>OZ022265.1:73933294-74378294 GCA_963978885.1 Nemotelus pantherinus | reverse complement strand
AAAGATTACTTTATATCTTCTCCCGACATCGACTAGGGGTGCTTGAACTTCTGAATAAATCACGAAAACCGAAAGATCTTTCGCATCGAACCAATAATAGAGCAGTGCCCACATCACCATTGGCTACTCATAGGTCAAGTTGAATTTGTCTATGAGCAGAGCTCATTGTCACACTCCGAATTTAATGTCAAGTGGATGCAAGTCGTGAAACGGATCAAAAACGTATCAGACCTTTGCAGTGTGGGTAACTTCTTGCGAGTACACAAGAAATTAACAGTAATCCCCCACGGATGCCTAAGAAATCATCTGCCTTGTTATTGTTACGTAGAAATCATCTGCCTTATTATTGTTACGTAGATTAACAAAACTGCATGAAGATTCAGGCGCCGCATGGTGATTAAACCTCTTTTGCACTACTTGAAAGAGTAGAGAGCACGAGGAAGCTTCTTCTTCACTTGCTTCTTCCAAAGAAATTTCTCTTCCAAGGCTACCCCAAGATATTTGACTTAATATTAAAGTTGGAGTGTTGCACCCTAAATTATTAGAAGCACTAGTACTGCCAATTTTCTATTCCTCGCAAATCGTGCAAGTTTCGTTTTTACAAGATTCACTGAAAGGCCGTACCTCAAGTACCAACTGTCAATTAAATCCGATGCACGATGTTTATCCAGGCATTTTACCACAAACGATATTAGGCTGATTAACATAAAGTGAATTGTATATGAAATGTCATCTCTCCTAGGATTTGGCATGAAGACTACCTTAACATACCGCCAATATGATGAACAGTTTCGCATGATTGTGTGTGGCCTTCCTTTTAGATTTCCTTTACGTCTGCCTCCAGATGGTCAATTCCCTCTCTTAACGTAGGATAGGTGCTACTCAGGCCCGGCAATAGGAAATTGTCAAGGGATATGAATGCGTCCTTCACCATTTCGTCGGTCACTACAAACTACCTGTATAGCCGCATATGCATATACAGGGTGATTAATTATGAGGTTTGGTTTTTAATCTCAAATAAAAGGCATGCAGTTGAATTCTATAGTAAAAATTTTATTTTGAGTCGAAAGAACAATCTATGACATTTACTTTTTAAAGATAATCTCATATAAATGTTGATCGTGACTCCGCCGTAAATGGTCCATCCTGAGGGTCCAATTTTGGACGACACGTTCCAGCATAGCGACCGGTATCTCGCGAATGACACGAGTAATGTTGACTTCCAAAGCGTCGATTGAAGCTGGTTTCTCCCTGAAGACCGGAGATTTCGTGTAGCCCCAAAGAAAATAATCTAAAAGTGTGTTATCACACCATTTAGGTGGCCAATTTAGTAATCCAAAACGTGAAATTAGGTTCTCACCAATACGATTTCTCAATAAGTCCATTGTTTCTCTCGCTGTATGCGAAGAAGTGCCGTCTTGTTGAAACCAAAGTTCACCGATACCACGGGCTGCAATTTCAGGTAGCGAAAAATCTGTTATCATGGTTCGATAGCGGTCGCCATTGACGGTTACGTTCTGGCCGGACTCATTTTGAAAGAACTATGGACCGATGATTCCACCGGCCTATAAACCAAACCGAGCTGTGCATTTCCGTGGCTGTAGTGGTAGCTATTGAAGCTCTTTAGGTTACTCATCAGCCCAAATACGGCAATTCTGCTTATTGACGTATCCATTGAGCCGAAAATGCGCCTCATCACAGCAAAATTTCGCGATAAAACAGCGGATTTTGGATTGAAACAATTTGGATACGTTGTTGCGGTGTAACTCTTTCCACAGTTTGACGAGTCTCGCGTGATCTGTCAAAGTCTATTGAAAATCAAACCTCATAATGAATCACCCTGTATGCTTACGCGTAGAACAAAAGTTTGTGCTATAGGTGCAAAAGTCTTCTGTGTTTCAGTCACCGGAACACTCATAAAGCGATTCGAAAGTAAAGCCTGAAGGGACTCCTTATTGAACCTGCTAAACTCACCACCTAGGCACTTGAAAGAGTTTCCAGGCCCTTACACAGTCTCAATGTCTCTCTTGTATCTTTCTTTCCTTCACGAGACGATCTGAGTGATTCTCTCTTGTCGCTGATCACGAGATTTTGATGAGTCTTGTGTAAGATTCTATAGGCCATCCACTCATTTTCTGTGTTGGTTTTGCTAGCGCGATTTCGGAAGTTTTTTTAGTATGTTTCTAGAGCTTCTATAGTTCTCGATTCTACCAAGAAACTGTCTGACTGCATCTACTCTTGTTGATCGTCAGCATCTTCGTAGCTGCCTTATATTGTATTCAACAAAAATTCTATTGAATGTGGCGTCTTTATCCTACCAGTAGGATACGCTCTGCCTACTAGAAGTCGATTGATGAATCAGTATTTAATCAGGGTTTGTCCCGCCACCAGAGGTATCGGATCCGTTGCTAATAAGAACAATAAGTAGTGGTAATCAGAGAGTGAGACCTCATTCGATACACGCCATCCAGTTATTGATCTAACTATTCCAGACGAACATAGTGGTACATCTAGTAGAATAAGAATTGAATTGAAAGAATTGTAAACTTTGAACCGCGACTAGCAGTCTTCTGTAATAAACACAAAGAAAGTATTTATGCTAAGTGCAGACGCAATACGGATCAAAGTGGTAAAGCACGAAATGAATGCGGTCTCCAAAAACGCCAAAAACACTCGCAGTATAATTAAATCTGGTTAAATCAACTTTCGAATACAAAAAAAAATCTAGCGCACCTGAACCGCTAGAAACACGAATGTTCGAAGAACAGTAGAAGAATCGTGCAGATTTTGAGTGCATATTCTACCACACGAGCTGCTTATTACAGCCAAACTGTTTCAACCGCCACGTTTTACTTTGGTCTCAAGAATGCATGATAACTCATATGGTGGATACCACTGGCATGAATTTAAAAGCTTATGAGAGCGAAACACTTGTTAATTATATGCGTCATCAGTTGCTTATTTCACAAAACTTTGAAAGCAGCATCTCATATAACATCAATGAAGAAAATGTTCAGTGCCTGCAGCACTGTAACTGAAGTTGGTGTTTGGGGCTGCGATCCGAAAAATTTGCAGAACTTTGGGAATTGAAACATTGGTTATTTATTTTCATTGTGAATACTAACTGTAAGCATTTATTGATCCAAAAAAAGCACAACCGACTCGTGCTGGGAACCTTTTGCCAGTATCAAAGCCAAAAATGTATCACATTTGCTTCACGTTGAAATTAACCTACCCTGCGGATAGCATCTCGATCCGATGACTGCGTTCAAAGTTATAGGAGTATAAAGAAATTTAGGGTTACCAGCCGCAAAATTTTTCAAATAATCGAAAACATAATATTTGCTGTTTATTGTCACTACAATATCATTACCATTTGAAAATTTTACGATAAAATCGCTTAATAAAGATATTGCAAATAAACACAAAACCAACAATAGCTGCCAACCCTATCAAGGCTTTTCAACCTGATTCGGCTTAAATAATGCCTATAATAAGTTCCATTAATTGTATGAAATTCGTATTGATATCATTACTGCACTGGCAGTTATAGGGCAAAAAGCTCCATTTTCCTGAGCGAATTTTTAAAACCAAAGACACAAAAATTACCATAGCTGGCAGCACCAATCGAATTTTTCAACCAAATTTCTATAAAACATGGCTTAGAGTAAAGTTCAGTTGCTGTGTCAATTTCATGAAAATCTGGTAACTGGATCAGAATTCATAGGGCAAAAAGCAGTTATTTTTCTTTGTAATTTTTCAAGATGGCACCACTGGCACAGTGTTGCCCACAATTCAAAATAGCTTCTATCAGACCTGGTCCTACTTAAGTCCAATGTATTCTGTAAATTTCAACTGCATCTGATTATTGGTTCGTGAGTTCCCGTGACCAGAAGTTTTTGATGCTAAAAATATAGGTAAGTTGGGAAAGGGTTACCGTTCTTGTTCGGCAAGAAATTTCCAAAGTTTTACTTTGACTGTGTAGACAAAGATAAGATTTGTATACAAGATGGTTTTCATTGTAAGAAACGGCCATTTCTTAGGAGATTCTATGGTTTGAATGTTTTCACTTTCAGTGTCTGCCGTAGCCACAGGGTTGCCAGCACGTTTATCAAAAACTATTAAAATGTGCAACTTAATAACATTAATATGTCCTGTAAGTTTCATATTGATCTGATGATCTAGTAAAAAGCTATCGTAATTTAAAAAATTTTCAAATTTTCCTATTCTCATTTTAGGCGCCTAGCGCACACATAGGGTTAAAAATTTCAAAAACATTATCATATTCACATTTAAAATACGTTCAGAATTCATTGCATAAACATTATTTTTGCAAAAGTTATTTTTTGACAGAAAAATAGGTTTATTTAAAATATCACTAAAATGGCCGCCGGCGCCAAAGGATTAAATATTATCATTTTTTTGTGAGACCTGGCACTATTCTGCATATACGCAAATGTATCCTGAAAATCTCAGTTCAATCGGATGACGCGTTCTTGAGATTTTTTCACTGAAGTTTTTTGATGATATTTTGATGGTATATTATGAAATTTTGGCCGAATCAATTTTAATACTAATGTTCTTCGAACATTAGTAACAACAGTACAAGTGATACAGTTAATATTTGGAGTGTGGGGAGAATCAGGAAGCTGCCTATTTCTTACGGTTGACCCAGCGGCGACAAAAATCTAAAATTCAGAAAATGATATCATTGATTTAAGCACTGTACTATTTTAATGAAAATTAAGTTTCTCTAAAAAATGAAGCCTGGAAATTTTATGTCTTTAGTTTATCTTAATTTGGCGAGAACCTATCAATACCGCTAGAAAAAATGACATTAAGTATCTTTCAATCGTACATATTTCATTCTTGGAAATTGCACTTTTGTGGCTGCTTTTTCAATGTCATCGTAAGAATCTGGAAATCTGGTATGATTCGACATATACTCCCATAGCATTCTATGGAAAACCATAGATATTAGCGGCAGGGAAAATCAATTTACGAATTCGAGGTCAATACAGACTTAGCATCATGTAATCAAATATGTAATTGCAGAATATTAATTACGGATACATCAATTATAAATTGATGGCCCCAAGATACCACCACAATTTATGCATTTCATAGGAAACATAAGCCATTAACGGTTCTCAGCACTTCCCTTTCTCTTGCTGCGTCCTTGAACATAAATTACACAAGACCTCAATGCACTTAAATTACACCACCATTGCACTAAAGACCAGGGAAAACAATGGCTACAACATTGCATCGATGCTACTTTACCCCCCACGGTCGCTGTTAAGAGTTCGCTTGTACATTGGACTCTCCCATAAACCGCATGTGATGTCAGCTGCTCTACTAATAAATTGTTTCGAATAGATATCGAAATAGTGCCAAGTATTTTCGGTGTTGAGCTAATATAATCGATGTACGGAGCAAGGTGAGCAACAATCCCCAATAAACAGTGACAGCGACCGAACTTATTGCTGCTGAAAATAGTCGGGCAAATAATAGAATGTTATGAAATCAAAGTTTCGAGCTCGCACGAGCCAGAAGCGATTGGGATTTGTGAAATTGGGAGTGAATAAATGAATGAGATGCAGGAAACATGTAGAATGTGATTGGAAATATAATTAGGTTGGATGAATTTACTCAAAAGTTTCCCAAACATTTTGTTTACGAAATAAGAGAAACGGAATAAAATAATAAACTAATCGTGAAATATAAACATACAGCTACTACATTATAATCGTAGCGCAAATTTACTTCATCACTAACTCGGTAGAATTATCAAAATACAGAAAATGGTGTTGATTATTTTTACAACGAAATAAACTGATTTTTTACTGTTTGAAGATTTGTTTGTCAGATTTACCAATGAACTCACGTTTTATGTTTCTTCTAATTTCAGAAGCTCATCGTGCCCTTGAACTTCTCGAAGATTATCATTCGCGTTTAGCGGAACCACAAGACCGGGCACTGCGTATAGCCATCGAGAGAGTTATACGTATTTTTAAATCACGACTGTTTCAAGCGCTATTAGGTAAGTACGAAATATTATGAAACTTATTGTTCTTACTAAACTATAAACAATAATTGCCGCTTTTTTTTTGTATTTCGGTGCAGATCAGATTAAACTGGTTCGCAAAAAAAAACTATCCAGGTTAGGTTGGTTGCTGCCTTTATTTAAGTTGCTATTTGCTCATTTATATTTTTACAAGTTAATGTTATAAAAACATTATCATGACTTGTAACCAGTGTGGCCATTCTAAATTTTGAAATTATGCAAAATGGCTCCGAAAAAATGCTCGACGTTAAATTCCCAGCATTTTTCGAGCACTTGTTTGACTGTGAAGAGCTAATCCGTAGTTGATCGACCAGACCTAAAGCCTCCTTGGTACTCCCCAAAGACCTTTTCAGCGTATACATTTATTTTATTTTTTTAATATTTTCGTCAGTATCTTTTAGGACGTACAAAGTAGCGATATGCCTCTGTAGTTTTCGCACCGAAGTTTGTCTTCTTTTTTGTGTTTTTATGTATAGGGCATATGATGGATTTGCACCACTCCTACGGTATTTTTTCTTGACCCCAGATGTGCTGGATCAATTTGTGGATGGCTTTTATAGGGCAGCTTCCACCGTATTTGATTAGCTCAACCGGAATCTCGTCAATGCCCGGCGCTTTATTGTTTTTCTGGCTTTTTATGGCAGCATTGACTTCTTCCAGCGTTGGGGGTGCGGTTGGAACTTCGTCAGAGACGTCTATCGGCTCTGATATTATTGAGCCATGTGCAGGATTAAGGAGTTCTTTGAAATAGCAGGCCCAACTCTCCTTAATCTGGCTATCTTCGGCGATGATATTGCCGATTTCGTCTTTACAGAGGGTCGTCTTGGCCTGGTATCTGCGTCTTAAACATTTCACTACCTTGTAAGCTTGCCTAGTTTTATTGCTCGCCAGATTTTCGTCAATGCTCTTTAATTGCTCGTCATAATATTTTCGTTTCTTACATCTAATGATCTTATTTGCTACTCGTTGGAGGTTTTCATATTTTTCTCTCTTCGTCCTGGTGTTCCTTTCAAGGAACTGTTTATATGCCGGATTTTTCTTGTTCAACGCATCCTGGCTTTCGTTGTCAAACCAGTTGTTTCTTTTGCGCCGAGCTTCATACCCAACCACTTGTTCTACAGCGGCTTTGATTACTGTCTTCATCTCCATCCAGACCTCGTCAACCGGCCTTATTTTGTAGGATGGGGGTTAGCTTAGTCTCAAGAGTTTTTGAGAAGCTTTCTGCTACTGACGCCGTTTGGAGCTTTTCGATGTCAAACTTACGCAGAGGACTAGTCTTCGTCACGTACGCCTTTGACATGCGACATCGATATTTGGATTTGACCAAGTAGTGGTCCGAGTCACAATTTGCTCCTCGCAACGTCCGAACGCCAAGTATGCTGGAAGCCCATCCCCACTGAATAAGGACATGGTCAATTTGGTTAAAGGTATTGCCATCTGGTGATGCCCATGTTCTTTTGTGGATGCGTCGATGTGGGAAGCATGTCGAACTTATGACTATATCCCTACTACATGCAAAATCAGTCAGGCGTTGCCCGTTGTCGTTAGTTACATCGTGAAGACTGTGCCCTCCAGTTGTTCCCCGATGTACTTCTTCATTCCCGACTTTAGCATTGAAGCCGCCTAGTATTATTTTGACGTCGTTTGAGGGCAATGAGTCGAATAGCCTTTCCAAGTGGTTATAGAATGCGTCTTTCGTTTCCTCGTCTTTTTCTTCTGTCGGGGCGTGAACGTTTATCAGCCATATTTTAAAGAATTTTGCTTTGATGCGAATCGCACACAATCGTTCGCATACTGCCTTGAAGTCCATAACGTGTGGCTTGAATGCACAATGAATGCCACTCCAAATTCACGGCTTCCTGCAGGCTTCCCACTCTTGAATATTGTGTGCGATCTCATGTCTTGAATCTCGCTACCAGTCCATTTCGTTTCCTGGACTGCCAGCACGTTCAATTTGTACTGAGTGGCCTGTAGTAATAATTCTTTTACAGCACCAGGTTTATTAAGCGATCTGACATTCCAGGATCCAAAAGCATAGTTCATGTTTCGTTTGCCGGGTTGTTTCCGTTGGTCTAATCCTATCCGAGGCATCTCTGTGAGTTCCGGAACGGTTTAAAATTTTAGTGGAGGATGGATTGTCGGTCCATCGCTCCAACCCCCAAGCCTGGAGGACCAGACTATCTACCATTTAGTTTCTTCCCCTTCCACCGGGGGATTGAATATCGCTAGGATATCGTTACCCGATCTCTGGTCAAGATTAACAGCACCGCCGCGGGAAGGCGAGTAGATAGGACGAAGAGAGTAGAGGTGAGAGAAGTCATTTCAAACAGATCGACCATTTACTTGCACGTCACTCTCCGCACGTTTGGGTAGCTATATATATATATATATATATATATATATATATATATATATATATATATATATATATATATATATTTCAGGGGCGGCTCGTCGTTGTACGCAAAGGAAGCAGTGCTTCCCTTGCTAAATATTCCCTACACAAGATAAATAACTAAACAATACATATTGCAATTCAAAACAAATCAATTGATTTTATACGAATTAAAACCCAACATCAATAAAAAGTTTTACAAAACACAAAACACAATTCATCTCATTCACGAGATAGCTCTAACAGCCAATGTGCTTTAAAAGTAGCTTTACAGCAAAGCGATGAGATATCATACGTTTGAGTGAAAACCTCAAGCATCTCGTACCATTGCCAGAACGCTCAGTTCATTGCAGCGTATTGAAATGTTGCCTCTATCATGATTGCCTCAATGCACGTACCATGATGTGTGCATACATCTCACAGCATGGTCGTAAACACTTTGCAATGAATGTTCACAAACAGCAGCGCGGACGCTGCTCAGCTTACCGCGTCTTCCTGGGTAGAGAAAATCAAAAAGCCCCTTGCTTATTCGGCCGCTAAATGGCCGAGAAATATTTGTGAATGGACGCAGCCCGATTTGCAGCGTTCTCTGCTTGGTTTCTGTTTGGCTATAGAGCTTGGAGCTGGTTTACTTTGGGCAACTGAGTTTAGGATGTTATTTGTATGTATGAATACTGTAATGGATTCATTGTTTAACAGAGGATCTTATTTGTATGTTTCGTTTCTGTAATGGATTTATTACTGAGTTCAAAAGTTAAATGTTTGCTGTAGATTAAAATTGTTTTGATTTTGATTTGTCTGTTTGCTTATTTGTGCTGAAAGTGGGTAGGTTAGTATTGGAATGATTAAAGAAAGATAGTTTAGTATTTACGTTCGGCATACAAAGTAAGGTTTTTTTAAACCCAAATCTTAGAGACATGCAGCTGATTTTATGGAAGAGGTATTTTATGGTAAGTTTTTTTTAACAAATGCTTAATAAAGGTATGTTTGTGTGCTTTATTATTAGCTTGTTAATACATAGAATAAAAGAAATATTTGAGTACGTTCTAATTAATATATATATACACAGAATAGATACAATGTCTTATGGGGTAAATCTAACCCCACCTTGTATCGATGAGGAACTATTTTCACGTTCTATGTCGAAGGTATAATTCATTTTGTCTTGGAAATTCAATTTCATCTTAGAAAATCTACTGCGGTATAATTTCCTCTTAGACTATTTGATAAGAAAAAGGTACTTTATAGATTCGTGGTGACCAGGAATACTAATTTCAGTATTTATTTTTAAAAAAAATTGTTCTAATTTGAAATGTCTTGGATTGTAGTTGTTAATCTTGCGCCATTTAATCATTAATGAGATTGATGGTGATCATAGTGAGTAGAAAAGTCACTGAATCAAACAATTGGAAATTGTATGTAACTTTTGATATATTTGCTGCGGTGAAATTCCTACTCGTTTATTCTTGAAAAATATGGAAAAATGTATCTGCTTCCCCGAGTTTTAAAGACACGAGCCGCCACTGATATATTTATGTATACACATCAGTCAAGTATGCACTGTGTGCTGGTGTCTGATGCGAATCAGTGCATACTTTCGAAACCACTTTGCCAAATAAAATTTTTTATAAAATTTTTAAATTTATAAAATTTATTATAAAATTATTATTATTAAAATTTAAATTAAATTAAATTAAAATTAAAATTATTATGAAATTTATTATAAATTTTTTTAAATTTATTGTAAAATTTTCAAATCGTAGTAATCTTGTAGTGAAAATAAACAACAAATTTTAAGAACTAGAAAATTTGAAAACTTTTGCGAGTGGTAACCCTATTTTTCTTTGTATTCCTATAACTTCCAGTGCAGTGATCGGATCAATACAAAATTCGCAGAGCAGATTGACTTTAACGTGAGGCAGACGTGAAATATTTTTGGCTTCGGTGCTAGCAAAGGGTTGCCAGCACGAGGCGTTTCTGTTATTTTCGTACCAATAAATGCTTACATTAAGTATTCACATCGCGAACATTTGCAATGAAAATAAGTAAGCAATGATTAAATTTGCTGAGATCTGGATATTTTTCGGATTTCAACCCCAAGCATCTTTCTATCACTGTAAATTTCGATGAAGTCATCGAAATTAAATTGGCTTAGGGTCTATTATTACTTAGGGTGCATAGGTCTTAAGTAAGAGAAGTAGCTAGTGGTACGAACATTAGTGTTTCTAAGATTTCTGATGCGCTAGGAAAACCTGCTTCTTAGCGGTTTCAACTTGGAATCTAAATTGTTAAGTGCTCTCGCCTTTACTTGAACAGATGTCTGGTTTTATTTTGATGACGCTAACTGTGTAGGCCTGGGTTTTTGACTCATTTACATTGTAAATACTACTTAAAATTTGCCCACTTTTCGCTGAAAATTTACTAATGCAAAGTTTAATTTCGAAACATAAGAATTTTCAATCTCTTCAATTTGCTTCAAATTGTGGGTACAGGACAACCTATTGCTCAAGGTTTTCTTTTAGATACCTCGTTAGGAGCAAATCTTCAGGTGAATGTGGTCGCCAATTTAGTTCAGTGTTTCACCAAGTCATAAACTGCTGAAAACTGCATTCACTTAACGGATCTAATTTATTTATTTGAATCATTACAACATTATAGTCAATATATTCAAATTTTAGCTGACATAAAAACTTAAATCTAGTGGCATTCAAATTTTGTCCTGCTGTCTATGTTGATACGTTGTGTGCCTGTAATTTCCACATATATTTCAAGACTATGGTATAATAGTGCGATCCTTTGCCCCAAATATCTAACTTACCAAATAAATACATATCATCTTAAAAGTATGCAAATGGTTTTGAAAATATCGTACTATCAAATCGAATGACTGCAGCTACTTCCAACCGACCACAATCTCTAAACCAGACTTCCATTATTTTTTGTAACGCCATTTTGTGATACAGTCACCAGTTGACTTGACATGCTCAGCTAAAACAATGAATAGGTATGATATATAACTGCATGTGAAACTATTTTCTCCACTTTTCCACGCTTTAAACGAAACATCTTATGTACGTCTTTGTCTTACCATCAAAACATTTAATGCATTTCCACTTTGTGCGAAACAAGGCGAACACTTTCACAGCTTAAGAGAAACCAAAGCACTTAAAACAAAATTTATGCCTAGGTCACTCCAGATACTTCAACTGAAAATAAAATGTCGCAGACAGAATATGCATACATATGTCTACAATGATACTCGTCGTATGTGTGCAGAGTGTATATATTTAATGAAACTAAAATGCATAAAAGGATGCCATTCAAGTGCAAAGCAAGCCTTAATCCTCTCGGCTGTTTATGCATGTCAATGCTTAATAGAATCTCATTTGAATTGTAATTATATGAGTCGTACTGTCTTGTGTGTGTGCCACTAAACTATTCTAATTTGTTGAAGTGGGATAGTTTAACTCGTCTCAAAACGATATTGGTGCAGAACAATGTTGATTGTTGTTTTGATGCAAACAGCTTATTTTCACAGATAGTTCATAAAGCGGCTGTGCTTCCATTTGCTACCGCGTTTGGTGACCAGAAGCATTATTGCCTCATTTTCCAACAAACACGGTGTAGTAAGAGTACCCAGCTTTAAGGATCTGAAATAAAATAGTCGCACTTTTTTATCCATATCCCCAAATGTGCAGTCAGATGCAACAACATGAAAAATTTAAAATATTGTAAGTGTTGAGCCCACACTGGGCGCCGGATTGTTGTATCAATTTTTGACCTAGCCCATTTATTATTATTAGTGCATTTGTCTTAAATAAGCTAAAAGTTAACAAATTTATAGCGCACATGAAGTTTACACTGTTTTTTTATGTCTGTATTCATAAATGTAACTATTTCCGCAGTAAGAAATAGTTTTAGGTATATCTGACCAAAAATTCTAGAATATAATTATTTTGATTTGACTTACCATCATAAATGTTTCATACTTTAGCGTCATAATCTTACCGGCGTCGATTTCAATAGGTTTTTGAACGCCGCACATTATTATTATGAAACTTTTCCGGACAAGCCTTTCATGCATGCGACGTTGGTCTTTTGTTAATTTCGGACACCGACAATTATACTCGTACCATCTTGAAAAATACATTGATTTGCTGAGATTATCTGACTGGAAGACAAAAATTAAAAAATTAAATTTCCTTTGTTATGATGTTTTTCGGAAAATAAGCTTTCTTCTAGCTATGCATTTTATTGTGAGAAATAAAGTTGTTCCTCTACAGCCCGTTGCGTATTTGCAAGCTGTTGCTAGTAAAGACTTCATTTATAATCAACGTGTACAACTGACGCTATTAATAGCTGGACTTTCTTTACCCATGATCTTTTTATACACAGCTAAGTCAATTCAAAGCCTATCCTTGGCTGTACGTGACCAAGGGCCACTGTTGCTCTAACCATTATTCATATTTTTTTCTTCAAGCTATATTTTTTACAGATTTTTCTTCTTAATTTGGTATTCAATAACAACTATGAGATAAATGTGCCTTAAGTATAGTAATATAGAGAGTAGCTGTCAAAAGTTCTGGTTTGATACCAAGGGTTTGGAAGTAGCTTTTGCGGCAGTGAAGTGGGGAGAATTGGAGTAAAAAGCCTGAAACTACTTCTTAACATGTAAATTGATATTTGAGCTGTGACTTTAATGGCTTGTAGCTCGAAATTCTAACCTTTTCGGGATTTGTTTATTACGAAATATGTTTTGTAACTGAGCTCAATTATTTAGTTATCATGGATGCCGAGGTATTTTAGCGTCTGTGAAGGGGTGATTGCCTGCTCATTGATAACAATTTTAGAGTTTTTGAGAGCTTTCATTCTCTTCCTGAAATTTGTGATTGACTCTGAAGAATGTCAGCTCTTGGTTGGCATATATCTGCAATCCCCATTTTGCATAACACGCAACAAGCTGATTTGCGTACCTTCTTAACACCGCTGCTACAAAGTACGGGCTATGCTGGAAGTTCCAGAAGAGGAGGTTATCTGCTTATAGATTGATAGAAACACCTGTGAGAGAATCGTTTGAAATTCCTTGTACATATGCAGTGAAAATGTTGAATGAAATAGGACCGAGAACGGAGCCTTGACGTACACCTGATTCAATTGGAAATTCGTCAGAAAAAGCCCCGTTGAAGTCGACGCAAGCCCTTCTACCACTTAGACAATTATCAACGAAAGCGATTAACCAGGTTGGTCCTTCAATCCAAACAGAATCGAAGGCCTTCTGTAGATTAATCAGACTGGCGCCCAAAACCCTTTTCTTTTGGATGCTTTCCTCTAGTGCGCTTTTC
Source organism: Nemotelus pantherinus (assembly GCA_963978885.1). Taxonomy (NCBI): domain Eukaryota; kingdom Metazoa; phylum Arthropoda; class Insecta; order Diptera; family Stratiomyidae; genus Nemotelus; species Nemotelus pantherinus. The sequence continues at coordinate 74,364,490 of OZ022265.1, read as the reverse complement.
AAAACCATTAGCGCGTCTACTGTGGAGTTTTTGACTTTAAAGCCGAACTGTCTTCCGGGTATGATGTGGTTCCCTTCTATGGAGTAATTCAGACGTATTTTGATGATGCTCTCGAGTAGTTTTCCCAATTTCGAGAGGAAAGAAATCGGACGGACGTTGAAGACATCGCAGGATCCTGACACTTTTTGAATAGGAAATATATTCACACACTTCCAAGCAGTGGGGAAAATAGCCAATATTTAGAGAACAGTTGAAAAGCTAGTAGGGAGCCTTTTTAAGATGAAATTAGAAACTTTATCTTCCTCGGAAAATTTTTTAAAGGAGAGGGTCGACACCAAGGTAAGAAAGGTTTCCTTATTCACGAAGGTGCCGTGACCTTGAGGATTTGTGGAAGGATTTGTAGGACTGGACCTAGAAATGGTCAACGATTGGTTTTTTGTTGATAGTTAGAGACACAAGTCTTGACGACTGAAGCAAAATTGGGCTTAGAACTATGCTTCTCACCACGGAAAATGAGAGAAAAATAATGCAACAATAGCGACTGCGGTGGCTCTATTACCAGGGAGTGAATTGCCGTTAGAAGTGAAATTACATTTTAATCTTTTGCGACTTTTGATTTTATTAATTTCCTGAAACATGTCTCTGCCAGGTACTATTTTTTGAGGCGTTCTTCAAAGTTCTTGTTGAGATGAGCTCTGGTCTAGACAATGATGAAAATGTTTGAGCTTTTAATCAGGGTAGAAGTGTACCTTTATTGGTTATTTTCCGTATTAAGGTACCTGTCTTAGATTCTAGTAAGACGTTGTCTTAAAGATTTCCGCCGATTTGGGAGCTGAATGATATCGTGCGGCAGATCAAGGAAAGCGAAGTTTGTGGATCTTTCGAGGATAGTTAAACCATCCATGACTGAGGCGGTGATTTGGTTGAGCTTCTTGAGAGCCTCGTCAATTCCCTGTGAGCAAATATTTCGGGAGCCGTCAAGATCAAGGTTTTGAATTTGTATTGCAACATTTGTTGCGAATCGGTTCCAGTTGATTTTACCGTCGGGGATGAAAAGTTCGGCATCAACAGTTACAAATTCTGGACCGCGTTCTCTTTTCATGCATAATTCGATAAGCTGATGATCAAATTCAGCGTCGTGGACTTGGTATTTGTAAGTGCCAAATTGTGAGAGAGAGCTGACCAGGCTCGGAGACACAAGAAAGAAGTCGATAATGGATGAAGACTGACGGAAGGTAGGTTCTTGAGGAAAGATGGATTTGATAAGGCTTGGAATCTGCGTTAGCCATTGCTTCATAGCAGTGCCGTAAGGGTTGTCGGTGCGATTGCCCGATGATTGCGATCGAGCATTGAAATCACTCCCGAGGATGACCAGACCAAGTGAAGATGCAATCGTCGGTATGCAGCTGAAATCCTGAATCAGCACTAAACTACTAAGTCCATGATGGACATAGGTAACAACGAATACTATTTGGTCATTCCCTAGTTGGAGGCTGATGCAGATTACTTCCGTAGATTGAAGCCGTGGGATCAAATGCCGTTGGGCTCTGATCTGTTCTTTAACTAATAGCGTCGTACCCAGTTTAGAGGAATTTGGGTCCTCAGAAGTGTCCTCACGAATGATTTTGTAGTCATCCATGGCTACACGGTGGCGGGGTTTCAGCTTGGTTTCTGATTGGAATAAGATATCGGGATTCTCATGATATCAGGATAAGATATCGGAATAAGATATGAGAATAAGATATCAGGACTCAGGAATTCCTGAGCAAAGTTCCTTTAATAGATAGGAGCTAAGGTAGCGATGTTTAAAGCTGTAAATTTAAGAGGACGCATTACCGGCTAAACGAGTGGCGAGCAAAATAAAGGCGTGTCGTTTCTCTGATTTAGAAGAAAGTTTCCCAAAGGTTGGGATTAAATCCTTGATCTGTTTTGACAAGGCGAAGAAATCGCAGCCAAAGAAATTTTGGCATTCACCAAAGACTACCGAGTCGATGGATGGCTGTGGCTTATTATTAGCCAGATTAGTTGGTTGAGTAGTGAGAGTAGTGGGTTTTCTCGTAACGATATTGTTATTTTCTGTCACAAAGTGGCTGGCGTACGAATCACCAGACCAGACAGTTTTGTGTATGGCTACAACCAAAAATTCATTTTTGCGTGCTTGCTTGCTTGTTTTCTCTGCTATAGGAGTAATGCGACGCTTTTCAATTTTTTTTGCCTCCGGACAGCACCTTAATGCAATTTACGCAGTAAACTGCATCCGACCCCTTTAGGGCCTTTCCGAATTCACGTCTTCGCCTTTGCCTTCAGCTTGTTATAAGAGAATGTGACGTCAGATCAAGTCGAGCCCGTCCGAATTCAATTATTTACGCCTTGAAATTGCTCTCCTATATAACAGTTAACGAAGTCACATTCTGATTTGAGCTTTCGTCTGCTTGGTGGCTCTTTGAGGCAATGTTACGAAGCAAAGCCATAGATTTCGGACACCTCGTCTTGGTCTGCTTCAAACTGTTAGAATAGCTTAGCTACTCTGCTGACGTCACAAAAGCTGAAGATGAGGACGAAGACGTGAATTCGGAAAGGCCCTTAGTACTTTGCACTCTTTACTTGCGTGCACTTTATCGCACTTAGCAAAGCGCGTGCCAAGTCCGCATTTGGATACGCTGTGTCCGAAACGTTGGCAGCTGTAACACTGTATAACATTCTTTTTTTCAAGCGGTCTCACTGAATCCGCTGGTGTAATAAAAATTTGATGATCCTTAGCATCAAATTTTTTATATATAGTTCTTAAGCTATGCCATAGTTTAATAACTATATATAGCTCGGAAAGTACGTGAATTGCGATACAATTTGCGAAATTTCCCCACTGATTGCGAGAAGTAGATAGCAATATCCAAATCCATGTTGAAAAAAGACAAAAAGTACCCCGCCAAGATAAGACACGCCCCCTTTATACGATCGCATACGTTTCTCATTCCCACTAGGCAATATACATGTGCTTTGCCAAGGAGACTATTTTAACGAAAGGCAATTTATGCAATATTGATTTTCTGAAAACCTATTCTGAGTATAAAAATGATAAATGATAAGATAGTTAACGCGGAATACTACTTTCGATACCATTTGGCGAGTAAAAGGAATATCTCCGACACTTTTATGCAATCCACTACAGAGAATTTCGTTTGTTGCCAGCGAATGGTCAATGCGTTTACTATTTCTTGATGGGATTATATGCACGCCAACACACTCTCACCTATCAGCTAACACGGATATATACATTCTCACCTGCCGTTTGAGAGTATGCTTTTCTCACTTTTGCATATGATAAAGTTAACTTATTTTGGTTTTGGTTCTTCTTAGGTGCCAGCTGATGGTAAATCCTTCTTTCTCTGCCAATCTCTTCCATCAAGCAAATATCGTTCAATCACGTACTTTCCGTGTTTTTAATTAGTATTTATGCTATTTGGTGGGGTCGGTAGCTTAGCTGGCTAACGCGTCAGTCCGAAGCAGCGATCTACTGCCCACGGGTTCGAATCCCGCCGTGCCCATGGCTGTATTTGTTCGTCTTGTGTTGTCTTAACAGTCGGCGACTGGGCATAACACCAGCGCTCCATTAATTAAGTGTCACATCAAAGCTTTAGTAGCGACTAGGCATAACACTAGCGCTTTAGAAAATAAAAAATAAATGTGGCACATAAAAAAAAAAAAAAAAAATTATGGAATAATTGATATCGGCTTCTCCCATATGTGTCTCCCTACCGCCATCGCTAAGCATTTCGCTTCAAAGGGCAATCCCTTGAGCTTTGGCATTATCATAGAAAAAAAAATGATATTATTCTACCTTATGCGCTCACATGTATGCTCGCACATGTTGTACAGCTTGGTGTGCGAAACTGCGCATTTGTTGTTACTAAAAGGGTAACAATTACCCTTTAACAACAACAAATGCCATGGTTCGCTTGCCAAGTTTTACAGCAAGTGCGACCGTGTGAAGAGCCATTAGTCACTGTACTCCAGCGGGTGGAAGGGTGTTCTGGGTTAGGTCATTCTTGAGATGGGCCGTGCATCTTCAACAATTTAATTTTGAATTAATCCATCAAAAAGAGAAAAAGTATTTATTTCTAGACGTGCAGCGTATTTTTACCACATGCCTCTGTCTCAAGGTAGCGTTCGAGCAATAGACAAAAGCCAGAGTGGTCTTTATTCCGAAAACTGGAAGGTTGAATCACCATAATGTAAAGGATTTTGAACCAATTGGCTTAACATCTTTTCTGCTCAAAACACTAGAGAGATCAGTAGATTTGCATACCAAAACACTGGTTCTGTATCTGACGTATCTGCCTGAAAAATTCTTACACCAAAAGAAGGTCAGGTTAGCAGTCTTCTTAAACATCGAGAGGGCTTTCAACAATTTCTCTGTTGCGAGTATTATCGACGCCTTGGTCCGATATGAAGTGGATAAAACTCTCATGACTGGTGTATCAGACCTCCTCAAAAACAGGCAAATCGTGGGACATTACAAAAGGAGATTATTATATTGCCCCTCTTCGTCATACATTGTTTTTCTGAAGACGTGACCGTTACTGAGATATTTAGGAAAGATCACTTTTGGTGACCTTTGACCCCGCATAAAAAGTAACGCAGCACTCGGATCGATGGGGGCTTTTGACATTTTGTTTAACACGCCAGTACCAAGGTTCAATCCAAAATTCAGCTTTCCCCTAATTTTTTCGAATTTTCGCCTTTTTATGTCGGATTTCACTGGGCTATAAATTGAAATTTTGGTTTTTATCGATTTGATTTAAACGCATTTACGATAAGTGCTGTCTTCACGATAGGTTTCGCTCTGTTGGTATTTACGCCTTGTTGCGGGCTAGTGGCCATGAAAATCGTCATTTGTCGACATAGATTGATAATTTCATTTCGCAGCGCTCGATTCTCTTGTTCGAGCACTACAACTTTTTCTGCTGCAGTTTTTTCCATAACGGGTTCATTGACATCCAATGACCCTGAAGTTTTCGTTTTTTGCCCATTGGACGTCAGAGAAACAACGGCGCTTCACTACGGTCTAATGTACTATTGCACGCCCAGAGCCGACACTGCAATGCAGAACACTTGTAATAGTTAATTTTCGCACTTGAAATGTCTAGCTAAATGTCTTCCCTCGACGGGCACCGGCGATCGAATCCCCTTTTTGTTTAAAAAAGCCGCTGGCATTTTCGCAAAATACCAGCATTTCAAAATTTTTTTTAGCAAAAGACTTGAATTTTTTACTTATGTAGATACATACTGTCAAGAAGCATTTTTACCATAATATGTTGATCGTAAATATGTTTAAAACTTATAATTTTAAAAACCTATATGTTTGTGTTTCGTTCAAATCTTCAACTTACCTTGGCTATGACCATTTGTCCAAAGTAGCAGTAAAAGAAAAACTGTGCTACGACACAGGATATTAACGCCGTGTTTTTGATTTGATCAAAGTTATCGGACTCGCTCTGGAATAATCATTCGACACTTAGGCATACGAATTGTCGTTCGGCACTTGCTTACTTACTTTCTGCATGTTGAAAAGCGACAAACACACCAACAACTGGATTAAAACGGTCTCCGAGAAAAAGAATACCTGTGCTATCGAATTAAATATATTAAAATTTCGTTTAACATGCAGATTGTATGCAACACAAAGTTTCATACGACGCAACAGCTGTGAGCAATCTTTGTAATTTTCGCCTGAAAAAAAACGAATGGAGCTTAAATTGATGACCAGAACCAGAAAGCTGATGCTCACCTAACGAGCTCAATTCAACGCTGAGAATGTCAACTTGTATTGTCATCCAATGTACTAAGTCAAACAGCACTAAATCGCTAAATAGCAGAACCTCCCCGGTAAACATCAAAACCACTATTTGAAAAATTACTGTAAACTCGTAAACAGGAGTTCTCTCATAATCATACGGCAGCCACATCTCCAAAAATAAAATCTTCGGATCAGAATCACTTGAAAGCCTTCGAAGAAGCCAACTCAGAGCCACCGACGCATTAGTCATTTGCATCAGAATAAAAAAGAACAGATTAATCTTGTTCATTCGGCTCAATGCTTCTTTGTATAGTGCATCGTGCTTGTTCGGGAATATGTCGAAATTGTTGGCATTTAGGTTTGTCCTAAGCTTAATAATTTTTTCGTACTTAACTTTTAGTTCCACAAGCTTCGTAATGCCTTGGATAATAGCCACTACGTACATGAAATTTATAACTGTGCCGTACTGCTTGAAAAATCCCAAAAAAGACCAGGCATAACATGCCAATATTGGCAAATACATAGCACCAATGAGAATCTGTAAGGACATGTCTGCGAATTGGAAGAAATACAGTTTATAAAATAAATTTACCATTAGTCGGCCGCCTTTGAAAATTTTATCTTCACCTAACACACCAAAAAGAGCTAGCACGCGAAATAGTTTGTCCATTGTTTTTGACGGATCCATCATTCTCTTAAATCGTGCAGTAAGGTAACTATACTGTCAGGCGTTTAGAAAGCCTTTGTGGTTTTTAAGCTTGATAAATGTTAGTTATACTAACAAAGATAAGACTTGGGTATATTTAATAATACTCTTCGATGCCGCAATTGAATGCTATTTACTAAAATTGCGTAGGAAAATATTAGCCTTTCTCTTCCTGGGCTCAATAAATAATAATGATGAATGCTTACAAGAAAAAAAGGCTTGAATATTAAATTAAAAAAACGTTTATTGTAAACAGAAGAGACAACGAGCTATCAAACGTCACCGAAACACACACCGTATTCTGGGATTGAAGAGTGCTTCCCAAGCTTATTCATTTTTCACACCGCAAATCGAGAAAGGTATCATTAACCTCTTCTGTATGTGAGCAAATTTCAATTCCTGAGTAGCATTTCTCATTAAAATTAGTTGCAAATTATGTGCTGCAGATAAGAGCTTGTAAGTGGCGAAGTATTCAAATAATTTATTTAGAACATTTTTTTCATTTCCTTTCAAGGTATCAATTCAATCGATTTAGAGAATCTGATTGCATATGTTTGCTAATTTTAAATCGAAATCAGTTATTATATGGTGAGAATAAAAACAAATGAACGTAGACTTTAATTTTATTGGAGAGAAACATTGACAGCTGCAATAGGGTAATGTAAATCTTCGATTATTTACTATAACTTTGTTTGGGGTTTGTGTATTCGGATTTCACTTAAGGAGATACTACCGGTTAGAATGCTAAAAACAGCCTAATTTTCAATATTTTTTTTTCATCTCCTTTATTTTGTATAAATTTTAAAAATTGCATGGATAAAATAAACATTTTGAAGATTACAAAACAAAATATCTCTTAATTTTTTTCATTTTTCTACTTATTTTTAGAGGACACCAAAGTTGACGTCTCGAAAAATGCCTCGTCATACTGCGGACGATAATTTCAGGAATGAAGAATCTGAAACAAAAAACCCAAACCGCATTTTAAAGAAGAATATTTCTTACGTGGTAATCTACCAAAATATTAAAAAAAAATGATAAAAAAAAATGGCGGTTATTTGAAAATATTTTTCGAAAAATCGTATTTTTTTCACTTTGTTTCGCTTGCCAAATTTGTGTGGGTTAATTTTTGGCCTATATTGTGGTAGATTACCACACAAGATACTTGAATCAAGTAGTGTACCAAATTTGATTTAAATCGGTTCAGCCAATCCGGAGAATAAGTGTCCGCAGTTTGAAAAAACGTCATTTCGAGAAAAACGCGTTTAAAGATTTTTTCCATTTATTTTTTTATTTATTTATTTCGAAGAATTTCGTCTAATACAGACTAGTAGTATTTACAGATTTAAAATTTACAACGAATCAGTCAAAATGGACTGTTTTTGCCTAAGCTCTTTTTCAAAGATGGTACAGATAAATTAAAATCAAATTGATGATAATCATCGTTGAAATTTCTTTTGATGCACGAAACGGGCTCATTAAAGGCGTAGTTGGTCCGATAGGCAGGGACAGATAAAATGTTGACTTGTCTCATTCTGTGACCCTTAGTATTGAGGCCAAATAAACCTAAAAGGTTTTCACATGAAATGTTACCCATGAGGATATTAGCAGCAAAGATAGTTTTGAAATTTTCTCGTCTCTTATTAAGTGTATTCATGGCCAGTAAGTTAAGTCGATTAATGTAAGGAGGCAAGTGAAGAGGATCTGACCAAGCAAATTCACGCAAACAAAACCGAAGAAATTTTTTCTGAATGGACTCGATACGGTCCACATAAACCTGCTGATAAGGCGCCCAAACTATACACGCATATTCAAGTATTGGTCTTACTAACGCACAAAAAAGAATCTTAGTAAGATGTATGATCGCCTCCTCACAAAACCCAAGGTAGATGAAGCTTTTAATAAGATGGCGTTAATATGATCGTCAAAAGTAAAAGAATTGTTTAGAAGTACTCCTAAATCGAGTACTTTGTCAGAATACCTTAAGGAAATACTATTCAAAGAGTATTCAAAGCTCAACGGATTATTTTTACGCGTGTACGAAACAACGGTACACTTGTCAATATTAATTACTAATTTATTAAGGTCACACCAGGTCGTGAGGTTATTAAGGTCAGCTTGAAGTTCCAAGCAGTCGTGAATATTAGATACCTTTTTAAAGATTTTGGCGTCATCAGCATATAGTAAAATTGATGAATGTTTTAGGACAGATGGTACGTCATTTATGTATAAAAGAAAAAGTAGAGGTCCTAAGTGACTACCTTGAGGAACACCAGATAAGACAGCAATTTCAGACGATAGGGCGCCACGGAAGGATACGCATTGGGTACGACATTCCAAATAAGATGCTATCCAGGAAATAAATAGCTGAGGAAAGTTAAACGAGGACAATTTACACAATAAAATGGAATGATCCAGCTTATCAAAAGCCTTCGTGAAGTCAGTGTAAATACAGTCTACCTCAAATCCTGCCTCGATTGATGGGATAACAATGTTGGAAAACTCAAGCAGGTTGGTAGTTGTGGATTTGCCTTTCAAGAAACCATGTTGGAAAGGAGATAATATGGATTTACTATGAAACGCCACAACATTGCTGATTATCGCTTCAAATAGTTTAACAACACATGGAAGTTTTGCGATGGGACGATAATTGCCTACAACATTTCTATCGCCTTTTTTATGAATAGGTGTAACAATTGCGTATTAGAACGAGACGAGCAATATCTTTTCCAAGCTTTAGATTTTAAATTTTTTATATGGTGTATTGCCTTCGATTTCCATGGAACTTTATTGCAATTGTTAGGGAAAGAGACTAGTACAAACTGGGTAAAGCATCCAAAAAGAATTGAATGAAAATTGTACACTGCCTTATTAATGTCTTTTTCTAACAACACAGTGGACCAATCACAACCTGCGATGAGATCATTTAGTACATCCAAGTCGACTTTCTTAAAGTTAAATTGACACGGTGAGTTATGTAAAGGAGTGCTTAGAGATGTATTGATTTCGTAGATGATTAGAACTGGTTCATGATGTGTTGAATCGCAGAGAGATGATGGACAGTGCTTGACCTCGGACGGGTAGGCGTTTGAAGTAAAAACTAGATTATTGAATATTATTTAAAAAATATGTTTTTATCACCTACAATTGCTCAGTCTGCAATCACTGGACCATACATAAGTATTCTTGAGTCCACATAAGCCAGTTGCTCTTGCAGTTGGGCAGTTCTTTTTGTCCAAACGCGCTTCCTTTGCCGCTTTTTCTGCCTGACTTATGCGCTCTTCAGCTTTTTTCCCCCCAGTAATTAAAAGCAGCGATCTGCCGTAAACTGCCGTAACTTCTTTATTTTTGGGAATATCCTAATAAAATTTTGAGACGTGATTTCCGAAGGTATAATAAATTGAAAAATGCAAAAACCAAAAAACAGATTTTTTCAAAATTATAACCGGTACTACCCCCTTAAGCAAAACTTAGGTAAAGGTTAATTACGTTTGTGGTTCTTGATTTTTTTGAGCGTTTTCTATGCCCTGCAATGTTATTATTTATTATTTCCCCATAATGTTGATGGCCAAAAAAACCTGCTTACCAGATGGCCGGGTGACCTACCAGACCGCGGGGTATATGAGATTTCAATCATAAACAAAAAGCCATTTAAGAGCCCGCAAAGCTCCATGTCGGAACACGTCTAAGCACCGCTTCTACCCGCTCGTGCTGATTCAAGCACGAACTTCAAAAACTACCACAGCTCAAAAAAAATTTCAATCGTGCTTACAATAAATTCGATTTAAATACATCTTTATCATCTTTGAAAAATAGTTCAGCAAAATATAAACCACCTTGATGGCTTTGTTTATGTTTTCATCTTTTTTAATGTAAGTTTTACCAGTCTCTATCAGACAAACTTATAATAATATATTAACAAAATTAAAACAAATGAATCTCTTTATAACGACAAGGAGTAACTTGATGCAAGAACTACTTGAAAACCAAAACAGGTTTCTCCAATTTCTTATTAACGGCATATGAATTGATTCAATATTGCCCACTAGAATGTGAATGACATTATCCAGCGAAATGCGGAAATAGCCTGGTTTTCGTCAACTCATGGCATTGATGGGTTTACCAAATCAGAGGCCCACCTCATGGAAATAAATAATATATTTGTCATTTTTTGATACATTTACTACGACATTTAACATCCCGATGAAAAGGCTAGAGGTGGGTCTGAAACACTCATTAAAAAAACATCTGCTCCACCATCATTTGGAAGCAAAGATAACCAAGCAACATCAATTTGTCTACTTGAACAGTTGAGTGAGATTGTAATTTCGCCAATCTACTGCCCACGAAAACATTTAAAAAGCAATAGTCGTAAGCTTCTTCTGTGGGAACCCAATTCATCGTGGCTAGCGACTTTAACGCGAATCACACTACAATTCTATGATTTGATGTATATTTCAACCGGCCGGTAGGCATCAGCATAATTTCGAATCCCATAGGCTTCGCAATCTCGAAGAAAATGCCTCTAAATTCCGCGAAATAAAGAGCAGTTTTCCATTTGCCTCCCACATTACTCTCCTGTCATCATTAGTCTCAACATGTTTACCAACAGTAAATGTACATTTTCAAACAAAGCCAACTGGAACGTTTGCGAACGATGTCTCACCAACTCAACATTTTTAAGAGCACCACCTATATTGTCAAAAGATATCAATTCTTTTGAATAAGCATATCTTGGAGACGCCAAATAACAATGGGCCAGAAGTGACGCAGAAAAAATCACCACCTTCGCAGTTCTCCTAGAACATGTCTTCATATCTTTCACCCCGGCAACATGCGACTTTTTATCTGATTTCAATGCTCACGCCTCACAACAAATGAATGCTTTGACAAAGGAGGTATGAAGTACTATAATCCAGTAAAAAAATATTGGAGAATTTATCTTATCATCAATGTCATGCTCAAACAGTTGCCGCAGATCATATTCTCTTAGCTTTCTAATCTCTTCAAAATATTCCGCTATATTCCGAATCGAATATTTTCCTAAAGCATGGCAAACAACCGTGATCTTAATGATCCCCAAGCAAAGTAAAAACTCTTCCTAAGTGTACTTATAGACCTATAAGTCACTTATCCTCCGTCTCTAAAACTTTTCCGAAATTTCTGTGGAGAAAACTATTTCCAATACTTTAAAATTCAAGGAAAATTTCAGAACAGTAGCGTTTTCCTATATGATGGGAGATGCTTAGCAAGGCCTTAACTGACCCGAAAACCAGTTAAGAGCCTGTTCAGCAGGTTGGGGACGGCGAGCCATCAAGTGGGCAAGTCAACAAAAAAAAGTGCCCCGGGAGCAGAGTACCTTAGAAATGGCCGTGAAGGCCGCTCGTCCGCACTAGCGGAGTACTCTTTAATCCGATCCGGATGGATGCCGGGTTTCCGCTTTGCTAGCTCTACGTGGCTGTGGTGGGTTATTGGAAACGAGGGGGATCAGCTTCCATAAAAGGTAGGACGCTACGTATAATTCATCCGTCAGTGAAATTATACTAGCTGCATTTTAACACGAAAAAAAAGGAGAAGGGACTTTCGTCCGTATAGGACTAAAAGTAGCTCTCAAGTTTGGGCTGGCAAGCCAAATCCAGCCAAGACATGTCAAAGCACGTTGCTGGCCATCTGTGGAAAAGGGGAGCTAAAACATTAAAAGAAAAATCTAAACCGGGGGAAACATGCCTCTATTTAGCAGGCCTGAGGAGAGGCAGATAGCCTCAGGCTCCTGATGTCATTGAAGCCATGACCCCAGATGTTTGCCGGGTCACTTCGCCCACTGACTTCAGCCTACAAAAATAAGTAGTGGCCAAAATTCTTCCCTTTATCCATTATTGTCTGGTTTATAGGACCGGGAACTTCATCAAGATATAAAGTGGAGATTTCATTTACTTTCGATACCAAAATTTAAGAAATTATTTCAATACACCAGCCTGCACAGAGCGAAAGGAGGGTTGCCTTACCGATCCAAAAGCAAGTAAATTCTGAAGCAAGTAGGAACCGATAGGTGAGCAAGCACGACTGGGTTGTAAAAAACCGTTTCCGACCCGGACCTTCCTAGCCTGTAGATAAAATTTTTTGGTAAGTAAAAATCTTACATAACTCGAGGTTAGCTAACTCAGGTATCTTTTGAAGATTTTGTTTGGCCATCTACAACGAAAAAAAAAACAGAAAATTAGCAAGTATGGGCCGATTTCCTTAATATCGAAAAAAGTCGTAGCAAGTATGGGCCGATTTCCTTAATATCGAAAAAAGTCGTAAAAGTACGTTTAGTTGATTTTTGTCGAAAGGAACAATACAATCATCGAGTACCAATTCGATTTCCGAAAACGATGAAGTACCCACGATGCTATTGCACTCCCATGCGATAATATAACCGATTGTTTAGACAATGGAAATAAATCACTTGCAGTTTTCTTAGATTTGGCTACAGCATTCGACTCAATATCACGTAACAAAAAAAATAGTTTGAAAATCCCTAACGCATCAGAACCGCTACGAACACTAATGTTCGAAGAACAGTAGAGGATTTGTGCAGATTTTGAGTGTATATTCTACCACTAGCTACTTTTCCTACTTAAGACTAGAACACCCTAAGTAATAATAGACACTAAGCATATTTTAATTTCGATTACTTCATGGAAAGTTACAGCGATAGAAAGGTGTTTGGGGCTGCCATCCGAAAAATGTCCAGACCTTAGAAAATTTGAAAATAGTTTACTTATTTTCATTGCAATGTGAAATGTTTGCGATGTGAATACTTAATGCAATCATTTATTGGTACGAAAATAACAAAAATGCCGTGTGCTGGCAGCCCTTTGCTAGCACCGAAGCCAAAAATATGTCACACCTGCCGCACGTTGAAGTCAACCTGCTCTGCGAATTTCGTATTGATCCGATCACTGCATTAGAAGTTATAGGGATACAAAGAAACTTAGGGCTATCATTCGCAAAAGTTTTCAAATTTTCTAGATCTTAACAATTGGTGTTTATTTTCGATGATTTGAAGGTTTTCACTTTCAGCACCTGCCCTAGCTACAGGGTTGCCAGCATGCTCATTAAAAGCAAAACAAATTTACAACTTAATAGTACTAACATGCTCTGAAAGTTTCATAATGATTTGATAGCTGTCAAAAGCTATCGTGATTTAAAAATTGCAATTTTTCCTGACCTCTTTTAAGGCACCTAGCGCACACATGGGGTTAAAAAATTACCTTATTCGATTCACATTTGAAACACGTTCAAAATTTATTTCGGTAACTTAATTTTTGCGAACATTATTTGTGGACGGAACAATAGGTATATTAAAAATATCATTAAAATGGCCGCCAGCGTCAAAAGTTTAAAGATAATTGACATTTGGTGAGACCTGGACCTATTCTGCATATACAATAATGTGTCCCGAAAGTTTCAGATCAATTGGATGGCGCGTTGCCGAGAAATAGTCACTGAATTTTTTTTAAATATATATATATATATATATATATATATATATATATATATATATATATATATATATATATATATATATATATATATATTTATATATACCTTTCTTCATTTCTTGGAAAGCCGTTAGCTTTTCACAAAATGGGTGGACAAATCCTAACTTCTTAAGCATAGTACTGAGCTCGATTTCACGTGAAATTTTCATACAAAATTTCACGTGAAATCTGTTTCGGCGAAAATTTAGCTTGAAAATACTGTACTCTGTTCTTAGCATAAAAAGTTGCTTTGAAGTTGCGCTCGCGTTGAAAACGTAGATGGCACTGAAACATGTCTCCAATCATTTCACGCCAATTTAGTTTGTGCAGTTCATTCTTTCGAGCTAAAAAGTGACATTTGGTGTTTCAATTTGAAAATAGAGCAGTGCAAATGTCTTTCCAACAAGAAAAGCGATCGAAAAGTGAAATTCTTGACATTTTATCCGTCAGAAATGAGCAGTGTCTCTGCTTTTCTCCATTGCCAAAATTTTCGCTCGAAAGAATGACCAGATAATGGAGACATGTCAAAATTTAGCTTCACGATTAGCTCAGTACCAGCCTTTACGCACGCCTGCGAATCGACAAATCTGAGTTGTCAGCAACACTGAATTCCACGGCTGCGATATTCTCTTGGAACGTACTGTTCTCAATCTTGCCGTTAGCCTACGGTCCAACAACGTGAAGTGGTTGCGAAAATTTGCAATCTCATGGCAAATAGCATGTGCGAATGTAGGATTATGCGGTTTATAAAACTAGCGAAGCGATCTTTGTGTTTGCACAACTCAACACTAATACCGGAAATAAATTTCTTCGATTCGTGGACTCTGTTGCGGTATTAATCTGTCCACCACATTTTCTCAGACCTTTCTGAGTAAAAGTGACGGTATATCAGTGACAGCTGTCACCAGCTCATTTGATAGTGGTGAGATTTAAAATGCGGCACCTACATATAAAAAACACCATTTTTCTATTGTGCCCTTCTACTCCACATTTATTTCACTTCTGACGCCGATTACATTAACGAGATCTCGCAAAAATCCTAATTCGTGGTACTTTTGTAACGCTAGTCTCCACGAAAATATTCAAATCGAATTGGTTGCAGTTGAAATCAAAAACTGCAGTGAAAATTTATTGCTACCCTAGCCCGTCATCCCGAAAAGCCTTGCAAAATAATATAATGGTCAATTTCAGCGATTGAAAAGAACTGGCCGATTAGATTTTCCGTCACTAAAGTCTGGTACTGAGTTAATCGTGAAGCTAAATTTTGACATGTCTCCATTATGTGGCCATTCTTCCGAGCGAAAATGTTGGCAATGGAGAAAAGCAGAGACACTGCTCATTCTTGATGGATAAAATGTCAAGAATTTCAATTTTTGATCGATTTTCTTATTGGAAAGACATTTGCACTATTCAATTTTCAAATTCAAACACCAAATGTCACTTTTTAGCTCGAAAGAATGAACTGCACGAACTAAATTGGCGTAAAATGATTGGAGACATGTGTCAATGCCATCTATATTTTCAAAGCAAAAGCATCTTCAAACCAACTTTTCATGCTAAAAACTGAATACAACTCCTGCTTATCTTCGAGCTAAATTTTCGCCGATTTAGATTTGACGTGAAATTTTGTTTGAAAATTTCACGTGAAATCGAAACACAGTACTAAGCTTAACGTAAAACAAATAGCTTTATGTAGTTTCTACTTCCCATGATCAATCTTTTTTCATATATCGAATATTATATCCCTGCCGAATTATAATACTATCCTTGATATCGTTCTTGTATATTTTATATTAAAAACTATCTTACGGGTCCAATATGGAAACGTTCTCAATTTTTGCGAGTGTACATTATCTGCAGCCAATTGCTAATTAAGTGACAGTTTCGAAAGTACACATTGCACACAACAAACAAAACTATGAAACTTAAGCTAGGTCAAAGATAAATCAAATAAATTTAGCCTTAGATTGACAGCAAGTCTTTAAGTTTAAGTCTAGAGGAAAACTAATGATAGGATTACTGGAGCTACGAGCATCGGTTTTATGAGGAGAAAATTAAAAATACGTGTTTTTCTCTAGTTAAAAAAAAACTGGGTTAGTCAAATATTATTTTAAAGACTTTATTTTGAGACATTTAAAGTATTTAAATGAGGTAAAACGCACACAGTCCAACTTGATGCTCTACGTAGGAGTATTGGCTAACCATTTTCTGTAGGCAGAGTGACATTTTCAGTCGACCAAAAACTATACTGATTGGATACAAAGTGAAACTTGGTTGCATGCATCGTAATTCTGGATGGCTCTCCTTTTCCCCCTTGTAACTCAGTCCTGTTAGGGTATGGCCCAACTCACGATACTCTTCAGATATTTTATATTTTATATTACAACAAAAGAGCCCGCAAATAGTCCTTAAGCATCAAAAAATATCTTTATATTATCAGAATGTTCGTGGCATGAGGACTAAGCTGGATGAATTTAAAACTGCTTCTTTACTTGAAATGGATCACCTAATCTGCCTCTCTGAAACCTGGCTTGTTGATGATATCTTCAGCTCTGAATTTTTCCCATTACATACTGTATACCGTTGTGATCGTAACCGCTCCACAACTATGAAGTCTGATGGTGGCGGGGTACTCATTGCCGTACTTAATTCCTTTCAAAGTAAACTCTGCGCTGATTTCGTTCCCAGTCTTCCTGTAGAATGTGTAGCAGTTTGTGTGTCCCTGTCGCTTAAATCTTCGTTGTTTGTGGCCTCCGTATATATTCCGTGCAACTCTCCCTTTTCAACTTATGAGTGTTTTTTCACTGAGCTATCATCCTACCTTAACATAAATTTTCCTTCTTCGTCTGTCATCATCTGTGGTGACTTTAATATTCCATCTGTCCAATGGGACTCTGGTTTTTCCCGTATTGTTTCTCACAATAATATTTCCATTGCTTTCTCATCTTTCCTTTCATCTTGCTCACTTAATCAATTTAACTATGTCCCTAATGTAAACAATAGGATCCTTGATGTCATTCTTTCCAATATTGAACCTTCATCGTTTTTGCTTTCTCCCTCCATTGCGCCTTATACGAGCCCTGATCCCCATCATCCTCCCCTCTCTGTTGACATTGTTGTTAGTCTATCTAATCGTGCCAGAGTCTCCGACAAACCTTGTTTCAATTTCAAAAGAACTAATTTTGATCTCTTAGCTCTCGATCTCAACTCTATTAATTGGTTTGGCTTGTTTCGAGGTCTTGATATAGACAATGCTGCTAAGAAACTATATTCTGTTCTCCTTGAGTTAATCACTGTTCATACTCCAACCTTTCGCTTGCGTAAGCGTAATGATGCTCCTTGGTTCACTGAGACTGTTAAGCGTGCCCTGGGTATTAAAAATGCTGCACGTTGCAAATTTTTGAGCTCTCATTCCGCCCAGGACTACGCTAATTTTTCTCGTCTTCGTGCTGCTGCCAAGTATCAAATAAGGCTTGCCATGCGCAGCTATCTGTCGCATATTGAATCTACTTTGCTTTCGAATGACCCCAAAAACTTCTGGTCATACCTTCGCTCCTTAAAATCCTCCTCTCCTATCCCTGACTCCCTTACATTTAATGATATCACTGCTGCTCTTCCTCAGAATGTTTGTGATCTCTTCGCAATGTTTTTCTCTTCTGTATACTCTGATTCTTTGGTTCCCTCTTCTTATTGTGTCCCTTTTAATCACCCTCCTTGTCTCTCTTCACTCTCGACTAATCCTCTTGAAGTTGAATCCCTTATATGTTCTCTTGATTCTAGTTACTCTCCTGGTCCTGATGGCCTTCCTAATTTTTTTGTGAAAGATCTTGCTTCCTCTTTATGTGTCCCCCTATCAATTTTATTCAATTTAAGTCTTAGTTCTGGTAAATTTCCTTCCTCCTGGAAGCTTGCAAGCATTTTCCCTATTTTCAAATCTGGTGAACGCAATGTTGCTTCAAATTATCGTCCTATTTCTATCCTTCCCTGTTTCTCAAAAATCATTGAGCGTTTTGTGTTTACCAAAATTTACGACTTTCTTAAGTACACTTTCGCACCTCAGCAGCATGGTTTTATTAAAGGTCGGTCCACAGCTACGAACCTTATTGAATTTACTCATGCTGTGTCCTCGGCGTTAGATCGGAACTCTCAAGTTGATGCTGTATATACTGATTTTTCTAAGGCATTTGATTCTGTCAATTTCGATCTTCTGCTACTCAAGTTAAACCACTATGGCATCTGTGAACCCTTACTTTCTTGGTTATCTTCGTTTTTAACTAGCCGCACGTGTTTTGTCTCCCTCTCTGGTGTTTCGTCCTTACCATTTTCGCCCTCTTCTGGTGTACCTCAAGGTTCTATATTAGGCCCTCTATTATTCAACCTCTTCATCAATGATCTTCCTATGATTCTATCGTCATCTTGTTTGCTCTATGCAGATGACTTAAAATTATTTCGAATAATCAGTAGCTCAGATGATCATCTACTTCTTCAGGATGATTTGAACTCTCTTACTGATTGGTGTAACTCTAACTGCCTACCGTTAAATGTTTCAAAGTGTTTTGCCATGTCTTATTCTCTGAAGTCCCAGACTAATACCTTTCCTTACCAACTTTGTGAATCCGTCCTTGCCTCTGTGGATTATTTTACTGATCTGGGTGTAACCTTTGATCGTAAACTTAAATTTGATATCCATGTTTGTAACATTACTAATAGTGCCTCGCGGATTGCTGGCCTTGCTATTCGTTCCTGTCACAATTCTTTTAATATTTTTACTTGTGTCAAGATATTTGCTACCCTTGTTCGTTCCAAACTTGAATACTGCACTCAAGTTTGGTCTCCTCGTTTCGCTTATCTTTCAGATGCTATTGAGTCTGTTCAACGAAGGTTCAGTCGCACCCTACTCTTTAAATATAATCTTCCTTATATGCCTTATTATGAACGCTTGTTGCTCCTTAATCTCCCTCCCCTCGCAAAGCGCAGAGTTTACCTTGATGAATGCTTTCTTTACAAAATTTGCCGTGGCCATCTAAACTCATCTGTTGCATCCCTGGTTAATGAACGGCATTGTGAGAGGCAAATTAGGTCCTCCGTTGTCTTCGATGTACCATTTGCCCGTACTGAAACTTACTTTCATTCTCCTGTTTTGCGCCTATTACGTACCCATAATGGCCTCCAACTTGGTCCTCTTCCACACTCTATTGCCTCCTTTAAAAGAAATATTCGCAACACTATTTTTGCTGATGTTTAATCTTATTTATCTTTTTTGTCATTGATTCTTGTTTTTCATATCTTAATTTTCTCAATTTTTTTTTTTTTTATATCATTTTAGTACTAAGCTAATCTATTTATAGTTGGGCTTTTTGCCTGTTAATGGATTATTTTAAATAAATAAATAAATAAATAAATAAATAAATAAATAAATATAGTCATTTGCTGGTTCTAGTTTTTGGCAACAATTGCAATACACTCTGTACATTGCTCCCACATAAAATACGGATTAAAATGTAGGACATAAGTACGTAGATACTCAGCTTATTTAAAATGAAAATGTATACACATTAGAAAAAACCTACATTTAAAATGCATACTCTTACTTGCAGATGAGAGTTTTGGGGGTTCTCATAGTCCCTAAAAACTACATGAATAGACGTACGCGTTCATGTGCGCAAAGTTGTCCCTAGCGGTAACGCTTTCTCTTACGACGTACATGGATGAAAATGGGATCTCATGTAACGGAAAAATATATTTTAACTAAATAGGAGCATAAGTTCCTGCTAAATATGCCACCTGAGCTTGTATTATCCTACCTTCTTTACGCGCCTCGAATATAGTTTGTAGGCGGAAAAGATTATCGTTTCCCTTGTGATGGTGTTTAGTATGCAAAATATTGTCTAGATGTAATGGTGTTATGTTACAGTCAGAGTTTCTTCTCTTTTCAATGAATTTTTTCCGATTTGTAAGCATATAAACGTTGGAAAAAGTAGTAATCTCCTGAGAAATTTTAATTCGTAAAGTAAAGTGTAAAATTTTGGTGATTGAGAATATACAGAGTACAAAATTAACTATTGAGACATGATTATATATTTAGTTATATATTTAACAATCTTAGTTATATATTTAGCTATTTATAATAAAAGAAGTTGGTATATATATATTCAATAAAATCCCATGGCTGAAATCCCAACAGCATTATTGATACTTATGCTTTTTATAGCTACCGCCATTTGCTGTGAAATTCATTTGACAACCAGAATAAAGACTTTTGTGGGCACTGTGAGGTCTATAATCTGGCTAGAATATGGCATTCTTTCTATAAAATATTAGTGAAACCTGTCGTTACCCTCAGAAGCCACTAAACCTCTTTTAACTAAGATTTATATTTGAGAGAATTAGCTTGCTTATATATATATATATATATATATATATATATATATATATATATATATATATATATATATATATGTATATATATAAATGTAAATATATATATATATATATATATATATATATATATATATATATATATATATATATATATATATATACAGGTATATATATATATATATATATATATATATATAATATCAGCAAAAAGATTATGGGAGATAATCTCTGCAGTGGCCATGAGCTAAAATTTTCGGAGGACGTAGATGTATATAAGGAGTACGTGCACGATTTGTTCAAATCAAGATGTCTATAACCCTTTGGCGGCGGCGAACATTTTAGTGAATTTTCAGGTAACCCTATTTTTTATGCAGTGTACATTTTTGGTAAGTATTTATATAAAAACCTTCAAATTAATGACCCTCCTGAAATTTTTTTGCTTTTTGACAAAAAATTCAAATTATTGATATTTGAATTTTTCAAAATTGCGTGTTGCACAAGCCATCACCAAATGACCCCTATTTTCAGCACTGGAAATTTCTGTTTACGAGAACTAACGATCGGATAATCCGATCATTTTGAAATGTGCTAGATATGTTGATATTAAAGAGGACCAGGTCTGATAGAAGGGATTTTGAAAAGTGGGCAAACATATGGTAGTTGTGCCATCTTGAAAAATCACTGAAAAAAAATGCTTTTTGGCCCATTACTTTTGATTTAGCCAACAGATTTAAACGAAATTCACACAGTAGCAGGACCTTACCTTAAGCCAAATTCGGTTGAAAAATAATTTAGATAGAGCTGCCAGCTATGGTGATTTTTGTCATCTAAATCTTGTAAATTTGCTCTGCAAAATAAAGCGTTTTCCCAATAACTTCTGATCTAGTCATGAAATCAAAACGAAATTCATGTAGTAAATGGTCCTTTTTGTAAACCAAATGTCGTAGGAATTTCGTAAATAAATCATGAAAGGGCTTGCCAGCTAAGGCCATTTTTGTAATTTTTGGCATTTCTTGACTAAGCGATGTTGTCATTAAAGTTTCAAATGAGAATGATCCTGCAATGAAAACTAACAACAAATATTGAGGTTTCGAAAGATTTGAAAAAAAAAATTGCGGGAGGCAGCCCTAAAATTATTTACACCCTAATAACTTCCAGCGCTGTCATTCAATCGAAACGAAATTCACAGGGTAGGTTTAACTTAACGTGAAGCACATTTGGTGTATATTTGGTTTTGCTGTTAGTAAAGGGTTACCAGCACCAGACAGTTTCGTAAACATTGCACCAACAGATTCTTCTTTTATATTTTCATATGCAAAGCATTTACAATAAAAATAAAATGTTTAAATTTTCCGAGTTTTGAACATTTTTCGGATAGCAGCCTCAAAGATCATTTAATCGTTGAAATCCTCCGATGAAAACGAAATTCAAAGGATGAGTTGATTTTAGCATAAGCTTGTTATGGTAGACTTATTGCTGCTTCGTTGGAAAACTGTTGTAAGCACTGAGCATTTTCATCGCTTATGTTATAATCGAGAAATGGTTTTTATTGCTTTGGGTAAGAAATGGTTGATATGATACTACAAAACAGTGTACTACGTCTTTCCAAATTTTTGGGTCACTCAAAGAAAATTTATCCGAAAATCTGTTTTCTAGCGGTTCTGATGCGCTAGAGTTTTTTTTTCGTTTTCAGTCACATTGTCAACTTCGTATTCTTCTTTTCCGATTTCGTCTGAAACTTCCTCAGAGTCTGATTGTGTTATCGCTTCTTCATCTGCCATCTTAAATACTCTGCCAGAATCTCGCATCAGTATTTTTGAGAAATGTACGTTAGTATAATTTCAAATTTTAGTTGGATGAACATTAGCTTTATCTCTTTAGCTTTAGCTCTTTACATTAGCTTTATCAGAAGATTTCGGAAATTACTGAAATTTCCAAATGTGTACGTAAAAATCATTAAGAAATAATGCTAATGCTCACCAGTTTCCGTTCCAAGAGTCCTTTTTCACAAAAAAAAAATTAAAATTCTTCTACAATAGCTACTGAATGCGACATATACTCATACACTGATGGCCCAGTCATTTTAGCATAAAAAAGGGGTCAACCTCGGAATGGGAGATAATAAGCTGAATATTTGTATATATCTTCATTTTGGGGTCCTCAAAGTTGCCTCAAAAGTCTCATAAAATCTGGTGTCTGCTTCGAAAGTTATTCAAGGTCAAAGGTGATAAAAAACAGTTTTTTGCGATTATCTTGGTTTCTATTGCTCCAATGATGTTAACACATAGGATCGAAATTGTAGACCATAAAATTTGCAACAAATTTTATTTGAAGCATTTTTTCATGCGCTCAACCGTTTTTCCGATAGAGGACGGTAAGCACGCAGCACTCAGCCATATGTACAGTAATGCAAGATCAACCGTGAATACCACCTTCAGTTTTGAATTATTTGTATTATTTATCAGTAAATACATTTATTTAATAGCATTTTACCTATTTTTAATATTTTTATATCCAAAAAACATGTTTTATTTTTACATGCATTCAGTGGATGTGATACAACTTCTGCGCTGTTTAAAAAAGGAAAAAAAAAACTTTCATAAAAGCACTAGAACAACTTGACAGTTTCGACGAACTAGCTCAAGTTTTTCTAGAAGAAAACTGCCCTGTCCAACAATTATACGATAATAGCATTTGGATCTTACTAGCGATATACAATGCTCCAAAATCTGAGGATAATATCGATCATCTTCGATATACTCAGTTCATTAAATCTACAAAACTTAATAAACCTGTCCAATTATCTAATCTTCCAACAATAAGTGCAGCGGCCTATCAACATGTAAACCGTGTCTATTACCAAATTCAAAAACGGTTAGGGCATGATTTAGAACCCCAGGAATGGGGTTGGGTGCTCCAAAATGAGTTCCTGGAGCCAATGACAACAATATTACCACCAGGTTCCGATGAATTACTGAATATCCTATTTTCTAATTGTAAGAATGGATGTGGTGCACGGTGCTGATGTAGAAAATCGGGGCTGCAATGTACTTTAGCTTGTGGCCAGTGTAATGGGCAAGCTTGCCTCAATGCTGTTTCATTGCAAAGTGACTGTGAGCAAGAGAGTGCTTTTGACCATGAAATTCAGGAAGGTCTAGAAACACCAATTCAAGGGAACGAAGATGATGACAATAACATAGAAATTCTCGAACGTCCAGAAGATGACGATGAAGAAGAAAAATAATACTTTTGTTATTGATAGATTAAAAATATGTATTGATAGATAAAAATATTATTGATAGATTAAAAATTTGTAAAATATATATATTAAAATAAATTAAATATATGTAAAATGTTATTAAATACAATGTATTTACTGATAAATAATATAAATAATTCAAAACTGAAGGTTTCACGGTTGACCTTGCATTACAGTAGATAGGAGACTTAGAAATTTCTTTCAATCTTCCTCTTAGATCCACAGTTTCTTGCTACCGGCGCTTCAATTTCTTTAAAGCCAACTTTGTTGGAATGGCGAATGAAATCAATCATATTAACTGGCACTCATTTCTTCGCTGCTCTGACGTTAATGAGGCTCTCCATAGGCTTTATGTCTTCCTCGCTAATCTCATTCCTCGCTTCACTCCCACATATCGTCCCGGGAGACGCAATGATGCTCCCTGGTTCACCTCTGAAGTTGCTGCCGCCCTTAGGGCAAAGGTTGTTGCTCGTGCCAAATTTAAACGTTCAGCTTTGCATGATGACCTGCTTGAGTTTAAAAAGCAACGCTCTCATGCAAAGAGGATCGCTAAAGAAGCCATGCGTGTCTACATTGCCAGAGATGAGGCTTCTATTAGTTCCAACAATTCAAAACCCTTCTGGTCATTTATTCACTCACTGAAAAAATCCCCCGTCATTCCTCAAAATGTGTTTCTTGATGAAACTTCTGCCGCTACAACTGAAGAGACCTGTGAGCTCTTTGCTCGTTTTTTCTCGTCATTTTCTTCCACACAAAACCCTCTTTTTCCTCCACATGTTTCTTTCACCACTCCCTCGTCGTTTCGCGCTAACCTTAGAGCGCTCTCTTCGTTTCGTACAAACCCTTTAGAAGTTGAATATTTAATGAGTTGTCTAGATTCTAACGCCTCTTCTGGCTCTGATGGTATTCCTAATATACTAATTAAGTCACTATCTTCTTCACTTTGTGTACCCCTGTCCATTATTTTCAACCTTAGCATCGCCTCTGGTGTTTTTCCTTCCATATGGAAATCAGGCAACATTTTTCCCATACTTAAGGCAGGTGACTCCGCTTGTATCTCCAATTACCGTCCAATATCGCTTCTACCTTGCTTTAGCAAGCTACTTGAGAGAGTTGTCTACAACAGAATTTATCCTCTACTCGAGCCTTTCCTTGCCAACGAGCAACATGGATTTGTCAAAGGTAAATCCACTGTTACCAATTTGTTATCTCTCAGCAATACTGTTGCTTCTGCCATCGATCAGCAAAGACAGGTGGATGTTCTTTAGACTGATTTTTCTAAGGCATTCGACTCTGTTAATCACGTGCTTCTTCTCTTGAAATTAGAGAAATATGGTTTTTATGGACCGCTGCTCTCGTGGTTTTCTTCTTACATTTATGAACGTGCTTGTGTTATTACTGTGAATTCCTGCTCCTCTGCTCCCTTCTATCCTACCTCTGGTGTTCCGCAAGGCTCGATACTTGGCCCCTTGTTGTTCTTAAGCTTTATTAATGATCTGCCAGGCCTCCTAAACTCCTTCTCCCTTCTTTACGCAGACGATCTTAAAATATTCAGAGTAATCGATACAATTGAAGACTGTTTTCAGCTACAGAATGATCTGCACACTCTGGGCAACTGGTGTAGTGCAAATTATCTTACTCTGAATGTCTTGAAATGTCGCCAAATGTCGTTCACGCGTAAAACTAACCCTTTAGTGTTTTCTTATTGCGTTTCCGGTACGTCTCTCGATGCTGTATTCTGTTTTAAAGACCTGGGAGTTATTTTCGACACTAAACTCTTATTTGACCAACACATATTGCATATAACTGCCAAAGCGTCCAGGCTCTCGGGTTTTATACTTAGTTCTTCTAAGCATTTTACTGATATCTCCACCTGTGTACACCTGTTTTGCTCTTTTGCCCGCAGCATCCTTGAATATTGTTGTCAAATATGGTGCCCACATTTTCAGTACTTAATTGATGCGGTTGAATCTGTACAAGGCAGGTTCACCCGCACTCTGCTTTTCAAATTCAATTTGACTTACTGTGGGTATAGCGCGAGACTTACCATGCTGCAAATTCCATCCCTGAAATCTCGTAGGCTGTTCTTCGATGAATGCCTTCTATTTAAACTACACCATCGACTTGTCCCATCTGACCTCTGCAACCTGGTTTCCGTCCGTGTATTGGATCGGTCATGTAGATCAGCTTTAACGTTTAATGTTCCATTTGCACGGGCTGATGCATATTACTTTTCACCGCTGCTACGTTTACCTAGGCAGCATAACGAACTCAGACTTGGTTCCCTACCACCGACCTTGATGCTTTTCAAAAACATGTTAAAAGATAAAGTAATTACTTATTCTGTTTAATGCATGTTCATCTTGGCTAATTGCATATTTAAATTTTGGATTCTTATTTTCTATTGAGTTATGATACTCTTGTTCGTTTTATATATATTTTTATTTTTATTTTTCATTGTCTATTGCGTAATTGGACTTGATCTGTTGTTATAGACATTAAATCAATAAATATATAAATATATATGGCTGAGTGCTGCGCGCTTACCGCCCTCTATCGGAAAAACGGTTGAGCGCATGAAAAAATGCTTCAAATAAAATTTATCACAAATTTTATGTTCTACAATTTTCTACAAAACATCATTGGAGCAATAGAAACCGAGATAATCGCAAAAAACTGTTTTTTCTTACCTTTGACCTTGAATAACTTTCGACGCAGACACGAGATTTTATGAGACTTTTGAGGCAATTTTGAGGACCCCAAAATGAAGGTATATACAAAAATTCAGCTTATTATCTTTCATTCCTAGGTTGATTGCTAAAATGACTGGGCTATGAGAGAAATTCATGCTGGAAACAAAGAAAAACATGCTTGAAATAAACTAATTCGTTCTTGATATTGCTTTAGATCAAGAATGTGAATCTTCAAATAATGAATAATGCTCAAACCAAGCAAATTCACACTGCATGTTAGATATGACACTCTCAACTACATAGCTAAATAGCTCTGTATGCCCTTCATTCAAGAGTGAACATGCTACAATATAGATCACTTCAAAAAAAATGCATCATAGTTTTGAAAAAATGCTGACGTTTAGATGCGTCATTCTTAACTACATAAATGTATCCATTGTTAAGCAAAATTTAGCTTCCAATTAGAGTAGACATGCTAAAATTAAGAATCGTAGTTCAAATTTTAATTCAAGCAGAATAAAACTAAATTTTACAATCAAAGATTTTTTTCAGTGTAGCAGCAAAAAATACAGTAGCAAATATAAAATATTTTTTAAAGTTTTTAACAACCGTAAAGTGAAATGCCAAGTGCTAATCTTTCGACACGTCTTACCTTTGCTACTTGAGAAGCATTTGCAAAGTCTTCGTGCTTCTAGTATGAAGATTACTTTGTGAAGGGCTTTTGCATCCTCTTAACATCTTTACGACAAGAATAGACAGAGATGTTTATATCCTTGAAGTATTTAAAAAAGTATGATGCATTTTATATCTATTTCAGTAACTGCGACTTCAAGCTTTATGCGAATTGAAAATCAATTTCGCATTTACGCTTGAGCTAATACTCTTTCGACCTGGATCTAGTATGCATCCCCTGGTGAAGTTATGTCAAAGTAGATTGAATATTTTCAAATTTATCTCCGAGAATTTTCACAACAGCGCCAGAACACAGTATGTAAGTGTATACGATTTGATCTGTGCTTCAGTGCTATTGAAACTTATCGATTTTGGCTCCAATCCAAAACACAAAGTGAAATCCAAGTGTTTGCATGAATGCACACGGGAGACTAACTCTATACATACGGTAGAATGTAGCGTGAGAAGAGATCAAATGCAGCTTCCACGAACAAAGTAATGCATTATATCCTTTGGCAATTAAAGCTACATATTATCATACTTTATCCTATTGCGAACGCATTGAAATGCCCTCAGAATATGCGTGTAAAGGAAGTGTGTATTCATGCGAAAATGCAGGTGGTAATTCTGGCTTCAATGGAACTGCTCCAGCTTGGTGACTACACGAGTTTTTATGTAAGCGTGAGTTTGCACTGAAATACTTTGTAAATCGAAATCTTTTAGTTGTGGATATTTTTGTTCAATTTAGAACTTCAGTTAACATCTCTCTCTATTGGACACTTTCCTAGGTTTGTCTGATGGTAAGCCGGGGAAAGACAAATCGAATAGTCCTTCGGTTTAACTTTCAAAACGTTCCCTGCTTTAGATATAAACACAGCTTTTGCTTCCCGCAAGCTAATGGGAAATATGAGAAACACAGGCAAGCATTATATGTTTCTGGGCCTCACTCCTTCAGCTATGGTGGCGTTAGTTCTATGGACTGGTGGATTTCATCCAGAAGAACGCCATCAGGTCTGGAGATTCGAATGGCTCGAGGAAGGGAGAAGTCGTATGTTGGGAGTCTATGATTCCCCAAAAAACGTGAATCCTTATGCACAGTCAGTGTATCGGTGCTCGTAGTAGTCTAGTTGTTATGAAGGCTCTTAATAAACCCTCCGGCCTTCAGTGTGGAACTTAAAACCCTGCGAATCATTGATATATATGCCTTAAAAGGGCATCTACATTGCCACAGAAGGCTCTAAATGAAATTCTCTTCGCCCAGCTTACGGCATTCTTAAAGCATCCTCAGTTTTATTCCACACATTGACCAGTCTTCTTATATTTTTGCGCTGTTCAACTCTTTCCTGCAAGGGGACCCGGTAGCTCTGCTCGCTAAGGCGTCAGGCCGAAAAGCGGCGTGCTACGGGGCCTGCGGGTTCGAATCCCACCAGTGCCATGGCTGTAAGTGTGAATGCGTGTGATTGTCTATGGGGGTGGCAAATGGGCCTAAACTGGTGGCCTAATGCTGGCCGCGTTCTCGGCAGCCCTATTCACTAACCTAACCTAACTTTTTCCTCCACTCTCTCAGTAGGGTGATGATTTCCACATTTCACTATAACCACTTTCAATTTCCTTGGCTTCAAGTGCAATGCAGGCTGCTTTAGCTGCAGATATGAGAGCATTAGAAAGGGTGTTCCCCACTTGATCTAGGTCATAGTAACTGTCGATGCCCCCAGAGAAAGTTCCAGTGAAGATTGGGGCAGGGATCGACCAATCCTCTTTTGCGGATTAGCAACGGCTGCCCGCTTTAAATTATATGCACCGGTGATCAGAGAACGGACACTCGTAGCTGATCCTCTATTCATTCAAGAAATGTGCGTGTCCTCCGCTGACTAAGGTAACGTCAAGAAACTCCGATCCGGATTATTGTCTATATTAAATAAATAATCGTATTCGGAGACTTCAACCGTCCAAAAATCAGATTTACTCTCGATGATAATGATATGTTGATTAATTTTGTTTTGGTAATAATTTACAGCAGGTTATCTCGACTTCTTACTAGAAGGGTAAGTGGTTAGATTTAATATTTACCAATTTTTATGACGAAGTGGTGGTTAATGCAACTATTGACGCAGATAATCTTTTCTCTAATATTCTTCATCACTCCGCTATTATTGCTCAACTTTCCATTATCAATATTGCATTTAACTAATCATACAATAACGAAATAGTATTTGATTTTCATAATGCTGACATGAAAAGCTATCTGGATACCATAAAAAGATCAAGGTCCATTTCAGCGTTAGATTTGGAAAAACTTGTTTTTTTTTATGCCATTAACACGTATGTACCAAAGATAAAAAAAAACTCTAGCGCACCTGAACCGCTAGAAAACTAATTTTCGAAGAAATTGTCTTTGAGTGACCAAAAAATTTGGAAAGACGTAATACACTTTTTTGTAGAATCATATCAACCATTCCTTATCTCAAGCAACAAAACTCAGCTATAACACAAATGATGAAAATGTTCAGTGCTGGCAGCATTTGTCCAACACAGCAGCTATAAATCTACCATACATGCTCGTGCTTAATCAACCTATCCTCTGAATTTCATTTTCATCTGATGATGTCATCGAAAGTTTCAGCGACTAAACTATGTCTGGGGTTGCCATCCCAAAAATTTCCAAAACTCGGAACATTTAAATATCGGTTGCTTTTATTGTAAATGCTTTGCTTATGAATAGAAAATGGAAGCATCTGTCGGTGCGATATTTACGAAATTGTCCGGTGCTGGCAATCATGTGCTAGCACCAAAGCTGCTTCACGTTGTGTTAAACCCACCCTATGAATTTCGTTTCGATTGAATGGCTGCGCTGTAAGTTATAGAAGTGAATTTAATTTTAGCGTTACCATCGTTCAAACTCCTTAAATTTTTGAAACGTAAATACTTGTTGTTAATTGTCATTGCAGGATCATTCCCATTTGGAAATTTCATGACAACATAACAATTTTATGACAAGAAATATCAATAAATTACGAAATTCATCATAGCTGGCAACCATTTCACGGTTTTTCAACGAAATTCCTACAGAAATAGAAACGCAACAAGATATGCTTATCACATGAATTTCGTTTTGATTTCGTTACTGCATCGGAAGTTATAGGGAAAAATTCTTTATTTTCCTGAACAAATTTACAATATTTAGGAGACAAAAATTGCCGTAGCTGGCGTCCCTATACTAATTTTTCAACCAATGTAAAAATCTATCTAAAATCTATCTAAAAGTAAGGTTCACCTACTGTGTGAATTTCGTTAAAATCTGGTGGCTAAATCGGAAGCTATGGGCCAAAAACCAGTTTTTTTTCTCAGCGATTTTTCCAAATGACACCACTGCCACAGTGTTGCCCGTATTTAAAAATCACTTCTATCAGACCTGGTCCTAGCTAATTTCAACATGCCTTGTAAATTTCATATTAATCGCATTATCCGATCGTCAGTTCTCGTACACAGAAGTTTTGAGTGCTGCAAATAGAGGTAATTTGCTCACGAGTTGCCGTTCTTGTTTACCGCGGGATTTCGAAATATTTTATTCGACTTGGTGGACAATAGTCAAAATTTATCAATAATTTGAATTAATTTTCAAAAATCAAAAATTTTTCAGGAAGGTCGATGATTTGAAGGATTTGTTTTAGCTAGCTGTAGCTACAGAGTTGCCCGCACAGTCTTGAAAGTTCATGTGTGTTAAATTCTAGTCTACATCAATACGCTCTGAAAATTTCACAATGATCCATTGTTTTTCTAAGAAGTTATGACAAATCGAAATTTGAAAAAAATCCTTGCCTACCTTTATGCACTCAGTGCCTACACAAGGCTCAAAATTTCCATTTCTTAATCATAAACAAACTAAAAACATAATAAGTTTTCATTCCTAGTACTTTTTTTTTAACAAAAAGTTACACTGCTTGGAAATATAGGAGTACCTGAAAATTCACTAAAATGCCCGCCGCCACCAAAAGATATAAGATATCTGAATTCTAGCAAGTCATGGACCTACCTGTTATATATATGTCCTCCGAAAATTTCAGCTCAATCGAATCGGCCACTCCAGAGATTATCTCTATTAATCATTTTGCTGATATATATATATGTATATATATATATATATATATATATATATATATATATATATATATATATATATATATATATATATATATATATATATATATATATATATATATATATATATATATATATATATATATATATATATATATATATGACAAATTTTCGGCGAAGCGAGTCTAATACTAATTTTCGAAAAAATGTAATACATTTTCTAAGCCATGGTTCGACAATAATTTAAGACAAAGAACCGATGAAACAAACTATATAAGGCAATTAAAAATGATCGCAATATAAACGAAGGGCTAAAAAAAAGTTACGATCTTTTATCCAAAGAATTCTCAATAAAGTCTCGTGAAGCTTATGAGCTGTACGTGACATAAATGGGTAATAAAATTGTTAATGACCAGAAAAAATTTTTTATTTCATTAATATTAAATGAATAACGACTGGCTATCCCGCTTCTATGTTCAGAGGGAACTCGATATTTTCTCTTTCACAGGAAATCTCTAATTTATTTGCTGATCACTTTCAGGATTCTTTCTGTCCTAATAAATTTAACGGATTCGACTGCCCAAACTGTATCAACACCCCTCATTCACGGAATCTTTCTAACAAAATAGTCAATTGCCAATTCTACCCGAGAGCTAAACATCAATAAATGACCTAGCTCTGACCAAAACCTCCTTAATTTGTGACACATTGTATCAATCAATTGATAACCTCTCTGCGCATAATTTTTAACAACTCACTGTCATTAGACATTTCTCCTTTCCATTTCCATCCTTTTGAAAATCTTGCCATCTTACGCCTATGTTTATAAGCGTCGTTAAACGATCTGTTGACAACTATCGAGGCATCACTTTTTTCTCAGTAATCCCCAAACTCTTCGAGAAGCTCGTCTGCGATCAACTGACCTCCATAATTAACCCTCTTCTCAATGAACAGCAACATGGGTTTCGAAAAGGCTGGTCAACTACCACGAATCTCATGATCCTGGTTTCGGACGTCCTCTGTGAGATGGAAAAGGGAAACCAGGCTGACGCGACAAAGTCGATCATTAAATTGTCAAATTATCAAATTATCTTTGTGACAGAACGCAGATTGTCAAATTCGAAAGTAAATTTTCAAAAACAATTTTTGTGCTGTCTGGGGTGCCACAAGGCAGTCATTTGGGCCCTCTTCTCTTTAATGTTTTCATTTCGGATCTATCTGGGATTCTATTTGATACCTTACACCTCTTCTACGCTGATGACCTGAAATTGTACCACACTATCAGAACGCAGTTCTACATAGCTTTTTTCCCTCTTACGAGTACAGACTTAATCTTTTAAACCTAATGACTCTTTCATCTAGAAGAACCATAATTAGCACATGTCTAACCTTTGACATCATTACTGGAACAGTTAGAGTAGGAGCTCTTTCTAACAAAATTATATTTAACAATCCAACAAGGCGGACTAAGCATACAACTTTTCTTAAGGAATAGCAGCACCACACAGTCCATGGGTATAATGAACCCATCAATAGATGTTGTAGAGCATTCAACAGTATAAGTCATTACTATTCTTGATGCATTATCGGCAAACCTGATTCCTGGATTAAGGACTGTACCAGTAAAATTTTTGAAGGGGGTAGTTTTTTTATTATAGCTTATTCCCTAAAGATATACAGAAATTACATTTGTAAACGTTAGTATCCTTCAGAGTGAAAATTTTAAATTTTTCGATTAAGACCCGACATTAAGTTTTCCACAGATGTCTCATTAGCAATTTGCTGTTTTTTTTTAAAAAAAGTTTGATTTAATTTTAGCCTTCCCATTGCTTTCCTTCAATTTCATTTGCCTCAGTATCGTTCCATTGATCTAAGCTCAGGACAATTTGGAAGGCTGGCTTCCTTGGGAACGAAAGTGACATGGTTGTTTTTCATATCTTGTAGACGTTTCTCAATGTAAACTCGGGCATTGATATTGCCTTCTGCTATAAATAATTCTATAATAATTCTTCTATAATAATTCTTGTTGCCAAAGTTGGAGCGTAGGCTTACGCGCGTGCGTCAAAGCCTCAGTTCTGTCCAGCTCTGAGCGAAAGAGGTACCCTTCCTTGCGTTCTCGCGCTAGCAGATCAATCGGGATTACTCCCGATACAACCATCACAGCCTCTTCTGAGACCGTGCGGTAGCTACAGGCGCTGGACGCTTGCAATGCGCTTCCGGAACTTCCTAGTTCGGAGCGCATCTCCCCAAATTTCGGCGCCATATAGCAAAATGGAATTGGCCGTCACCATCAGCAGCCTCCGTCTCGTCTCACTGGGTCCGCCTACGTTGGCCATTAGCATACTCAGCGAAGTGACGACTACTAGAGCCCTATCACATGCCTTGCGGATATGATCCCAATACGTCAGCTTGGTGTCCAGGGTCACTCCCACATA
This sequence comes from Nemotelus pantherinus, assembly GCA_963978885.1. NCBI lineage: Eukaryota > Metazoa > Arthropoda > Insecta > Diptera > Stratiomyidae > Nemotelus > Nemotelus pantherinus. Next base: position 74,330,923 of record OZ022265.1, on the reverse strand, counting down.
CCTGACCGACTTGCTGGTCTGGACCTCAACGGAGCCAACTGCGATGGGTATGACAGTTGGTATCCTCCGCTTCGTCAGCATGACAATCTCTGTCTTTGAGACTCCCAGCTGGAGGCCGTGCTCAGTCATCCACCGATCCACTCTTCTCATAACTTGGTTAAGTCTAAGTTGAGTGAAATCGGCAGATCTAGAAGTGATTACAGCTGCGACTTCATCAGCGTAACCTACTAGGAACACATCCGCAGATAATTATTCTTTTACTGCTCCCATCGCTTTAGCAATGTAAAATTGATGGCCAGAAATCTGCCTGAAATTTGCTTTGACAGAAGTCTCGTCACCTACGATGACACAATCGAATTACGTCACTTATTGATCGAATAATTTTCGAGCTCTCGTTTTTACTGCTGTCTTCTTTTTCTCTGATCGATTTGGAACTTTTTGCAGCTTACGTGTTCTCAGGTTGTAACGTTTCTTCATTCGATCGACCGTTAACTTCGATGTACCAGCAATAACTGCCATATCTCTAGCCTAAATTTTGGGTTTGGTCTCGAACTTTCGGACAATATTCTTTCAAACCAGATTTTCTACCTGAACCTCTTTTCTTTCAACCCGCTAGTCCTTTCTTGTAATTTGCTATTATTCGTTTGACCGTCTTTGAAAACAGTTTTTCGGGAATTTCCACGTATTTGAAAATAATTTGCTACCTCACTTTTACTTGTTTCGACTCCATGTTTTCAGTGAAAAAGCTCCTGGATCAATGAATACTAATATGGTCTATCTACTGTCTTTTATGTTGAAGGTGACCAGATGCCTTAAAGATCTAGAGCAGGTATACACACGAAAATATTCACAAAGATAAAAGGGTCGAACTTTAATGGGACAACCCTTAGTATTAACCTCTCCACTGTTTTAGACAAGCAAAGAAGAAGGGCAGCTGCAGGTGCTTTGGAATTTTGGACTATTAATTTGAAGTACGCTCACCATTCCCAACCAGGATGAAACCGAGGTCCTCTCTCAGACTCTAGAGCTATCTCACTTCCTTTCTGTTTCCAAAACCAGGAGGCCAAGACAACCCATTCAAGTCAGAAATAGTCCCGACACCGACTCTATGAGTAAAGAAGGGTTCAACATCTGAATCTTGTTCAGATGCCGCCCAAAAAGAGTGGCGTACCCCTTGTTGGATGACTTCTCCACTGTTAGAAGCTTCTGCTTTGGATTATGGTTGGCCCAACCCCATACTTAATTTTATCGACCCCGTACTTAACGATGCTCTTTCGGAAATTCTATTAATTTCTAAGAACTGTACTGGCTATTCATTTAAGATGAAGAAAGCCTACCGACGATTTTCAACAGGTACACCATTTCGGCCACCTTCTAATCCTCCGTCGGAAGATCAGAGTTAAAGAGTCTGACAATCTCTAGAACTTCTTCTAGATCAGAATGAAAACAGGGAATCTGTACCCTGCATCAAGGCCACCAGCTTAAGTTTGGCGTTTGGCCTATCAATGAATTACTGTCAAAAAAACTAAGGTTGCAAAATTAATTTTTGAACATGTTTCAAATATGCAATTGACAACCTACAAATCATTGACCCTCCTGAAAAAATTTGGCTTTTTAAAAAAGCAGACAATTCATATATAAATCTTATGCTTTATGCACAGCCAAAGTAAACATTTTGAAATTCCATATCGGACAAGAACGGTGACCCTTTCCCAATTCACCTCTTTTTTTATCATCAAAAACTTCTGTTCACGGGAACTCACGGCCCGATAATCAGATCCAATTGAAATTCACAGGATGTATTGGTCTTATGTAGGAACATATCTGATAGAAGCGATTTGGACATATGAGCAACCCTATGTAAGTAGTGCCTTATTGAAAAATAAATTAGAAAAAAAATCTACTTTTTGTCCTATAAATTTCGATTCAGTTGCGAAATTTTGACGAAATTCACACAGCATCTGGACCTCACTCTAGTCCAAGTTTGATAGAAATATGGTTGAAAAATTGGGTTGGACCTGCCAGCTATGATAATTTTCGGGTATTGAGTTTTAAAAATTCACTCAGTAAAAAACAGCTTTTTTTGGCTATAACTTCCATTGCGGTCACGCAATGAAATGGATATTCATATGGTCAATGGACCTTACTAAAAGCAAAATTCAGTGAAATCTGATTGTAAAATCATGATAGGCTTGACAGCTATGATTTTTTTTGGTATTTTTTTATCAGTCCTTTACGAAGCGATGTTATCATTGAATTTTCAACCGTCAAATGTTGACAATAAACAACAAATATTAAGATTTCGAAAATTTCAGAAATGTTTCGGGTGGTAACCCTAAATTTCTTTGTACCCCTATAACTTGTGCAGTTTAACGATTTCTGTCGGAGTTGCGGCTCTGAGGATGAGGAGGAGTCCGTCCTCCACCTCTTGTGATAGTGCCCGGCGTTGGCAAGGAGAAGGCTGGCGGCAATTGGCGCTCGCTTTCTCTCAAACCTGACCGAGTTATCCCTGGTTGATTTAAAAGGGATAACGCGATTTGTCAAGGGAAGCAGATGGTTTCCCGATTTTAGTGAGTAGGAGAGAATCACTAATTAGTGTGGCATCACAACGGGCCTCTTTTGTGCCTACGTGTGTCGGACGACAGACCTCTGTAGACCGGCAGCCACTTTAACCTAACCTAACCTATAACTTCCAATGCAATTATCGGATCAAAACGAGAATATGCGCTCAAAATCTGCACAATTCCTCTACTGTGCATCGAACATTGGTGTTTCTAAGGGTACTGATGCGTTAGAGTTTTTACATTAAGCTTTAACTGTCATTTGTTCAAAAATATACAAACCGTAGAGATGCGAATGATTCTGGCACTTAAAAGTTAATCAGCACTTCACTGTAGCCAAAATGCATAAAGACTTTTCCGATAACCCAATATATTAATGTAGCGGATACTTTCATAAAGCAGGTACATCCTGAATTCATGAAAGTATAAGCTAGGAGTTTAACAGTGCTGGTAAAAAAAGAGCAATGCAAGAACATCTCAAGTGTATATTTTAACATTCTCTGAAATATAAAATAAATCTATTTATGAGGCAGAAAAGACATGATACGTGTAGAAAAATGTCTTTGACAAACCAACTAGTTATTCCGCTATGAAAACTCAACTTAAATACAGTATCGAATTCTCCGATTATATATAAACAGATTACTTACAATTCCCTACCAGTCCACTATAATCTCTTTTCCTGTATACTTTTATATTATCCCCAAAAAATGTTGAGTCCTCTTGACATTTGCAAACGTTCTAAACTTTCTCGTACAACCTGTACAAAACTGCATTTTGTTACTTGCTAACGCTCTAAGAAACTTGAAATTACAAATTTCCCCGATATCAGAAACGTACGTTACTGGCCTGAAAAGCTAACGTACCGCACTACAAAAAATATTATATAATCTCTGCCTTCGTTCTTTGGCATCAGGTATCTTTCTTCCTCACTTACCTACGTCACAGTGTATCTGCAAGTTCGAAAGTTAAAAACGAATCTCGGAACAGCTTAAATCCTTAATACCTACTATTCCATCCGCAGTACTCTCCGTGATACTTAGCGTTACGTCACTACACGACGTTAGGAGAATGAGCCGAAGCGAACAAAATATCAACAGAAATAGCTATGTTCGGGAAACTTCAACCTTAGAGCGTTGTGCAGATACTCTCATGAACTTTTGTGGATATTCCAGGCGAGGGGGACAGATGAGTGAACGCTGTTGTGTAACATTGCTAATCCTGGGAGTCTTGAATTTTGTTAACTTCCGTGTCGCGCAATCTAGCTTGGTGTTGAGTTGCATTTAATTGCATATTTTTCGTGGTTATGGCAGAGCCGTATCGAAACAAATGCAAAATGTTAATTGTAAGTCTCCAAATATTAGAGTTGATATTATAATGTAGCTGTTAAAACAACTACTCATTTTAAAGTGATATTGCCTTACCGTGAATCTGATTTTTTCATCCTCAGTGTAGACTGTATTAATATTTCACTGCATTCAACTAATTGAAACTAGAAAAAGTAACTATTGCTTGGTCTAGCCATAGCTACTTCCATTTTAAATAGGTGATTTTTCACCTTTTTGTTTTTAAAAAAGTGTTGCATTCAACTGCTTTGAATAGCATTGTTAAATCGGCTGTTCGCACATGCGTCCTCTTACTGCCATTGCTAAACGTTCGCTTTAAAGGACAATTTCCCTCATTCCAATTCCCTTCCCTTGTCAGAAAATATTTATGGCATTTGCTTTAGAAACATCAAACTCTCTTCAGAAACAATCTTGAACCCTTTGGTTTTCGCATTTTTTTAAGCGATTTTATCACATTTGGTCTATCTATTCGAACTAAATTAAGAATGAGCTAGAACCTGTATATTTCAAAACTATCAGGGTCATTAAAATCGTGAAGCGACGGACATTTTTTTAGCTTCTCTTCGAAGTTGAGCTCATATCTTTGCCTACATTAAACAAATCTCACTAAATTTATAACTCTTAAAAATGAAATCGTAAAATCTCGCTCGAAGAGCCTCAGAAATAAAATGGTCTAATCTCAACAACTGCCCATAATTCGGCCGTAATCAACCGTAAGGCTATTTTCTAAATGCAATTATATTGTGTGGCAAATTTCACAACATTCTTGCGTGAAGAGCTAAGTATACCACCTTACCAGAGCATATAGACTAATAAATAGCACGGAAAGCGCGATATTTTGCGATGGGTGAGAAGAGTATGATCTAGAGGGTTTACGGATCAGATGGTGCCTGAAAAGAGGCCGTGCAAAAAAAGTACGTTATTCTATATGCGAAAGTGAGAGAAGCATATTCTCGGCCCTGACAATCGACCAATGAGGGGTGAGATCCCGTCAAGAAATAATAAACGCAGCGAACAACAACCAACATTGTCGTTAGTGGATGGAATAAACGTAACCGAGATGTTCTTTTTATTCTCCAAACGGAATCGGAAATAGTATTCCGCGTCAATTATCTTATTGCCGACCATTTTAATACACAGATTAGATTTTATGAAAATGAATATTGCATAAAACGTCAAACGTTAAAAATATGTGTTTGCGAAGTATATGTTTATTGCCTTGTGGGAATGAAAGAACGTATCTTATCGTAGCATTGCCACTGGCGGGGTATTTTTTGTCTTGTTTCAATTTTCGAAATCGGGTACTGCTATCTATTTTTCGCAATTTGTGGAGTAATGTAGTAATTTATATCGCAAATCACGCGCTTTCCGTGCTATTTATTAGTCTATATGCTCTGACCCTACGACAAAATGTATCAACTGCGGTAAAAACTATGTTGCCAACTTCAGCGGCTGTGAAATTTACAAATCAATCGGCCATAAAAAGCTTCCCCTCAACAAAACAAGCAGCTCATCATGAACATTAGGTCTGTTCCCGTACTCTCAGTAACTTAATTTTACTGAATTTTCCTGAATCATGTGGTGGGGAATTTCATGAAAAGTACGGGAACGCTCTCATTGTATTTTCTGAAAATTGACAACCGAAAGTGTCAGTTTTCGGTTTTTGGGAGAACAATAGTGATTATAAAGTTATACTTAGCGGTAATAAATTATCGCCACAAAAATATTCGACCTTCATTGCAACATTACGCAAAAAATATGTTGCTTGCCGCGCACATTTGAAAATATTTACTCCGTTTGACACTTCAGTATTTTTCAGTAGCTCAGACCCTACTGAAATTTACTGAAAGAGGGGAAATTTTCAGTTTTCAGTAAAACGGAGTACGGGAACAGCTTCATTGCAATTAATCGCGATTAATCGCAATTAATCGTAGTACGGGAACAGACCAATTATTGTCTAAAAACATTCAAATTATAGGATTTTAAGACTTCAATTTTCTAAGACGGGTTGAGACGATAAAAGTCCACTTTGACAAAGTGAGCTTTGAATGATTCACCAGTCAAAGTAATTTTGAAATTAATGGTGATACTGTGAAATTATATGAACATACTTGATGAAATTATATGAACATTTTTGACCTTTTTCCACTCTTGGTTGTAAGTTGTACGAATTTCGTAAATTTTTCTGAAAATATCGAAGGTTTTCAGTCTCGAAATCATCTCTAGCATTTTTATTTTACGATTTTTACTCCAAAAACACTATGTCTTCTTGGAGTCCATAGTCCACGAATATGACATTAGGTCTGTTCCCGTACTTTCAGTAACTGAATTTTACTGAATTTTCCTGAATTTTCCTGAATCATGTGGTGGGGAATTTCATGAAAAGTACGGGAACGCTCTCATTGTATTTCCTGAAAATTGACAACTGTAAGTGTCAGTTTTCGGTTTTTGGGAGAACAATTGCCGTGTTCCATTTTTACTAATTAGTACTTGCAAGTACTTGGGAGTAGAGCACAAAAGGAACGCCATTTTCGTTCTTTCCAGCTGATTCTGACCTGTCAAATTATATGCAGTTTTCAAATGTAAAACAGTTGAAAATAAAGGGAGAAAACAACGAGTATAAACTACCACAATCGATAAAGAATATAAAAACAACTAGCAGAAAATTACATATTTTAACTTTCCACACATTATGAGGGCTATTTCTAATTTCCTAACTACCAAAACATTCAACATAACCAGAAAAAACCAAAACCACCTATTGACAACTAACACTACCAATGACAACTAACATAGCCACCTCACGGCAAAAAAAGGCGTAACTACTCATGAACTACTCGCGAACGAGAGCGCGAGTAGTTGGAAGTAGCCAGAAGTACTTGCGAGTACTAAATAGTAATAATGGAACACGGGCAATAGTGAATATAAAGTCATCCTAAGCGGTAATAAATTATCGCCACAAAAATATTCGACCTTCATAGCAACATTACGCAAAAAATATGTTGCTTGCCGCGCACATTTGAAAATAGGTCTGTTCCCGTACTACAATTAATTGCGATTAATTGCAATGAAGCGTACTAAAACGGTACATTTTAGTACGTTTTAGTACGCTTCATTGCAATTAATTGCAATTAATCGTAGTACGGGAACAGACCTAATATTTACTCTGTTTGACACTTCAGTATTTTTCAGTAGCTCAGATCCTACTGAAATTTACTGAAAGAGGGGAAATTTTCAGTTTTCAGTAAAACGGAGTACGGGAACAGCTTCATTGCAATTAATCGCGATTAATCGCAATTAATCGTAGTACGGGAACAGACCTATTATCGCTTCTGACTTCTATGTCACACAATTTACACATTTGAAAAACGCAACGATAGGTTCAGTTAGCGAACCTGCGTCGTGTCCGTCGCGTTCGCTCCGTTTTATGACCGGACGCATCGATGATCATTGAGAGTGCGTCGCGTCCGCTCCGTATGTCAAAGGCAATGGTGGTCAGTTTAGTTATTTTCGTGGTGTAAAGTTCATATTCGAACGCGGGAGTAGTTTGGGCTGTTTTGTGATTTGTTGGTTAGTAGCTAAACGTATGAAAGAAGCAATGTTTCATATTAATTGCACAGTATGTATTGCATATTCAGACATTTTTTATCTACTGCAAACGAAATATTTTGGCAGTCATAGGTGGACACTGGTATTTTACAAAAAATATTGATAAATTTTTATATATCTGTAACTATTCATCCACCAGGGGAAAAGAGATGGCGTTCAATATTAATACAATGACTACATCATTCATTTAGTATGGTACAACAACGAAAACTCTTGTTTTACATTTCTAACCCAATTTCGAACTATAATAAATTACAGCTACTATTATTTTTGTCGCGTTATTTTCAAGCTTGCTATTTCTGAAAAGATCTCACTGAAGCAAGAGTTGCGAAGATAAATGAAAGACAAGCTAATTTAATGCAGACATCAATTTAATCGGTTCAACAAACGTTGTCTGTTTTTTGAACCATCGGTAAATTAACATTATTTCATCAGTAATATTTATAACTATAAAATACGCTAATTAACAAGTTCAACAGCATCAACATTCGATTAATTAAATATTTCAGGAAAATTATTTATCTATTCTTAGCTGACAGAATGCCTTGCAAACACTCACCACTCATTTTAAACTCACCTTTCTCCTTCTCGATGGGTCCGAAGATGAAAGTTGATCATCTCTTGCGCTCCGTTCCGTCGGACGTACCGGTTGGATAATTATCGCTCCGTCTTCCAATGCAAAGTATATGGAAACTGTGAAATTCAACTCAGTCGGAGCGGACGCGACGCAGGTTCGCCAACTGAACCTTTAAGGCGGTTCTGGAAGAAAAGGCCAAGATTCAATCAACGCGAATGCGAAATGTGAATCGCATTTATTGACAGGAGCACGCAAACGAATCGCATTTGAAGAACCAATCGGTGCGATTCGCATTCGCGTCAAAGCTGCCAACTGGAAAATATGTAAAGCGAGTGAGGTATTTGAATTTGTTAGTAGTTGTAGGATATTTCCGAATATTGTGCAATTAATTGAACTTACTTTGTTTTAAACCTGAAAATACTCTGTTTGTTGCGAATTAACATTGTTATGAGAAAAATACATGACATCCAAGAAAAATACATGACCAAAATGTTGACTGGCGTATTGTTGCTATTAGCAGATGCAACACTACCGAACTCTGAGGGAAGCTTTCCAAATTACTTATTAATAAATCAAAAAGTAATTGAATAGTATTCGGTAAACAAAGTCACAAAATATTAAAATTATTACATAACATAAAATTATTCAAACTTCCTGATCTGTAAAGCATACTGCGAAAACTATATGTACTGTAATGTTTCCATGTTGATTGACGTGGGTATGAACTATCAGACAACAAACTAATTTTCTTCTCTTCCTTAATGAATATGTCACAAAAATTTCAAAACCATAAATTTGAGATTATAGACATATTTTCATAAATATATTTTGACAACTACCTAACACAAACATAGTCATCAATAATTTTTTGCACCCATTACTTTTTACGAACAAAATGAATTCCTGCCAGCTCAAACGGTTTTTTATTCAAATCTTTCTGCGAAATTAAATGGCATTTCTGAACTAAGTTACTGCGCTACAAAACCTATTGCGAAAAATATCCAATCGTGAAATCTACTTATTTTCACATGAAAACCAATAATACCTATTTTCTTTCAAACCAACCGCCACTATAAAGTTGTTTATCCAAGACCCAACTTACTATTATATGACATACATGGGGTGTGTTCAATGTGCATGCTATAGCTGCTCCAAAAGCATAGCATAGCATCACGTTAGCAAGTGTCAAAATTCGCAGTAGCTAGGTGAAGTAGCTATGGATATTGGACAGCCAAGAGCTGCTACGAAGGCAGCCTTTACGCAGGAAATTCAAAAATAATTTTTTTTCAATTTTTTTATTGTAATTTTTCCGTTTTCGTGGATCAGTTCAATACTTTCATTGCACTTTTGAAACTGTATGAAATTTAGGAGTTTCCAACATACAGCTGCACAATCCATTAAAATTTTCCTAACATATTTAAAACGTATCATTTATTTCCGGCTTTTGACGCCATATATGAGAAAAAGAGCAAAAAAATAATCGTTGAAAATTTGATAATACAGGAATCAGAGCACCCGGCCTTTTACGATTCATGCTTGCCTTCTAAAAACTCAAGATGAGCTGCGCTATGTACAAGCCAACTTAAAACTCGAGTTGAGTTTAAGTGTTTAAAAGCCCGTATTTAATTTATGCTGTCACTATTTTCAAATTTATTCCTCATCTCCTTTGTCACAAAAGCGCAAAAACTTCTTTTCATTTCAATTTCCAATTGAAAATAACGTTTAACCTGCATGTCAGCTGTGTACGCACGGCCATTTTGCCTTAGCTACTTTCTAGCTATCCTCCAGACTACGAGCAGCGAATAGCTGCTACCTTAGCAGCTATGCCGGAATCTTGGACAGCCCGACTGTCAAATAGCAAGCATCAGAAAGTAGCTATTTCGTGACATTGGACAGCCAGAGCTGCTAAAATAGCAGCTAATAGCTGCTATAGCATGCACATTGAACACACCCATGATGTACATTTTCTTTTCGTGCAATTGGCCATTCCGACAATTCGTGCGAATATTTTGCTCTTTGCTCAAACTAGTCGCATTCGGAAGTTCGTGCGAATTCGCATTCGTCGTGAATGGTTCTATTCGCTGCGTCTTGCATATGATTTGCCTGTGCTCAAACTGTTCGCATTCGCGTTGATTGAATCTTGGCCTAAAGATTGAATAGTCGTATTTATTTACTTGACAGATACAATATTCGATAGTATTGCCAGATGGGTAAACATAATGTGGGTCTAGTTCACACCAACACCCCAACTCATTGGGCCAAGTGATAAATTTAAGCTACTCTACTTTTACAAAACTATCACTTTGAGCCAATGCCCATAATGTTCAGTCCACGCCGGATGATGCTGTTGGTGCATCCGCTGCATTGGCTTCTGATTATATACAGCTGAGTAAATCTTTCACAAAAAAAATCTTATACTGAGAAAAGCTATAGCTGGTATTTTTTTTCTTACTGTGCAGTTTGTATTCGCTATTTACTAAGCTAGCATTTGGCAACTACGAAATATAAAAGAACGGGTTTCTTTTCTGGCTGTATAGATTGATTGCGCCAATGCTACTTTTTCAAAATTAACACCAACAAATACTGTTCAGTTCTCTCATCTATCTTTTTATGCATGCTAATTGAAATGCTTCTCAAGAACTGAGATTTACGCAATTATTTTCAGCTTACTATAACAAGTGCTTTGGTCAATAATTTTCTGAACAAATTATTTCCGAAAATGCTTAGCAACGAATCAAAAACCACCGAAATTTCAAATTACTGTCATGCATAATTGTAAATAAAAATTAATAGCGTCGCCAAAAAACTAGGGTGAACAAAAGCACTTAATTGTGTGCACGCCATATTTTATATCTTCTTTGGTTACGGCAAAGAGGATTCGAAACAAACGAGCTTACAGCAGATTGAGTTAGAAGAAACAACATAATGGCCACTGGCAAAAGTAGTCTTCATTCGAACTCGCATTGAAAATATTGTCATACTTGAAAGACTTCTCTGTGTTCGTGCACCATAAATATTCTCGTTTGCAATCTAATGTACACACTTCTGTAAACTTTCATATTTTCGTCTGAGAGAGGATTTTGACGAAATGAAATTCTGCTAAATTTAATTACGGTTAGCCTGATGCGGCTAAGTGACGTCGTTAATTTAAATATGCATACATACTTTCTAGTAAACAATATGCCAAAGAGTAGAGAGATGCGAATAGTATTATATTTAATAGTCTAGATATTACATTCAATTATATTTATTTGAATGCATGAGGAAAACTTTGGCGAGCATAGAAAAATTTCACCGCATTTAAAAAGGTGTGTTGTATTTGCCCTAACAACAATACAATTTAATATGTTGATTCTTAATGACATATTGAAAGAGTTTCGGTAAACTGAACTTGGCTGAAAGAACCACAACGCTTCCATCTTCGAAATTGGATTTGGTCAGATTTGAAGTGAGCATTTGTAGAAAACGCGCCTCATTCAAACGTCCGTAGTCGAGACACAAATCGTTCGTGTTTTTGTTAAGCCTATTGTTACATAGGTGGCGAAGTGTCGCATAAGCGTTGTTAGAGAATCCTCTAGCTAGACGTCATGTCAAAGTTAATGTCAAATCTAGCAAAGTGAGATTTTGGGCTAATCGTTCGCCACTAAAATAAACGATAAATAGACAGGTGCCGTTTCTTTTATAGCGGAAAGTATAAAATTCAAAATAAATCAGTGCCGCAAATCTACTCGACTGCTCGGATTCGGAATAGTAAATGTAAGCGCGGCCAATCAATATTGTCTGATGTAGTATGAATAAGACTTATGAGAAGTTTTGCTGTTATTTTGATGATTTATAGTACAGTATAGTGAAAGAAAGATTTACTTCTACGTTTTTGCACTTTAATATGGTTGAAGAACATTGGTTGATAGCACCGCAAATAGAATAATTGCAAAGTTGATTTATTCTCGATCGAACTTAACCTCGTTTTTATTTGCCGGTAAAACGAGTTGTTGGGTAATGTTTATCTTGGTTACATTCCTGTTTACTTTTTTATTTCGTTAATATTTAACTTCATGTTCCCTCTTATTTAATCAGTAACATGATTTACTAATATATAGCAAAGCATCAATTTATTTTGAGCGAAACAGACATAGACTCCATACGTAAATTAATTGAATGAATTTGTAGTGATTTGCCTCAGAAACACACTTTCCTACTTTAAATCAGGTTTCATCTCGCATGCCAGTGCTCTACCCACTTAAATATCTACGTTTCATAGCTCTCTCTCTTGCTATGTTTGATTTTGTGTTATCATTATCCGGATTATATGTTGAATACAATTTATGGTTGTAGCTGTTGCCATCATTGTAGCTAGCTAAAATACTGTCGCTTCTCTGATAGCTCTACAATGTTCTGTTGCGTGATTAATTAAGGCACAAATTTTAAAACATGTTTTTCAATTTATAGTGTACTGATTGGGTGATTCATATATAGTACATCTGTGGACAAAAGTATATACTTCCAGCAAATGTTTAATACAACTTGTAAAACTTGCAGAAGATAGTTGCTCAACTTGAGCTGCGCTGGCCTGAGCTATGCATTATAACTAGTCCAATACAATCCCCTGCTTTCAAATTTTCCCAGCTCAGACTTCACATATACATACCAAAATTATTAACGTTCAATCACTTGGATTCACAGCATCTTATCAATCATTACAAAGTCGGAGCTTCCAAATGTAAGCTATGAACTACCATAATCACTTTCTTGTGACTGCTACATTATGAAAGCTTCATCAATAAATATTTCCTAAAATCCATACAATATGGGCGAACTGAAAAACACAATTTTTTTTTAACAGAATTGAAATAATTTCGCTTCAGGCATCGTATTATGTGACATATTTTTGAACATAATGTTTTCTTATAGCTAAAGTCGCTGGTTTCTCACAAAAATATTTTTATTTATTTATGTATTCACCAAACACGGTTGAATCGTTAAACATATATAGAAAATAATTAACAAACAAATTAAAAAAAGCATTGCATTCAAAAATACCTCAAGCCTACCATAGAAGCTTATACAAGAGCAGGAAAGTTTGCAGAGCCATGACAGACATACTGAGTGGACACAATTGCCTTGGAGGACACATGTACCAAATAGAAGTATACAAAAGGGAAACTATGGTAGGCTGGGGGTATGAGTACAATGGGTCTTTTGGCTTGAAGTGCCTCTCCCCCAACCCACACGCTCGCACACAGCTCAACATAGCGCCAGCAGCATAGCTTTACTGTCTCTGCTGATCGCGATCCGTTGACCCCTCCACCTCTAATAAATCGCCAAGCAAATAGCTCGCAAGATAGCGAATAATTTTATCTGGAACATATAAACATGTTCTTTGTAAGCAAAAGCGCTCCTGTCGTTCGATGAATGCAGATAGCTCCGAAACTAACACATGTTATGAAACCGTCCGTGAAGAAAATTTCGAAATATGCAAAGTCCAGATATATGGGTGCTCGCACTTCAATTAAATCAAATGCTCGTTGTGTATTTCTACATACCACATTCGAAATCTTATTGAATGCATGTGTGGTCACGTCATCATAAACTTGAGCGAGAAACTGTTATTATTGCAGCTCGTTTAGAAGACATTCGATTAGCATCCTCCTCACGAGACGATAGGACACACCTTTGTAGACATCCTATTATCTTTTCCGTTCTCAAGTGGAAGTCGGAACCAGATTCCTACAGCTAAAATCTCTGCGTCAGTATGGTATGTATGTATACATATCTCCCTAAAGGGCGCGCAGTCAAAGGCTCCTTGAATACACACAAAAATCTCCATTGCATACTCAATATTTAACTCACATGATTTTCCTCTTTGGTATGTATGTTGGTCATCATTCAAATGTTTAGACTTCAGCGCCTTAAGGTGCTTATGTCCCGTTCAACAAGCGGCTCCCCGATTTAGGTATGAGCTTACTGGAGAAGAAAAATGATACACACGGACTTGCATGCTGATAGAGTGGAAGGAAGGAGGAAAAATGACTACCTTAGCCTGTCGCCAAGGTGACGGAACATACTTCAAGGCTAGTAATGCCCAAAAGATTAGCTTTCAGTCTGCCTCCAGGCGGTCAATAGATGCCACTCAGACCTGGCGATTTGAAGTTTTCAAAGGACTTGGCTACATGCCTAATCTTTGAACACAGATGTATCTGTGTATCATAATTTCTGTCTATTGTCAAGAGCAGAAGGTTTTATCAGAGGTATAAATGCCTCTTGGGTTTCACCCACTGGAGCGTTGGAATAGTGATTCCCGAGTTAAGTCTGTAGAGACTCCTTTTTGGTAAAATCACCATCCGAGCGTTTTAGGGAGTCCAGCTTAGCTCTTTGGTCCTTCTCCATGACCATGCATTGCCTCGACGTCTCCCGAGCACCTTCCAGTTGAGCGATCTGAATGGATCCCTCATGGGGATCCTAATCAAATTTTTATAAGTTATCTGTGAGGTTCCGGAGGCGAGCCAGTCACCCTCTGCGTCGCTCTTACAAACCCGATTGAGAAGTTTCCTGGTATTTTTCCTAGCTTTTGAAGCTCCCGCTTCCACTAAGAAACCATCTACCTGCATCTACTCTTGCTGAATCGATAGGCTTGTCTCTTAATACTGAATCGGGATTCTAGGGACTTAAGGGATAGGATATGACATGCTCTGTTTGCAAGAAGTCGAATGAACTTAGCCCGATAAGATTTTTTTGGATTTCTTCTCTTTACCACGGGTATTGAACTAAAGAGAATACCAAGTAGCGGTGATTTGAGAGTGAAATCCCATCCAATACCCGCCATCCAAGAGTTTGTTTCCTCTGGTGCTACATTTGTTGCTGGTGTCCCGGGAATTAGCATCGAAGCCCATTAGAAGTTCCAGTCGCGCCGATTCAGCATAACGAAGTAGCTTCTTCACCTCCTATGTTGGCGGCGGAGTTAAGAAGTCAAAATAGAGGTAAGCTCAGGTGCAGATCGCGCGTACAGGTCTCGGTTTGAAACCTGTGAATCTTGGTGGCATCAAGCAGATTGGAAACCAGAACACATGTCCTTAGTCTTGTTAATTATCATCAAAAAGAATTGTTGCCCCCTTAATCCTCCAATCCACGACTCCTGCACAAGTGTAATATAGGGAGAAGTTTGCAGTTTTGCTAAGTTTTCCTTTTAAAAAAAAAAGGACCAATCGTAGGCATACTGCAAGTTGGTATGAACAAATTTTATACCTTCAGTTATAGAAATGTCCAAAAACCATCTCTGTGCACTCCTTTGCAAAGTCCCTTAGATATTGTACGCATGACATTGGTGAAAAACACTTTATACGATCATTGCGTTTTGCTCTAGATATATCCATAGACAGAGAATAGACGCGTCACATCTTGTTGATTTGACCGTATGCAAGAAGTAGATCAGTATCATGCAGTATCCATCTTGAAATCATCTTCACCAGTGTTGGGATTCTTCTTGGTATTCATGTACCTGATAATCAAGATGCCCAGATTCAGCCTACCGCGAAGCATCTTTTCCCCTGACACGGCCGGATGCGGACTTCCACCTGGCTCTGTACTTGCCTTTTCAGAACTGTTAATCTTACTTAATATATATTAGTCTCATTCCCACCTAACTTGCATTAGCTAAACGTCATCCTGATGCACATCGATTACAGCTGCGTTTGCTGCTTTCGAGAGAGAAAAAAAAGATATAAAATTATCTGAGAGTTGATTACATAGTTAAACCTATTATTCCTTTCCTTTTATAAAGTTATAAATTCAAAGTTCGGGTTCGTTGCTGTATTTTGAGTCTCAAAAAAGTGTCAAAAAATTGTCGATTTTGTTCGAGGCTATACACAGTCGTGCCATATCCCTTGTATCCCTTGTTTAAATAGGCTAAATTAAAATGCAACGTTAGCGTAAACAAAAATTTATATTTTCATTTGTTTTCGATAGACAAAAGAACACAAAAACAGAAATCTATTCGAAGTGGCCTCCATTTGCTTTTACACACTTCTTCAAACGGTCGGGCCACTCGTCGATGGCTGCACGCACGACTTCAAACGGAATTGAGGCTGCTGCTTTTGTCAAACTGGCCTTTGAAGCCTCAATATTGCGATGACGCTTACTGCAGGTCTTCTGCTCTAGCCAGTCCTAACAGCGATAGTCAAGCGGGTTCAAATCGGGGCTTCCAGAGGGCCAATCGTCAGCGGCTATGAAGTCGGGCAGATTGTCCGCACACCACTTCTGGTTCATCTTTGCTTTGAGTTAGCGCCGTGTCTTGCTGGAACGTCCAGTCTTCCCCATGAAACATGGTATCGTTGAGTGGTTTGACTACCTTCTCTAAGACATCGCTTTGGTAGTTTGCTGCCTTTGTTTTAACCCCTTGTTCATAAAAATGCAGCTAAGTAACTCCGTCGTACGAAACACTCCACCAAACCATGACTGAAGCAGAATGATGACCTCTTTGGACCCTTTAAGTTTTTTCAGCATCTTCCCGAGAACTGTGGGCGTAAACCCTGTCGATCTGCCGGTTGAATTTTTCTTCTATGGTGAAAATTTTTTCATCACTGAAGAGAATTTTCTTGTGTCCTCTTTGCGCGTACCGTTGAAGTAACGCCTTCGATCTTGTGGCTCGTATCTTCTTCAAAGCCGGTGTTAACAGCTGTCCCGTTGTTCTTCTGTAAGCCCCAAGTTTTAAGTCCTCTTTGATGATGCAGGACATCGTTATTTTTGGTATATTCATCTCCCGTGCCATGATTTTCTGCTTTCGGAGAGGGTTTCGCCGAATTCTCGCAGACACGGCTTTCACAGCTACTGGTGTCCTCGTAGTGCGTGGCCTGCCATTTCTAGGTCTATCATCAACAGAGGAGGTCTCGTTGAACCGTTGAATGCACCGATAAACAAACTTTTGAGAAATTTCCAATGGTTTGAGCAAGTTGAAAATCTCCACCGGTGACTTGTTGCACTTGTGCAGCGCGATTCTCTTTGACGCTCCACTTCATGTTGCCTCTTCGAGTAAACGATACAAACTGAGGCTAATTTTGCAGTATAGGGTTCACTCTATATTTCGAAAAAACAAAGCCGTTTTCGGCCGTCAGTCGTATGGGCTGTGCGGACTCATTCGACTTAGGGACAGCACTTATAGCACGACTGTGTATATCCATTGTTTGGGTCGTTTTTCTCCTAGATGCGTCATAATTTGTAACGTCCAGGTGCAGGAAAAAATATAATTCTTGTAACCCTCGAGAAATCTGTGATCTATCCGCCAACCACTTCCAAAAAGTTTTTAATCCTTCTTCTAGCACGGGAGGGTTTTCAAAGTTTCCACAATTGTCTAGCGATCACACAGTAAGGTTCTTCCACACAGTCCTTCACATCAGTTTAACTGAAAAAGCACTTCACTTGCAATTTAAACGTGCTAGCCTTTGCCCTATGTCCTGGCACCCATAACAGCTAAATCAATGAATGTCTCAACATCTAATTAAGAGACATATGGCATTCAAGGACTAGCTTTGAGGAGGTGTAAATTCCAGCAAGGGACTTTTTAGCCGCTTGGCTGTTAGTGAAAATGAAATAATAATTCCGAATATTTGATAGCATAAGACGCAATGGGTCGTTTCGAAAATCGCCAACACCTTCGTTTGGAAAACAATGTAGTAGTGCGACAAGCATAAAAAAAAACTTCAAGTTGAGGTCTGTAAAAAAAACCCACAACCCTCACTGTACTTCAGTTTGGAGTCATCGCTGTGGTACAGCACTGCCCATGTTTCATTATTACTAATTCGTTCTTGCGAGTACTTCTAGCTACTACCAACTACTCGTGTTCTTGTTCCCGAGTACTTGTGCCTTTTTTGTCATGAGATGGCTATTTAGTTATCAGTAAGTGGATTTGGTTTTATCAAGGCTATGTTCAATGCTTTGGTAGTTATAACATTAGTAAAAGCTCCCTAAATGTGTAGAAAGTCAAATGAGGTAATTTTTGGTAGTTACTTTTTTATTTTCTATCGATTGAGGTAGTTTTTACTCGTTATTCTCTCCCTTTATTTTCAACTGTCTTACATTTAAGTAACATGCAATTTGACGGATTAGAATCTGCTCGTCTGAATGAAGATGGCGTTAAACTGATGATCTACTGCCAAGTACTTGGAAGTATTAATTAGTAAAAATGGAACACGGCAATTATTTCTTAAGAATAGACCCCAAGCCCATTTTTTCTGATTGAGATTTCAGCTTCAAGGCGTTGAGTCAGAAACGGATAGCCAATAGTATAGTCGATGTCTGCTAGAACAGGCATTCCTTGCACCAAGATATTGGCATGGTCCAGGTTTATCCTTATCCAATGCTCATCAAAATGTAGTCCTCCCGTAGCGCACCTCGAATGTTGCAAGACAAGCACATCGGAAGGAAACCAATGAAGCAACACCAGGAGTGCGTTCGTTGGGATATTACAGAGTACCTCCGTTATTAATAAAGCTGCTCTATGGTGTTTTGATTCACAGCCTTAAGTATGTTTGGCCACCAAACTACTCCTTCTTACAGCAGATTTGGTCCCACTATATCAATGTAAATTCAGGAGGCAATACGAGGCTACAGTCTACAACTTGCTCCTATAACGCTTTTGCAGCTGTAAAGAGCACACAGTGCTTTCCTTCCACAGGAGCTTATAGTCCAGAATGAGTCCTTGCTATTTTTCTTTGTAAGACTTATCGGAGTTCCAATGAGCTTCGGTGGATCGAAGGATGGAATCCTAAACCTCTTCGTGAATAGCAATAGATCAGTTTTGTTAGGAATAGCACTAAGGCCATACTCCCGATACCATTGCGAGAGAATATGTAAGGAATGGTTTAATCTCTGCAATAGGGACGAGATAAATTTCCCTGATATGGCACTTTACATCCAGCTTAATCAAGTTTCCTTAGCAGCTAATTCTTCATCAAGAGGAAAGTGAGTATCCATCAACACACTAAGCGTATCGCAGCTGCTTTGAGTTCAACTGCCATCGGACATTTGTATGCAACCCGGAATCACAGGTTTTAAACTTAGAATTTATCAGAGGCGACTAGCTTCATTGATAGCTTCAATATTTGCTCTCGAAAATTTCCATGAAGCTCTTTTCGTCTTAAGCTTAGTACTGTCTTCAATTTCACATGAAATTTTCATACAAAATTTCACGTGAAATTTGTTTCGGAGAAAATTTAGCTCGAAAATAAGCAAGAGTTGTACTCAGTTCTTCGCGTGAAAAGTTACTTTGAAGTTGCTTTCGCTTTGAAAATTCAGATGGCATTGACACATGTCTCCAATCATTTCACGCTAATTAAGTATGTGCAGTCATTTGTGCAGTTCATTCTCTCGAGGCAAAAAAGGGACATTTGGTGTTTGAATCTGAAAATTGAATTGTGCAAATGTCTTTCCAATAAGAAAATCGATCGAAAATTGAATTTCTTGGCTGAGTTAATCGTTCATACAAAATTTTACGTAAAATCAAACACAGTTCTAAGCTTTAATGAAGACATGTCCAAATTTAGCTTCAGAATTAACTCAGTACCAGCCTTAAGATTAAACTCCTTCCTGCATTCGCTTCGAAGAATCGCAATCTCACTATTCCACCACTAGGGCTTCTTTCCCATATGGGTCTAGTTAAGCTGCAGGATTTTGCAGCAGTATTATTAAATCCAGTAGTCAGAGAATTCACTGCCTTATTCAGATCTTCTCGATTGACGATCGCCGAAACGTGGCCCAGCTCAGTGAATGAAGCTGATCGGAATTTCTCTTCCTGTTTAGGTAAGGAGATATTTCTTTATGTAGTAATCCTCCTAGTATAAATGACACGTACATGTGGTCTAAAAGTGAATACTTCGGCAAAACTTTCCATCTTATGAGAAGTTTTACATAGTGCTCATTTATCAGTGTTATATATAGAACTTCCCTTCTATTAGAAGTTCTGAAGGTAGGTTCATTGACCATGTTTATAATGGCAATATTTTTGGACACAATGAGCTCACCTCTTTCGAATATGTCCAAACTGTCCCATAATTGTTTATGTGTGTTCGCATTAGCTTCGTCCACAATAGCAATATTGTCCTTGTCACTGAAGTTTGAAAGGACAAGAGAATTCATAGATTTCTTAATAAGGATTCAGGCCCAAGGTTAACCAAATGACATCAGTCTGTATCTAGCAATATGCAATCGTATGCACATTCTCGTTTAGTTTGAACTATCTCAAAACTCTCCGCATTTGAAGTGTACAGCAGAAAACTTGTTATCCTAATATATTCTTCTCAACAACCGCTGTTGAATTTTCTACTGCGAAATCCATATTTCACCCTCTCCTTTTCACATGGTAGAATTTAGTTTTAGAATATCTACTTCGTTTTGAGATTCTGCTTTTGTTGGAACATACCGAACGCAATAGTTACTGTCGAAAACTAGCAAAAATAAGCTGATTCAACCCACAGGGTTTCATGTAAATCGTGTATAATACGCATCCAAGAACTTTGATTTCACTCACCTTTGTCTAAAGACCCGTATACCATCAATATTTATGCTTCAATATATCTAATCAAATCTGTTTCGAAGAAAAGTTGTACTTATTGTTTTGAGAAAATATTATTTATTTAAAAAAATTGATAGGTAAACCAAATTCAGTATTCTAACCACTTATAAATTATATTTTTTGAAACAATAAATTAATATTAAAACTAATTAGATTAATATGCCACCAGAAGACCTAAAACATCAGACAGTAGCGTACTTCTGTTTTGTTTTTCTTCTCTGTTTATCCTTGGGGTCTCAAAGGTTTCATCTACATCTACTAAAATCTCTGGAAAGCTTAGACCCTGAAGGATGTTACACTATGCCAACCTTATATTTGATTCCAATAATTACTGTTTTATATCTCCGAAATATCAAAAACTATAATCAAACACTCATCAAAATAACTAAAGCAAAACATCTTTATTTGTAATAATCATTCTCAAATTTAATTAGAAGTCATCCTATAAAGAACGTCATTTCAGGACTACATAAATCGACATTTGAATAATGTTCGGACCATTAAGCAATTATCTAAATGGTGTGCAACGCGCCTGGTCTGGGCAGGATGGCCATACAGTCGCCTCGTTTGTTTCGATTAACGATAAGCACATCATGAATAGAAATCTCTATTTGGAGAATCCGGAGAGTGAGGTAGAACGGCAACTGAATCAACCCATCGACGAAATAGTTGCTGCTCATCTGAAGGTTCTCTACTACCTGGGATCCGAACGTATGCTTTCTTTTGGCTTACTTCCATGCTCTTTGAAAATCACTTTGCAATCTACAATACAGATTACGTATGATGTGAGAATATTCAGATCGATTTATCTTCATTCTTGAATAGCTCGCGAATATATGGAGGCATATAAGAACCAGACACAATGCACTCAAGCCGTCGTAAAGATGCTACAACTATTGAAAGAAGAGAACTGGTGTCTTCCAATAATGTACACAGTGTGCCTCGACCTACGAGCGCTGGCACAAAAATGCGAGGAGGAAGGCAAAAGTTCGAAGCCCGGCGAGATTTTGGAGAAAGCAGCGGAATGTCTGATGGGCTGTTTTCGTGTTTGTGCAGCTGATAATAGGTTGGCTTTGAAATAATATTTGTAATAGGAAAAGTATTCGTATACACGTCGTATATACTCGTTTTCGTTTAATGATTCGAAATCTTGAGTAGTCTAAAAAATATTACCAAAACAACAGAAATCATTTTCACGGACACCTAAGTTTATCAAAAAATAAATAAATGCCTAGCGTACAATTAATTACACATGGTACACACGAATATTTACAGCTGGGTATTAAAACTTTTTTCCCTAAAAATTATGCTTTTGTTACCGAGCAGCCATCGAAATTCAAATAATCTAACTCTTTTCCCTCATCGTGTACGAATATTTCCACATGAACTGTTATGTTATAAATCGTGTCGATTTTCAATGCAATTAATTAATTTCAGATCGTCAGATGAAGACACAAAGCGGCTGGGCATGTTGAACTTAGTAAATCAGCTTTTCAAAGTTTATTTTCGAATAAACAAATTACACTTGTGCAAACCACTGATTCGAGCCATAGAGAGTTCAGCGTTCAAGGATTCATTCCCACTGGCAGAACAAATCACCTATAAATATTTTGTGGGGCGGAAAGCCATGTTCGACTCCGACTACAAAGCAGCAGACGAATTTCTTAGTTTTGCGTTTCAAAACTGCTCACGGAGGTTTCCGAAAAACAAACGATTAATTTTAATTTATCTAGTTCCGGTGAAAATGTTGCTTGGTTTCATGCCAAAGAAAACAGTTCTGGAGCGATACGATGTATTGCAATTCTACGAATTGGCATCGGCCCTTAAAGAAGGGAATGTGCGGCGTTTCGACGATGTGATTCAGAAACATGAAGCATTTTTTATCAAATGCGGCATTTATTTACTGGTTGAGAAGCTGAAATTTATTGCGTATCGAAGCCTGTTCAAAAAAGTGTATTTGATAAAAAACACGCATCAGTTGGACCTGAGCAGCTTCCAATCAGCTTTGGAATTTGTCGGAGAAAAGGATATTACTCTCGATGAGACACATTGCATTGTTGCGAATTTGATTTATGAAGGAAGAATTAAGGGCTATATATCTCATGTCCACAATAAGTTAGTAGTATCTAAGCAAAATCCGTTTCCACCACTCAACTCTGTATCATAAAATCGTCTTGAAAAATAAATGTGTTAAAACTGTATGCAAGACTTTGTTTTCTTTGATTTTATGACTGTTAATTGACGGTAGTTCCCATACTAATCTTAGAACACAACCACTTATGATTTTAAGGTCTTTGTAAGTATGCAAACCAAATTTATTATTATATATCAAATACTGTTATAAGGACAGATGTTTTTATTTTCGTTTCAGATATACAAGAATTCTATGAATTAACATTGTTGGACGAATCGAAAACAACACAACAGAAAACCGCAGAAACGTTACAAATCGCCAGTAAATGGGAACAGGAAGGACATACTATCAAAACAACGTCAGATGTAAGTACAAGAAATTCACTATAATTAGAGGAATTGTGACTTTTTACGGACGCTAGTCTGCATGTTATGAAGTTTTTATAGGCGAAAGATTGATCATGTCAAAATTCTAGCTCACTATTTTAAAGTATTTCGTTTATGTCTTCGAATACCTCTCGTTCTTGACCAAGTCCCGAACTTCCACTAAGAGTACATCATAGCATGGCTAAAGAGCTTTACGGAGTTAGTACGGAGTTCATTAGAAACTTTGAGTTTACCTTGTAAAATCCTCATTATAAAAAACAAAAATCGTCAAAAATAGCATCATTTTAGAGAAAATCTCCATGTAGCAAATCATTTCAGTAGTTCCAGACAAAAACTCCTGTTTACAAACGAAAATAAACAAAAAAGGGACCACAAAGAATTTTTTAATAGTAATTTCCAAACTTACTTCAAAATTAAAAATTGAACTGTGAGTGTGGTTTCTGAGAATCTTGCGAATTTTATGCTGTGTAGTTAATCAAAATGAATAAAAACAGAAAAAACAATGAAATCTACGTTGAAGCTTGTAGCGATTTATAGTTTTCGGGTGGCAGGGCATTTCAACCGATCCATAATCCAGTTAAAATACCTGCCACAAAGCTATCAAGAAGGCATAAAATGTTTGCCCCTGGAGCTGGGAGCACTAGTAACAGCAGTGAAGGCCCTTAGTCCGCATTAGCGCAATTGGACCTTCTATCCACTCTCTACTGTTGCTGATAAGCTCCGGGAAGAAGAACAATACGTATTTTCATCCGTCATTAATTACACTCACTAGCCGCAATATAAACAACTGCAAGGGAAATGAGCTTTTGCCCGTATAGGACCATAGATCTGTAAGGCATGGGCTAGCAAGCCAGACCTAGCCAAGACATGGCGAAACGCGTACGCTAGAGGGGGCTGAAAACCCAAAAAACCCAAACAAAAATTTCGGGAAATTCCTTCATCTTCGAGACGCTTAATTGGAGGCCGACATTCTCAGGCTCCAGGTGATGTGGCAGATAACACCGTCGTATGACTCCGCCCTATAACAAAAAAAAAATGGCCAAGGCGCCTCTCTGCATATACAGGCCAAACGGAGCCTTTTTCGACTAGAGAACCTTACCAGCTTCCCGTTTGAAAGTCCCTCAGTTTGGAAGACTTTCAAACAGGCGTAAATTGTAGGTTGGGGTGCATTTCAGAGTGAAACTAATGTATTCATGATCACTCCAGAACTCTCCAGACAAGAGACAACTGTCCAGAATCTTTCAGAACACTTCAGTTCTCTATTGATTGACCGTTGGACCAATTGGGCAGAATTATGTCTAGCATTTTTTCGCTGAAAGTTCCCCAACAAGTAGCGTCATTACACCAATTTTCTAAGACTTGATTACAATTAATAAAGATAAATCTAAGCAAAAACTCACCCACTTTCGTTAATGTACTTGCTGCCCCAAACGGTGTAGTGCACATTGATGTCCGCTCTTATAAGCAGCTATTTCTTTTTCGTGTGTGACTCCGAAACGAGTTTTGTTTCCTCCTCCGGCGGAGTGGCCCTCCCGTATGCCATGTAGGCGGATGCTAGAAATATATGCTCCTCTTTGTCCCTCTCACATCCATGCTGAAATAGAATAGAAGTTATTCTTTCTCACCAATATAGCCGTTCTTATTTTGACTATTGCAGTTGGGAAGAAACGCTTGAAGTACCGTGACCCCAGTCCAGGAAGCCGGCATTTCGTAGATATCCAAGGTTCCTGTGCAAGTTTTGCGTCAAACTTATCTTCGTGGAGAGGAGTCAGCAATAGTTTGGCAGACGTCACCAACCTACTGTGGTGAAGCTTAATCTGCTTAATCGATTCAATCCAACTCAACTAATGAATCTGGGTCGAATCGAAATTTGAATAGATTGAAAAATTTCTAGCTTCGAATCTTGCATATATACGTACTACTTGTAGATCTGGAGTATGTACACATGTCTTCCATTTTCTGCTACCGGCTTCTAGACCTCTACGATCTTCCAATCCTTCATTGGAACATGCAGGTTCTGCCTCTGCAGCGATTTCAGGGCCACCTCGGGTTCCATTAGACGTAGTACTCTCACCTTCATTCTAGTGGCTCCAATGAGCCATTTATGCGCCCCGCGAAGACAGCGTGTCTACGTCAGCTCATGGATGCGCTATTTACTTATGTAGGCCTCCCAACGAAGAGGAGGGGCTAAATTTAAGGCCTAGGCTAAGATTTAGGTCTATTTAGGATAAGTTATTTTTAATTAGGTATAAGTTAGATCTAATTCATAGCGTATGGTAGTTTTAAGTAGTTATTGGCATGATGTTTGCAGCTACTATAGAGGCTAGGTATCACGATTAGTGTGTAAGAAAATAAATTTGTTTAAGAAAAAAGTAATAAAAAAACAATAAGAGCCAGCAGGCCAAAAAAAATATAGCCACTTATTTTTAATCTTTTATGGTTAATAGTGCTTAAGTTAGGTTAAGAATGTACATATTAATATAAAATAAAATCTTTTTCAATTCAATTCAAAATCACCTTCACTCTGGATAGTGTCATGGCTAATCATCGCATTGAACAGGCCTGACTCTACTATCTTGCATTTATCAAAAGATAATAAGGTGCTGCTAGGGTCAATCAGTACCACCATTATATGCTGTTTACGTACATCGTTAGCCCTAATGACACTTCTCGGTTTATAGGTAGAGGGTTGTTTTACCTTCATTCTACTGCTGTCATTCTTCGGTCTGTTGGTCGCTGGTTTTTCACCCTCAACAGATCGCTGCCGTTTTGCTGCTAGCTTCTTGGCAAAGCTCTGCTCTACCTTATAATGGAAGCCAGAGTCCTTCAGCGCTAGTTTATCCTTCCTGGCAAGGGTGGTAGCTCTGCTCGCTAAGGCGCCAGTAGAAAGCAGCGATCAAACGGCCGCGGGTTGGAATCCCGCCGTATGCTCATGGTTGTATTTGCTCGTCTTGTGTTGTCTTAATAACCGGCGACTGGGCATAATACCAGCGCTCTACTAATTAAGTGACGCAGCATAGCTTTATAGGGCATACCACCAGCACTTAACAAGAATAAAGTGTGGCACTTTAAAAAGAATAATGGAATTAATTGCAATCGGCTTTTCCCATATGTGTCTCCCTACCGCCATAGCTAAGCAAACGCTTCAAAGAGCAAGCTCCTGAGATTTGGCATTATCATAGAAAAAAGCCTCTTTGCTTGGCTTGAGCCTAGTTTTCTGGGGTCCAACGTCTTTACCTCGCTCAGGACATTTGAGAAGCTCCTCTGCAGCCTTGGTTCCGAATCCGAGAATTCCCTTTCTTGCCTTCGATGATAAGTTTTTTATTCAGGGTCAGGGCCTGCTCTTATCAAGGGAGCGCCTCATCTGACTTAGTGGGTCATTGCCTGTCCGTACCACTCGATCTCGTATTCCGAGATTAACTCTTCCTGCTACGCGTATATCATGACCGCTCTCTGCCAACGATCAGGAATCGTTGCGTAGCGAGTGTTCTGGGCGTTTATAGTGAATTTAACTGATTCGTGGTGTTAGTTTGGTGGCTGAGTTCACCAAAAGTCGTCGAATACTACATAGGACATTATATATTTAATGTTGGATATTTTTTCAAGCTCTGAATCTAGTATCTTATTCTAATTCTAGTATTAATCTCAGTTTTACCTCGTCTCATTCATTAATAAAAATTTAGTTAATGCCCAAATTGTGCATTTACTTAATTGTCAGAAATGAAAATTATTTGATTAAATTTCTTGAATTTAATTATCTGAGCTCATGCAGGAGTAGAGCAACTTATAAGTGCCTTTTTTGTGACACATATGAATGATATAAAACTCATTTTTTGATGTAATAATTTCAATTATTAGTTTTTAGCTTAGTAATCATCCTTCTAATAACTAAAGCCACATTTCATTGAACGCGGAATCAAATGAACGCCTACACATTAACTGCGAACGAGATCCTTACTAAATTCAACCCCTAGACCCGCAACGAGCTGCTAAAGGACAAGGTGCAAGTCGCCTTATATTCATATCTCATGCAACACTCATTCAAAACTGAAGAAACATCAAGAGAAATCTTTAAATCTATTTTCTCATCCGCCTATATTTAGTAGAAGTTTCCGATTCCGTTGCATACATAAAAAAAATCTTATCTCTGAAGATACAAGCAAGAACGGTAGTTGTAATCAAGGATGCCTTGTGCTTCCGTCTATCCAAACCACTCAGTGCAATCACAAAGCTTCTAACTTATTATCTGTCCCTCAATTATTCCATCTTGATGCGCATATACACCGGAAAAAGTCTCGCAGTCTCATCCTATGTTTGTTTGAAAATCGATTGGGACCACGCTGTGCTGGCAAGATGTCTTTTGATGATATTTTTAATGTATACAGTAGAAGACGAAAAATGCAGAAACTTTTTCAGGTTATATTTTTCGATTCAAATGAATTATCATTGAAATTATTTTGATTTTAAGTACTTACGACCCACCCAACAACATACTTACATTTGCTAATAGAGTGAGTCACAAAAACTTACTTACTTTAACATGAGTAGGTCAAAACAACTTGCACTCGAATTTAAAAGGAAATATATATATGTGTAGATGTGCGTGAATCTACCCTTGAAGTGAAGTATCACACTTCCTCCACGGCAACTATTTAAAAACACGAGGAAGTCACTTCAAGCAGATTTTCCAATTCAGTTTTTGTCTCGCTGAATTATCTGACGGCAACAAAATTACATGATATTTCTCTTAATTGTGACATTCAATGTAAAAAATCTAATATTTCTTGACGAGCCAATGCCAATATTGTTAAAAGAAGAATTTAGCACTTCGGAACAGAGTCCTATCTCTATAACATCACCTCTGGTATTCGTGGTTATTATTATTCTCATCAGTTCTACGAATACCCTTGGTAATATCAGTGCGGTTCCGAAGAAAATAAAGAAGAATAGGCTTTTTGAACGACAGTGCTATTAAATATATAAACGGGAAGCCACGACGTCATTCTTTCTTAGCTATTAAAATCCTATGAAAAGGAATACAAGTAAAGGAAATTGCTATACACTTTGTTGAAGCGTATTTCGATGCTTGATGATGGCACCTGTGAGGTAGAAAAAGTTGCGATATTATTTTCATTGCCTGCAAAAGAGATAAAGCTGCCCTACTGCATCCTGTTCGGTACTGGGACTTAAAATTGAAAAGACCTCATCTTATAATCAACTATGTAAGAATGATCACGATTCACTTCTCCTGTAAGTACCAAACTAAAGTGTATATTAGCCAAGCTATTTTTCACACCAAGCGTATCATATTTTAAGGTTCTCGAGAACGGTCTTCAAAGACATTCCTAACTGTCAAATCTCAGTGGCATGGCTGATGGTAACTTTTTCTCCAAATTATGGTAGGAAGTAGTCGTCAATCAAAGTGTGCATTAGTAAAATGCTCAGCTCATCAATCATTAAACACTCATTCTCCTCATTTTTCGGTTTCTTTGGATCTCTTAATTGAGTGATTTTGCTTTCAATCATAAGAAAATTTACGTTACTTAGCACATAAAACGACAGAGTGAAATTTGCATGTACTACGTGTTACATATTAAAAATATTTTATAATTTTAGTTTTGTTTGTCCGAAGATTTTGCAATATCAAGTATAAGTTGGGAAAGGTTCAAATAAACACTTTAAGCAGTTATGCCTTTCTGAACTAAATTCAATGGAAGAGTGTGATCATTTCAATCTACTACCCGTACTGCAATTGACTTGCAATGCAATGAAATAAGGAGTGAAACAAATACTGATAACGTTCACTGGAGAATTGGATTCAAAGAACGCGGCTGCTCCTGAAAAGGTATGGGCCGTTTTCTATAATATTAGTATATAATCTTCTGTGTGTAGCTTATGCTGACGACATTGACATCATGAGCCGAAACGAACGATTTGTCTAAGAATCCTTCATGGAAATCGAGCAAGTGGAGAACAATATAGGGCTGCATATAAATAAAGGAAAAACTTAGCACATATATGGTGGCAGCAATGGTACCGAAAACAGTCGAACGCAGCCAAAAATGACACGTTAAAAAATACCAAAAATCACTTTCGAAAAATCTAAATCCATCATTTAAGTATCGAATGTGGAAGATCACAACAAACAGTAGCTACGGTGAAGAAATTTGTACATGGCTGCTGTCAGCCAACGAATGCTTTTTCAACCCATAAAAACGATTTCTCTCAAGCATATCCATGACGTCCAAGCTTGCCAATCCAAATGTACTGGTAGGAAAACTGTTCTCTTATTAAGAAAAACTAAGAGCTTTTATCCGTGTCGAATAGGAGGATACTCCAATGTATATTTAGTCCCGGCGTGAACGAAACAACAACGAAATAAACGAACGATTTCGTGACCATGAGGTTACTAATAAAAACGAACTCACAAGGATGCGTTGGCATGGAGAATTAGCTCATATGAATGAGGAAAATCTGGCTCGAAAAGTTTACGGAACAAGATTAATTGAAAAGGTCACTAAGGATTGCCCTGTTTTAGGTGGAGTGATGGCGTACGCCAGAACGATAGAAGGATACTGAGGATAAGACCCATTTAATTTGTTTGTCGAGGTATAAAAATGAGACATTGAGATCCATTGTACATCATCTTTACGATAATATAAAATCGGTAAGTGCTGCCGTGCATGCGATCTGACCTCTTTAATGACTCGCGTTTAATCTTTCTGATCGTTTATCTATGAAGTGTGTGTTTTTCTTCAGATTTACCTAGAATGGAGCTTCATCGAACACACAGCTACTCTCATTTTGGATTCAAGCAGACAAATTGTTCTTTTTGACTCGAAACGAGTTCCAAATATTTTATGCATATTCAAAGTGCCTTATTTTTAAACTTAATAAATAGCATATACTTGTTTATTAGCTGTTCTAGTATATCCACTCCTGCCATAAAGTAATTGTTCTGCCTTACTACTTAAGATTTTGGTATTTTAACGTATACTTTCTTTCTTTTTTTGACCCAACTCTATATCTCATCTGGTCCTCCGAATGCAACGAAGTATGATCTTATATTTACAATTCTGTTGTCAATCATTTTTCGGTTTTTTTTATTTCCCTATCTTTTAGGTAGCTTTTTCAAGTCGGCAACACAATACGACTCGTCGTCCATTACAATGCAGACAATTTCGATGAAGTATTTTTCGTAACACTTTCACTCCATCTATTGGCTGTTATTTTCTATTCAGTTTAATACGTTTTAAATTCATTTGTTTTCAAGTAAAAAAAACTTTTTAGCTCTTCGAAGCTTTCGTATTCATCACCATATCTCACAATGCAGCATAACAATATGTATAATACTGGAATCGTTTCTCACATGCCTGAACCTTGAGCCAACATTCAAGGACTATAAACCCATCGAATTAGATGCTAATATCTGTAACAGCGTGCTAAGCAAAATGTTTGGAAAACGCATGGCCGTGTCATAGCCTCCAAAGATTCTTCAATGATAACCCAATTTTGATTCTATTTCAGTTATCATCGCAGCTTTTTTATCTTACATAAATACTGAATTTTATAAAAAAAAAGAAAAGTGGCAGCTACATTCGTGCACATAAAAAAAGCTTTCGACACTCATATCACTGACATCTTAGTAAATTAACAGTCTTTTTTAGCAAATGGGAAAATCGTGACTAAAAAGTCTACATCCATTAGTGAGAAAGCTTATATAAATATTGGTATTCCCCAGG
This sequence comes from Nemotelus pantherinus, assembly GCA_963978885.1. NCBI lineage: Eukaryota > Metazoa > Arthropoda > Insecta > Diptera > Stratiomyidae > Nemotelus > Nemotelus pantherinus. Next base: position 74,300,006 of record OZ022265.1, on the reverse strand, counting down.
GGTCCATTCTAGGGCTATTGCTGTTCCTGATTCATATAAACAGTGTACAAAATATATATCCATTACAAGCCGCACCATAAAATTTGCAGTCGATCCTTCTTTAACACGAATGCTCGTTCGTGCTTATGCCTAGTACTATACTCTTCGCAAAACGAATTCAACGGTCAAATCCCATACAAAAAGAGCTTTACTGACGAATTGAAAAGCTCTTTTTGTATGGGATTCGACCGTTGAATTCGTTTCGCGAAGAGTATAGTACTAGGCATTAGCTAGCTTCAACAGTTTTATTGTGGGATTTTTCTTGTCATTGGAAATAATTTCACGAAACATCTTCTCAATTTGTGCAATGATTTAAAACTCACGAATGTTCATTTTAAATATAGAAAAATATCCGATCGCCGTGTACACTCAATCAGGGCTATTAAACATCCAACAGATTATTAATCTCGAAACAGGAAAAATAATATGTCAAATTATTAACAACAAATTAAAATGGCCAGATATTCTTCGGACTGTTGTAGAGTTGACTAGCAGACAAACCAGGTCTGCCGGCAACATTTCGGTTTGTACAGCATGAACTGATAGATTGAAAATGGATCAAATACAACAGGCTATAGCTTTCTACAATACATTGCCAGATACAGTAAGGAACTCAAATAACATCGTAAAGTTCAAAGAAAACTTAAAATTGCACATAAAAAATTAATGACCACGCACAATGACAAAAACACCAGTTTTTTGTATACTTTTCTCTAGATACATGCCAATGAAGACAATCATAAGACAATAAAAGAGAGTCTAACATATTGTTCCGAATTATGGTGTCGCTTATACGAGTAAACTAGTTGTCTGGGAAGCACTATGAAGAAACTTACCGCAAGGGAAAAATGATGCACACAAACCGTATATACTGATTGAGTGATGGACAGAAAGGATGGAAGGAGGGAAAAAACTATTTAGGTGCGAGGAAAAAGAGATCATATTCTCTGGGACTTTCTTTTCATTATCATTATGGTTTATGGTCTTTTCTAGACGGATGCTTCTTCCTACTTTAACAGCCTTGCTCTCATTTTTGACAGTTATTTGACATTAAAGTTCAGTATTATTGAGGGTCGATAACTCTGCTCGCTAAAGTGCCAGTCCATTGATGCCTTTGTTCGTATTGTTTCGTCTTGAGAAAGGGTGACGGGGTATAAAATCAGCGTTCCATTAATTGAAATGTCACAATAAATTTGTCGGCATCTAGGCATAAGGCTAGCGCTTAAGTGTTGTGAAAAGTGCTCACTTGAGTACTCCTAGAATAACTAATAACAATAGTATCAAAAGGCTATCCCCTAAGCTTTGGTATTATTTTTTTAAACTCCGTTTAGGAACCACTAGAAGGACTGATTTTCCAAAAAAAAAAAAGTTATCAAACATGCTCCTTATTACGTCCAACCAGAATTGGAGCTTATAAAAAACCAAATACGCGAATTTCCCAGTCACCACCAAACAAGGTTTATCAAACTTGCTCTTTTGAAGCCAATCCATCCCGTGAATTTTCTTTTGATCCAATTACTGCGTTTTTTTTAAATTTATTAGTTACCTCTTTATTCATTTCATTATCATAATTGGAAATATTTTATGTTACAATGAGTATCATAAAAAAATGCTACGTTCATATGTAAATCTTCGAAAATTTGCAAAAGAGACAAATTATTAAATAGACTTAAATAAAAAAAAAAAAGGTAAACAAAAAATAGTAAAAAATCGAAGTACCTACCGAAACATCATGTTTAGTGACATTTTTAACTGGTCTTGTGAATAATTTATCTTTTCCGTTTCTAGAGTGGGGTAAATCAACAAGAGATTCATTTATTTATTTATTCTAATCGCATATGCAAAATTTAGAGCTTAAATAAAAGACAAAGTAAAGTCATCCCACAACAATCCTTTTCGAGTCTAGGGGTTGAAGCCAATAATACGAGTGTAGGTTGTTTAGTCGAAGGTTAGGCATGCGCTAATTAAAGTTTTTGATGAGAGATTCATTAGATTTAGAAAATTAAGTCTGAATTGTGAGGGAAGAAATTATAAAATTCGCATGGATTATGCAACAATTCTAGTCTGTCACTGTGCAGCTGAAAAACTGGGCTTCAGATCATCGAACCGTATTCTAGTAGTGGCCGCACCAGTAAGGTATATAGAGATCTGGTAATCCAAACGTTTTTGAACTTAATGAACATTAGCTGTGTGTTAGCCCTGGATCAACTTTTTCGTATTGCAGGTTGGAACGCATTTTTTTATTATCCCGAATTGAAAAATGAAATATAACACAGACCTCGGTGTTATATTTCACACAATTAAGTTCAATATGGTTGAGGTAGTAAGTGTTAGTTCTGGCTTTATTTTTCAGAAAAAATTTATCACTAGACACTTACTGAGGTTGAGATTGAGCTTAATCAGATTGTACCACTGTTCCGAGGATTGAAGAAAAGTTGTGGCGAATCGCATTTTGGTACATTTTCAAGTTATCAGCTAAGAAGAGATAAATCGGGAATGAATATATTAAGAGACCAAATGACTGTCTTTCGGCATCCCAGAAAGAACAAAACATTTTTTTAAGAGTGTTCTTTGGAAGTTGACAATCTGAGTTCTATCATAAAGAAAAACCTCGAACCAGGGTGTCAGATATACTAAATTCACTTACTTTATGTGCGGAAATGTTATGGCCCTGCTAAAACCTGTATAAGCGAAATCAATTTGGTTTCTCTTTTTCATCACACCAAGAACGTCACAAAGGACGATAATGAGATTGATGATAGTTGCCAGCTAGCAATTTCAAACCCATGTTGTGGTTCGTTAAGAACAGGGTCGATAATAGAAGTTAGTTTGTCGCAAACTAGCTTCTGAAAGAGCTACACAGATTTGCTAAATTTGGAAATTTTCGCGAGTGGCAACCCCAAAAATCTTTCTACTCTGATTATTTTCGATACAACCATCGAAACTAAACCAAATTCAAAATAGTGCTTTATCTTAACTTGAAAGAGGTGTAATTGGTTGCAGTATTAACAAGGAACTCCCACACCCGTATATTTATCATTTTAGTAATGAAAGATACTACCGTCAAATTTTCATATGAGAAACTTCCTATAGTGACAATAAGCAAGATATACGTATCAATTGTTCTCGAATTTTGAAGTTTTGCTCGCATTAACACTCCAAGTCTGTCTTTTCTGATAACATTCGATGCAGTCATGGAATCAAAATAAAATTCCTAACAAACCTTGCTTGAAAAAGAATTTGTTCTAAAATATTTTTGTTGGCGACGACATCCATTAACTCATTTTTATAGAAATAATGATAAGTTTTTTTTTGGTTTCAATGTAATATAAAAAATAGCTTTCTTACTTAACTTACTTTCTTACTTATAACTTATCTCTTGCTACTAATGTGATTCACGCACCTATATGTATATATTTGTCGCAAGAACAAATTCAGCCATGCGACAGGATCTGACATGAATATATTCATCATCTGTCTAATTAACATTGAGGAAAGTAGAAGAGGAGGTTACAAATTCGATTCCATATCACATGTGGGTAAATAATTTTACGAAAATAATACATCGCTTGGCATCTTCGTCATCCAACATGTATAATATGTTCTAAGTAAATTTAATTCAACTAACGTAGTAGATGTGGTATTAGATGTACGTATAGTGTTATGTTGAAATAGAAGGCATTATGGATTTGCTTCTCAGAAATTTAATTAACACTCGAAACATTCATACATGAATCAAGGATTTTGGTTTTAACTGTCAGGATGTCTTGTGGTTTCACAGGTAATGTAGGTTTCTACTTCAGATGTGAGGACCTATTGATTAGGCTAGGCAGTTGTCTGTGACCGGTTTTACTGCTTTGATATTCCTGTCGACTATCAAAATACGGGATCCTTAAGGATTTTTTTCTTTTGTTAACGTAAGAAGCTAGTAAGAAAGTAAGGTAATTAGGGCAGGTTAAGTAATTACTTAATTTTCTTGTGCCATATTTTTCTAGTTCGTAAGCTCAAGCGAATGAATAACATAAGCCCGGCAAATGATATTCTTATGATTTTCAATGTTTTCTTTTATTTTTGTGTCATTTAATATGAATTTTATGGTTCTAATTTTATGGTTCTACAACCAAGCACTATCTGCTACAAGTTCGTGAAACCGTGCCAAACTTTAATACTTATAAATTCCTGCGCAGCCGACAATATAATCTGTAGAAAATTGTTCTACTAGGATTGACTATGAATCAATATTTTACATGGTTTTAAATTGAATGCCTTGAAAATGTCAGGATCAGTAAGCAGTCTTCTTATATCTCCTTTGCATTGGTCATTTAATTGACCAAAAATTGAATTTGTCAATAGGACATGTACTATATTGTGTACGCCGTGGAATTGAAAACCAGGGGAATAGTATGTATTAATTTTTTTATGAACAGCTGCCTTGTTTGCACCTCCTGCATAAATTTCCCACTTTTTTTTTATAAAACGTAAAGACTATTTTTTTTCAGTTTTATTGCAATTAGAAAAACGTGTTGTAAAAACGTGAAAAAATGTATTTTTGAATGTTATAGCCCGTCCAGACTACGGATACTTATGTATCCGGATACATAAGTATTGTCCTCACTGCAGCGACATCTGCAGATACATTTTACCCTTGCCATGAAAATCAATGAAATGTGTGGACGATACTTATGTATGCGGATACTTAAGTATCCGTAGTCTGGACGGGCTATTAGAGCACTATCTGTGCAACTAATGTACAATAAAACGATATTACATTAATATGCAATTGATGTTTTTCGAATCTGTTCAATGCCAACTCATAAAACGATGCATAATTTAAACTCCTATGCCAAATATGTATATAAATGCCTGATTCTAGCATGACATTCCTTGCAGATGAAAACATTATTTTATTCAAACCCTTTTTGGTTAATTTATTTCTTCTATAAGAAGCCCTATGACGAAGTATATACTAAAATACATTTTAATGTACCTGTAAACGTTCGCAAGCTGTGTATAACTGAATTAGCTTTTCTCTTCCAGTTTTTTCCTGTATTCACATTCTCGAAAAGTCTGCTTTCAAGCCATTAACGTGAAGAGGTGAGAATGCGGTAGGATTTAATAAGGCCATTTACCGGGGACTATGTTTTTGTCATTGCCATACCATACCAACAATGTCGTTGACATGGCATGGTAGACGATGTAGACCTAAAAGTGTACTCAGCGTTAACTTTCAGCCTTTGGTTTCGTTTTCCATCAGAGTTAAAAGCGTACTTTTTATTTCATTTTCTCGTCGAGAATATTTCATATTATTTTTCAACAGACCTATCCACGGGATAAAATCAATTGAAAGTTGAATTTTTACTGGACCCGATTCTCGATACAGATACTATACGTTTATTGTCAATACAGTTCTTTGAATGAAAAAAGGATCAATTTTAAGCGCTAAAATTAAGCGAGTACTATATCATTAATACTCAATGTGTTGAAACAAAAATTATCTCAATTTTATTGACAATTAACGTAGAGTAAAATTTAAAAGAAAGGTGCTTTTAAATTATAGGCACTTTTTACAGTTTTAAGATATATTACAGATTTAAGATAACATCTTCAATATGATGCGGTCAATCGCGCAAACGGCTAGTCTGAAACCAAATATCAATGTGATTTGGAATTGGAAATGTCAAATTGATTTGTATTAAAAGATGAACTCAAATGCCCATTGACAAGAGAATATAAGTACCGAACTCTTTAAGTTTTTTTTTTTGTACTGACTACGTTGCAGCGTGCAAATTACATAATATAGTAATTATTTTCATAATTTTAAGTCAATAATTAATCATCAATTATTTTGTTGGTTCGTATACTTAAACTAAAATTAAAATAAGTCACTAATTCCTCATCGATTCATACTTTTAAGCATTGCACTTCAAGAATTAACTGCATATTCGATGTAAGCTGCTTGTAAGACTGCCAGCAACACTTTTGTGATTGATCCAGTGATAGCAAACCAGTACAATTGATTTGGTTAGGTAATGTTCGCCAGCATTCATTTTAACATATTTAGTCCGTCGAGCCAGATAGGAGTTTGGATTATCTGTTCACATACACAGTGTCCCAAACGTTTCATTGGATCTGCTGCTGATTCGTATATACCCTAGACGTTGCTGCTGTGCAGTTTGATATACGAGGAGTTATCAAAAAGTAATGATAATCAATATAAACCAAGATGATTAAACTTTAAAAGAAATATTTATTTTTCAACATAGTCTCCTTACAAATTAATACATTTAGTTCATAGTTTTTCCAAGCCTAGGGCACTCTTAGAAAAAAATTATTTGTCTTTACTCTCCCAAAACGCCTCAACAGAGGCCATTACTTCGCTATCATCTTCAAATTTCTTGCACCGAAGGTGCTCCTTGAGCTGAAAGGTAGAAGTCACTGTGAGCTAGATCTGGCGAATAGGACGACTGTTCAAGCAGTTCGAATCCTGCATCTTGAATTGCAATCGCAGTTTTTTAAACCGGTGCGTTGTCTTGATGGAACAGAACTCCGGGTGGCAGTTTACCGCGTCTATTTTCCTTAATAGCCTCCCGCATCCTGCTTATTTGGTCTGCGTAGTAAGAGCCTCATATAGTGGCTCCCTATTCCAAATATTCTACCATAATAATTCCTTCAGCGTCCCCAAAACACGGATGCCATAACCTTCCCTGCCGAACTCGACACTTTGAATTTGTTGGGCGGCGGTGGAAAGGGTCGCTTCCACGCAGTGTTCCCACTCCCAAATTTTCCACCGTATCAAATTTCTTCAAAAAAGTGTATCAATATTGATAAAAATGTATCAAAAAGTTCCCAAAAGTGTATTTTTGTCGAGGTGCTGCTACTATAAATAATAATATAAAAAACTTAGTATGGAACTACTATATTCATTGAATAACATAGAACCAAAAAAAATATCACAAATTGCTTCCACTCTTTGTATCTGTATATTGCCATTAATATTGGACCCACACAAAATAAAATTATATCAAAATGTTGGTTTTTTGCGAATGCGCTCAAAATTTTCCCGAAATTAATACGGAGCTCAGGTTATTTTCAGAGAAGTCGCTGTTTTAAATTTCTAAAAAAAACAATTCTTCAGTTTAAAAAGGGAAAAAGCTATCGGAATACTGAATTGAAAAATATTTTATTTTAAATTAACCGTACATTCTTAGCCTAACTTAAAGTTTAATTAACAAGAAAACTTACAATTTAGCGGCTATACTATTTTAGCCTGCTAGCTCTGGTTGGTTTTTTTTTTGTTTTTCTTATTTTTCGGCACAAATTTTATACTCTTACACTCTAATTGTATTACCCAGCCTGTACAGCAGCTGGGATTGCCCTAGCAATGATTTTCTTAAAAACTACCTTACGCTAAAATACGAACTAACTTATACCTGATTATAACTAACTTAGCCTAATTAGACCTAAATCTTAACCTAGGTCTTAAGTCTAACCCAGGGCCGGAGCGAATGATTTCTGCGCCCGGTGCAAAATCCAAATGTTGCGCCTATGCAATACAATTCTACCTCCTGTGTTGTGGATATTAGCATTTATATATATATATATATATATATATATATATATATATATATATATATATATATATATATATATATATATATATATATATATATATATATATATATATATATATATATATATATATATATATATATATATATATATATATATATATATATATATATATATATATATATACAGTGAAACCTCTCATAGGCGGACACTCATGGTGCCAGTCTTGTTGTCCGGCTATGGGAGGTGTCCGCTTGTCGGAGGTATCGAACAAAATTTAGAATTTTATATGCTTATTAAATACATACAAATGTTTATATATATGTATTAATGTAAAAAAGTAGATATTTCAATTATAATTACTTCGTGTTTTTTAATATTTATATGTAGATACAGATACAGGAACTTATATTTATGCATACATTTTTCTTGTTTTTAGAGTAATAACTAGGTTATATATGTGTTACATAATATGTAGAGAAATAATCTAATGAGAAAACTGATCAATTTTCGATTGCTGAAGCTTAGTTTGTTTCCATTTGAGCTGTTGTTTCTCGAATTGTTTTTCTGCTCTTTTCAATTATTGAAATGCTACATCTTTTGCAAATTGCAATTTCCTTCAGGACCTCGTTATATGACTTTATTGGATCAATATCTTGAATGGTTTCCTCGTCATCGGAATCGTTTTCGTCCACAGTGTCAATTTGATTTTCAAGTCGAATCTCAATATCGTCATTTTCAGTGTGTACTGTCTTATCAATGTTTGAAAATTCTTCCAAATTTTGGTTCTTGAAATCGACGAACACTTTTGATAAGGGCAATTCATCTTCGGCATCAAATTCTCAAATATTTTGAGTTGTTTTTTCGAATGCTGCTTTCCTTAAACCATTTTTGATAGTCACTTCATCAACTTTATCCCATGAGGATTTGATGAAGTATAATGCGTCAAGAACATCTATTGTTTTTGCGAGCTCTGATGCTGACTTGGTTCTATCAATTTTCGAAAGAATGTGTTCGAGAATCAATCCTCTATAATTAACCTTGAAATTTTGCATAATCCCTTGATCCAAGGGTTGACAGACTGACGTAGTGTTAGCCGGTAAGAAAATTATGGTAACATGTGTTAATTTCAAATCTCTAGGATGAGATGCCGCATTATCCTAAAACAAAAGAACTTTTCTATTTTGAATTTTCATTTTCCTGTCCAATTGCTGTAGCCATTCGGACATAATATCCCACGTCATCCACGCTTTTTGGTTCGACTTCCAATTGGCAGGTAAATCTTGCAAGCCAAGATTTTTGAATGCACGAGGATGGGCTGCTTTACCTATGACTAATAGCATATCCTTCTCCCCTGCCATATTCACACAAAATAAAACTGTCAGCCTTTCTTTTGACAGTTTGCCACCAGTACATTTTTTGGATTTCAAGGCGAAAGTTTTATCGGGTAAAGCACGAAAAAACAGCCCACTCTCATCAGCATTATAAATATCATCGGGTTTATATCCAGACAATATAGTGGGCAATTTTGCCCTAAACTGGTCAACGACTAATTGATCAACATCTGAAGCTTCGCCAGTTATGCACTTGAATGTTATATTATGCCTTTTCACCCATTTTTCTAGCCATCCATTCAACGCCAAAAATTCACAATATCCCAATTGTTTGGCTATTTGTTTTGCTTTCGCTTTAATAATTGGCCCTGAAATTGGAATATGCTGGCTTTTAGCCTTGGCAAACCAATCAAAGCACATCTGATCTATTTGTGACCCTCCCGTCTTGAGAAAGCTTTTCTTTTGTTGGATGTTAATACCAGAATTCCATTTGGATCGAATGGTATCTCGATTTTTCACAATATTTGCTGCTTAAGTTTTTCAAATACCAAACCTTTCAATGAAGAAAAATATAGTCTTTTCACTTCCTTAATAACCAAAAATCACCTCTTTGCTAATTCTCGAACTGACAGCTTTTCTTTTTCAAATACGTTAATTATTTCATTTTTTTCATTTAAAGAAATAACGTTTCGTGTAGCCATACTGATATTTGCACATAAAATTCACCGTATAACACACGCGAACTATGCTGAAGCATATAGAATCAAGCCAGAATATCGAATAACTGTCACACACAAAGCAATTTATTTTCTAAAATGGGGAGTCCCCCTTTACATTCCAGACAACGACTTCCACAAACATTCAACAACAATCTTATAAGGGGGAACCCCGATTTGATTTCAATTTTCGTATTAATATTTGCTAAAATATGTTTTGTGTCCGCTTGTGAGAGGTTTTTTCTATCGAATGTACGAAAATATGATGTCCGCGTCCGTTCATTAGAGGGTCCGCTTGTTGGAGGTCAATTTGTTCCCAAAACGAATCCACAAGCGTGTGTAAAGAAAATTTGTCCGGATATGGGAGGTGTCCGCTTATTAGAGGTGTCCGCAAACGGAGGTTTCACTGTATATATATATATATATATATATATATATATATATATATATATATATATATATATATATGTATATATATATATATATATATATATATATATATATATATATATATATATGTATATATATATATATATATATATATATATATATATATATATATATAAATGCTAATATCCACAACACAGGAGGTAGAACATTAAGATAGAACATTATACCCGTTTAGAGGTTTCCCCAGTAGGCCTAGTCCGTATAACCCATAAAATTATACATGATATTATAAATAAAATTTATAAAACACAACTAAAAAAATGTTTTCAATTTTTGATAAATTTACATACATACGCTAATAAAAATCATAGGAATTGTAAACCCAATTTAAAATTCACTCTGACCTTAAGTCAATGATAAGAGAAAAGCTTAATTTAATTCTTACTAGCTAAACTGTACCCTTCTTGCTTTCATTTTCGCAAATTGGTCTATGGGTTTATCATAATTTAGCTCTTCCGAAAAATTATATTCTATGGCTGTTGTTGCTAAGTCCACTAATCTTTCTTGAGACATAGTTGACCTCGTGTAATTCTTGATCAGCTTTAACTTAGAAAAACTACGCTCACCGGGTGCGACTGTAGTAGGAAGGGTTAAAAATATTCTCAACGCTCTAACTGCATTTCGACACATTGTTTCCAAATGTCTATCAAACATAAAAGACAACACTGTAGTTAGTGAATGATTAGGAAGCATAACTACAGAAAACATTTTTATCTCCTCAAAAGCTTAGATCCACTTATATCAGATTGACTATTTAAAATCAATTTTTCCTCCAAACTGAGACAGTCTTGGGAAATAATATCTGGGGTACATTGAATTTTGCTAATATTATGTAAGCAACTGAGTATTTAATTGTGTACAATTATTTGGTCGAACCTTTCAGAAAATGATTGTAGTGCCTAGCCCAGTATTTTAAAATAAAAATCAATTTTGAACTTTTCGTGAGGATCCAAAACTACTACATCTCTACCTTCGTAATGAAGGAGAGGTCTTTTTCACATTGATCTTAATGCAGATGAACTTTGAAATTCATAAGGAATATCCAAGTCACATGCAATTGATTTTGCATTACCTAAAAACTTTGCAAATTCGTTCTCTGAACGTAACTGCTTTAAAAACACCTTTGTAGAGCTTAATATTTCAACCGCTGTCTCCAAGCAAATTTCAGGACTCTGCAAACATTTACTAGCAATATTTATTTTGTTTAAAATGTCTACCAGATCAAAATGCAACACAAAAATTGGGATTCTATAATTTTATTACATAAGCATTCAGCGGTGTGATTGAATTTAGTATCATCGCCTCGTGAAAGTTCGACAAAAGCCTCGTAAACTTTGCCTAAATTAAAAGCCAAAGGTCTAAGTGCATTTATTCTACTTTCCCACCTCGTTTCACACAACGGTTTCAAGGCCAGCGACACTATATACTTTTTCAAAACCTGCTCTAAGAGCCGGTTTCGTTTCTTATTTGGATTACCCGACAATTTTCTGCTAACAATTGGTGACATTCTAGTAGATAATCAATCTTTCATATATATAAAATGCAGCAACAAAACAACACAACTACAAAGGCAATAATTTACCAACAAATGTTGTTCAGAAAAATCAGCTAATGCAAGCACTGCTCTTAACATTTTACTAATAACACTATACTCTTGGTATTGCAAAATACCGTTAGCTAACATCAGGAAAATGAAAAGCAAATTTATTGCACAATTGTTGCCAGTACATACAGAAAGCTTTTATAAATTTACTCTCGTTTTCATATATACCCCCCACATAGATATTTTATTTTAATCTTAATCTTTGAAAAAAATGCATCAATATTCAACCCCAAAATTCATTACTAAACCTACAAATCAATATGCATTTCTAAAATTTTCATTAACATTTAGCGAAACAACTCTTCATCACAAAATACTTGCCGAAATCCCCTGAGTTGCATACCATAGTAAATGGAGCAATATTGGGATCTTGCGCCATCCCCACGTATACGATCTTCATGAAAATTGCTCGCCATGTAGAAAACTTCATATAAAAAAAAACTTCTGTGGCGCAGACTTCGTCCAGTGCACCATTCGCTGCTGATCAATCGATCGATACATATTTTTGTAGACATACTGCTCGTATGGAATAGACTAGGAGCAAAATTTTCTGGTGCTACTTTTAAATACTGCACCATTGCGTACGGGTATTAATGATTAAGTTAAATCCCAACGGGAAAAGTAATGTCCAAGAGTATTTTATGTAAATTTTCAATTCAGGATGGAAATATTACGGCAATATTATTAGTTTAATTCTTTTTTATCGAGGGATGTCATTGGCTGGTAAGGGAAATGATTTTTGTGGGAAAATAAATAGTGTTTTCTTGCGTTGCCTGGAATGTGTAGGCAGTTCTTATTCGTGCATGTAAAGGCAGGGTTTGCTGCAAGTAATTTACATACATATGTACATATATCATGAACTTTAATCAAAACAGCTTTCAACCATTATACGACTGCATTGCAGGTAATGACTGTATCATGTATGGTGATTTCATATATTGCTTTGCTTCCTGATGGAATTCTCGGGTAGAAGAAACTATATTTTGAGAAGAGTTGACTTTTTAAATAGAAAAAGAAATTCGAGCATATTTTCTTTAAAACGGAAAAAGTTAATAAGCATGACTTAAGCGACTGATAACTTAAGATCAAATTGCTGCACTGGACGTGATCGATTTGGTTGACGGTATGTGTGTCTAGAGATTTCCAGGTCTGCTTATGAATGTGACCGTGTGGAAAGCAAGTTGAGCTTACAACCAGGTTCCTGCTACAGGTGAAGTCGATTAGACGCTGGTCGTTATCGTTGCATTCTTCGTGGAGGCTTTGTCCTCCAGTGGTCCCCCTATCCCAACTTTCATTCCCGACTTTTGCATTGAAATCTCCCAGCAGCACTTTTACATCGTTTGATGGAAAGAAGTCGAAGAGAGTTTCAGGGCAGGCATACAACTCGTCTTTTACTTAGTCTTCTTTAACTTCAGTGGGAGCGTGCATATTGGTGAGCCAGAAGTTGAAAAATCGCGCCTTAATGCGAATCGCGCACAGCCTTTAGTTCGCGGGTTTGAAGTCAGTAACGTGCGGCTTGAGCTGCTTATTCACTATGAATGCTACTCTAAACTCCTTGTGGCTCGACTTATCGTTGATCTCGCACCCTAGCCAATTTGTTTTCTAGACTGCAGTAATGCTCAAGCCTGAATTACATTGGCATGCAGTGCATTGCAGTGCACTGAAATTTAGAGCTCATGTAATTCTATGTGGCAATTCACATTAACTGCAGTGCAGTGCAGCGAACTGCACTGCATCGTTTAGGCTAATTTCTAAAAACGCTGCAGACTGCATCAGCTGACATTCGTTTGAGAGTAGTTGACCGGGCAAAAACCATTTAAATTGAGGTGGAAATTCCGTTCTAGGCATTAAATTGTACATGGACGAAAAACAGATGCAGAAAATCGAAATATCAAACCTCCACAAATTAATATGACTTTCATTGTCAGAACACTGCACTGCTTTCAATGTGCTTTGCAATGCGTGCACTGCTTCGACACCACTCTGGACTGCAGTTTACTGCACTGCACTGCATGGCAATGTAATTCAGGCCTCAGTTTGTACTGTTCGACTTAATGAAGGAGGGTCTTCTCGGCCCCCGCTTTTTTCAGGGATACATTCCAGGCTCCGAGGGAATAATCCGTTGTGCGTTTGCGTGGTCGTCGTTGTTGATCCGTCAAATCCGAGGCATTTGATCCAGGTTTATTGACGAAGGAAGTTTTTACAAGAATAAGTTGTCGGTACATCGCTCAACTATTTCAATGAGGGCCTCGGTTATAGTTGCTTCAGGCGACTTGCCGCTTGGCAAAGTTCAAGTTGTTGCAGGTCTGACAACGTGGCGAATCCTCCCTAATGACCTGAGACGCTTAGGTGTAATTCAACCATCAAGCTGCAGCTATACAAATTTTACTAAGTTTAGAGTTACCTCGTTGCCTCAAACCCTCCTCCTTTCTCCAAGCTTGGGACCAGCATGTCAAAAGTTAGACTTGTGATCGGTGGAGTTATCTGATAATGATCAATTTGTTCAAATAGTAAATGGTCAGGGTTACAAATTACAATAAATGTATGAGTCATAGCTCTATTCAAGTACCCAATAAAAGTGACTCATCATTCCATCAGATACTTTGTTTAATAATCGTAGTACATCATAGTTTCGTGTTATCCTTTTTTCAAAGGCAGCATTACATGCATCATCATCCAAGTCCAAGCCATTAATCTGACGCGAAACTACAAATGTTAGACTATCTTCGTAAGGCTTAGACTATCTACGTTATGTATTCGATTCTCCGGACTGCTTTTGATACGCTATGACAAGCTGCCTTGATACAATGAAATTGGCTGGTTTTACCGGGCAATGCAACGTTGAAATCAATAAGCTGCATTTTGAAAAAAGCAAACAGAAAATACACGAATTCCTATTCTTTTTCAAAACTTTTCGTTACACTTCTATTATCCTTTTGCCTGTATGTCATAGTATTTCTGCCGTGTGCCTTGTCAAACAAATCGTAATGCGTTGCATTACCGTTCCTTTGTTTTTGGAAGTAAGTGCACCCAACGAACCAGCCTCTATAAACATAACCCGAGGAACAAAGTGAAAGGCATACATCAAAAATGGCACTCCCCAAACATATGTCGGTATATGTATGCCATTTTGTATACTCGTAACATTCAACTTACGCCTGAGTTGACGACAAGTTACAGTTCAAGAGAGCAGTAGAACGCACAAACTTCCACCCTGTGATTTTTTAGTGCATATTCCCATTTGACTTAAATTTAACATGAAAGTCCTTACGGGAAAAAGATCAAGTGCTAATTGTAATGGAAATATATTTTGAAATAAGAATTTCTCGTTATTTCTCCCAAACATATTTATCGGTGCTTAATCTATGGTGGCTATATTGGTAACACTTGCAAAACATTATGTTGTGCTTTGTTACATATTTTCTCTGAACTTGTGCCTAGCAGGCGAAAGCTGCGTGGGTGTTTCTTGCTTCTTCCTCTGACTAGGGCTATGATTTTATTTTTGTCCTTTGCCGAACACCAAGGAACGCGGTCGCTTCGTTCATGAATTTATAGGCAGTTTGTATCTGAAAATCTGGGATACTTGATTCGGTTTTATTCGCTCATAGATTGGAATTGAGAAATAGTGAGATATCCTTGTCGCCGTATTGCCTTTCATCGATGCGTATTGTACAGACCGGCTTCGGAGTCGCTCATCGGTCGAGCCAGGCACTAGACGTCGAAACAGAGTCCTGGAATCGGCGCGTCATCTTTTCATCATACTCAATAGCGGGCTTCGCAAACGTTCGCCTGATTCTAACTTAAGACATAGCGTGGCAGAGACTACAAATAATGGCGGGAGTGCGAGACGGTTGATTGAGAAATATTTTGGGCTTCGGTTAACCTCGGTTAGTGATGTAGTGCCTGTGTGAAGAAAAAAGTGTAATAAAATAATTTGCACGATAAAACAGGAAAGGTGTTAGTCTCCATTCTAAGTCTGCTGTTCGTGTGTGAGATATATGACCCATTTATGTGTTATGTATGTTCAATGTGTTTCCGTATCGAAAACTCCTGAATAATTCAGTAGGCTTTTCATTGAAAAATGTCTTCAATCCATAAACACGATTGCATGTGCGAAGAATAAAATGAGCGCCGAGCTGTTTGCGATTTCTCGCTTGAACTTTTCTATTAGTTTGACGATTTGTTTAATTCGTGGAATTAACAGGAAACGGGGCTATCAATCTTGATCTAATACTGTGTTCATAGTTTAAAACATTGTTTTACAGCACAGTTAGAGTATGTATACATGAAAAAAGTGCAGCATAGCCTTGCCTATGGTCCTTATGGTGAAATTAGAAGACAATGAATCTCTTGTTTGTATTATGTGTTTCGCTAAAATAATAATAAATGCAATTTTAAGAGTTCTCTTTACAAACATACTCTGTATACGCGAAAAAGCTGGCAAAGTCTTTATCTATCTGACAACAAAGTTCGCTCTATACCAGAGTACTAGGTTACTCGACGTTAGGTTATAGCAACTTCATTATTTGATATTGCGTTAATACAACTCATAGGCTATGTTCGTGTCATTCGATCCGGAAATCTTCTTTGTTATATGCTTATAAGGACAACCCTCAGTATCATAAAGATATGAATACATCATACAAGTACAGTGCGTGAAATAATTATATCGGACAAAGAGAATATCGAGAAAATTATTTGCTAGATACTGATTCAAAAAAGAAAAATTTAGTTTTATGTTTCATGCAATGATAACAAAGCAACAGCGGATTGGTCATTGTATTTTCAACTATTTAATTTTTTTGTAGCCAGGAAGATACAATATTTCAAATTCATGAACGAAATAATTATAACGGACAAATCACATAAAAATGTTTTTATTGTGTACCAATTTTTTTTTCCTAGCTTGTAAAAATATTTTTTAATTTAAACCAATTTTTCCTTTAGAAGCTAGATTTATTTTTATTTTGACATATATCGATATTTCGAGGGTAATCTGCCCTCTTCTTCAGTGTCTTTTGGTCTGATCTTAAAATAGCTTAGATATCTTATTTAAGGTGCTTGCTTTTAAAGTATTTACTAATACTAATTACCTGCTAATTACCCGCTAATTATCTATTGATTATATACTTAAATACATTTTACTATCTATTATTAATCACATTATCATCATAAAGTATCTGTTTAAATTAACCTAAACAATGGTGATACACAGTTTCCTTGGTCTGTGTTTAGTCGCCTATCCATCGGGGTTTTCCATATGTTCAGGCTTTCGTATGCATCCAGTTTTCGTACCTGCTGTACTTCCTTAATCACCTCCACGTTGTCCCACGTTATGCTGTGCTCCTCCTCCAGGATGTGTTTCGCTACTGCTGATCGTACTATCGTTGAGTTCTTTTTCCTTGCTGAGACTGCTTCGCGCTTATGTTCGGTTAGTCTAACACCAACTAACCGTTTCGTTTGTCCAATATATATTTTGTTGCATTCTGGGCAAGTAATTCTGTATATTCCACATTTTTCCTTCTTATCTTTTTTGTCTTTCACGTGACATAATATTGTACTTAATTTCTTAGCCCTACTGGTTGGAACTGCTTTAATATCAAAGCGTTCAAAGAGTTCCTGAATTTGCTTAAATATTGACGTAAAAATAATTGGAACTCTTATGGCTGGTTTTTGTTTTTCTTGTATAAAGAGCGTCGTTAACAGATCACGCTGTATTCTGTCCTTCTTCTTTTTGACAAGGTTTCCAATTATTTTCTCGTCAAATCCATTTTTTCTCGCGGTGTCTTTAATATATTTAACTTCTAAGTTAAAACTTTCCTGATCCATGGGTACTGTTAATAGTCGGTGGATCATTGAGTTAAAGGGCGCCATTTTTTGGGAATGCCAATGATCAGACGTAGAAGGTGTTGTTCTCTGGGTGTGTGTGGGCTTCCGGTAGATATTAAACCTAAGAGAACCTTCTTTCCGTATGACCATTAGATCCAAGAATGGTAGTTTTCCATTGTTTTCGACTTCCATTGAAAATTGGATATCCTTGTGTGCTTGGGTCAACTTTTTCAAAGTTTCTGCCAAAGCATCCTTTTTCACGATAGCTAGAATGTCGTCCACATATCTCATCCAGACACGAGGAAGCGATCCTTCTTCATGAAGTTTCTTCTCCAGTCTGTCCATAAATATCTCGCTCATTAGTGGGGACAAAGGATTTCCCATGGCAACACCTTTCATAGCTTTAAAGTATTTCCCCCTGAAAGTAAAGTAACTTTCATTCATGCAGACTGAGGCAAGTTTCAAAAAGTCTTTAGCCCTCTTCCTCCCTTCCGGTGAGCTATTCTTCTCTAATAGCCAGTCCTCAAAGAACGCGAGTGCTTGTTTTACCGGCACGCTTGGGAATAGAGCCTTGACATCAAATGATACAACTAACTCATCTTCCCCTATTGCTGCGATTCTTCCAAGTTGCTCTATCACCTCGTCACGATTTTTGACTGTTCTAACGCTAATCTTCCCTAACGCCCTACACTGGTCTACAATCCACTTTGCGATTCTCCTTGTCGGAGCGTTTGTGGCGGTTACAATTTCCCTTAGCTCATTTCCTTCCTTGTGTATCTTCGGAAGGCACCTAATTCTTGGCAACGCCGGGTTTGAAACCCGCAGCTTGTTGATCTCTCCAATCGTCCCTTTGCACTCTTTCAAGATTCTTTCAACTCGTTTGATAGAGTCTGGTAAGGGGTCTTTCCTTAGCTCATGGTAATCCCCGTTGTTGAGCTTTTCCATTACTAATCGGTCATATTCATTTTTATCCATTATAACCACGGCATTCCCTTTATCTGCTTTGGTATAATAGACCGGTTTAGTGGCCAACTCTTTAAGCACCCTTTGTGCCTTGCCCGTGTTCCTCTTCTTACGGTTTTCCTTCCTGCCGCGGTTAAAAACCTTCCCGAACAGGAGAAAGCACAAATTAGAGGCAATGTTGCTAGACTCATCAGGAAGGAAAACCGTAAGAAGGGGAACACGGGCAAGGCACACTTCAGTGTAGAGGGTATGGGCTTTGATGTCATTTATCACTCGGGAATTTCGTCGATAGAATTCCATTATCTAACATCAACTGCTCTACCTCCAGGTGCTCAGAACTGAGAAGGCTCGTGGCCATTTGCTAGATGCGAACTGGATCATCTTCAGATGCACTGAAAAAACACATAGCGCCAGACGCCATAATTTATAGACTTCTGGCCAGTGATGGGCATTTACTACAATTGTAGTAGATCTGCTACTTTTTTCTGCTTTTTTCTGAATCTACTACTCTACTACGTAGCAAATGATATTTACTACTTTTCCCGGGGAAATACTTTTTAGTGAAGATAGCACTGATGCAACTTCGGTGAACCATTAAGCAACAACTAAAACCCATCAGAAAACGTTGAGCGTGTGGCAACTACTCTTAAATGCTGCTCGTCTGACTAAGTTCTTAGAATGCAGGAAAAGTCGTAGCTCTCGGTTCTTTTCATACACTGTATATATGTCTAATTTTTACTACTTTTTTTCTGATTCTGCTACTTTTTTTTAGCAAAATCTGCTACACATTTATTCGTCTCAATGCCCATCACTGCTTCTGGCGCCATGTACATAGTCGATTTTGGTCGATTTGTGATAAAATATAGCGCCACACGCCATAGTACATAGAAGCAGACGCTATGCTCATAGCCCTCCACGCCATGTGTTATAGTCCTCCGCGCCATACAGTACAGTCCTCCACGCCATACAGTATAGTCCTCCACGCCATACAGTATAGTCCTCCACGCCATGTGCTATAGCTCTCCACGCCATGTAATATAGTCCGTCACGCCATGTACATGGCGTGGAGGACTATGTACTTTTCGCCATGTATTATGGCGTGTGGCGCTATATTTTATCACAATCCCTAAATCGACTATGTACATGGCGCCAGAAGTCTATAAATTATGGCGTCTGGCGCCATGTGTTTTCTCAGTGTAATGGCCGTTTTTAGCTCAATATGGGGTCAAACTGACGACGTTGTGAATAGACTTGTTCCGAAAAGATACCCCATAGATTTTCCATGGGGCTCAAATCAGGGCTTATAGCAGGCCACTTTAATAGCGGTATGTTCCGGGACTCAAAAAAAAGTTTCGTGAACGTCGCAGAGTGTATAGGTCCGTTGTCTTGCTGAAACAGCCAGTCGTCTCTCCACAAATCCTCTGCAAAAGTGATAAGCACGTCGTCCAAGAGTTCAACATACTTAGCTGAGTTCATTTTATGTGAAATAAAATAAATTTCAGACTTTCCCCGAGAGCCGAATGCAGCCCATATCATGAGGGAACCTCCTTGAAAGTTCCTTCTATGACACGTTTGCCGTTCTTTACGGACATCTCTCCAATATCCATGGCAGCCATCAGGCCCGTCTAAATTGTTTTTTTTTTTTCATCACTAAATGTGACAGAATCCCATTCATTTGTCCAAAATTTATACCGTTCAGCAAATTCTAAACGTGCAGATTTATTACGTGGCAGAAGCCTTGGTATTTGCAAGCGTTTTCCATATTTAACATTTTCATTATTCTTCAAAATCTGCTGAACCCTTCGCGTAGTGATGGGAAGATACAATTGAAACCTTATTTATGAGGGACTTAGCTTTTTCTGAACAGCCAGCCGTTTTATCTCTCTTTTAGACCTCTCACTGACTTGGGACGGACGACCTGATCTCTTGATTTTGGCGTAATTTTCGGGGTTTTTCAAGAAGTTATTCACCGTACTTTTGTCCCTGTTCAACTTTTCAGCTATTCTTCTGATTGTTGTCCCACAATCCCTGTAAGCTAAAATTTTAGCCCGCTCTTCAGCAGTAAATGTTGTCCCCTTTGGCATTTTTATTGATTCGAACTGTAATTTTAAAAATTGCGAATTAAAAACTGCACGTGTAAATGCTAATCTTCATTAGTAGGCCGCGTATACCTTGGTGAACTAACTAGTCTTATAAATCTAGACGAATTATCAATTTTACACCTAGAAAATATACTTCACGTGCAACTGTCCGCTATATTTATTTCGCACTAGTAATTTGGGCTTCTGAAGAAAATTAAACACCAGCTAACTACAACGAAAAATTAACAAGTAGGCTAAAGTGCCGTTACATTGCGTTCGCTTGCGAAAATGATATGACGTCATCACAAATAGTGTGAGACGATTCATTTTCTCAGAAATACCTAGTGATAGTTTGTATGTTATAATTATTTCGCGCACTGTAGTATCTAAAGGGCTAGGCCGAGTTCTCAAATGCAGTAGCCGGAAATGTATAAAATTCCTCAGTACCCATGGTTTTTTTTTCGGAAAGTGATGTTTTAATTTAAATTATAAAATGACTTACTTACTAGTTTAATTTAAAGTAAGACAAACATACATATTTGAAAGAAAGATTTGCAATTGTTGGTACATTGATTGATGAGACAAATTATACCCAAAAAGGAAAATTCCAGTATATCCTCCATTATGCGGATTTTATCCATCATGTTGATAAAACTTATTTCTTTCAGAGGAGCAATGTATCCAAAAACTGTTCGTTGCAAAAATACTCGAAGTAAAAATGATTTCAATAGAAAATGCAAATTTTATCTGAATGATTTCATGAGTAGCAGCCCACGCTGGGCGCGATAATTGGCCTAACTACAACAGTGCTTAATAAAATACTGGGAGTAAAATTGTGCCATGAGTTTGATAGACTATATAAGCTTTTTCATGCAGTAACATAAAGTCTGATATAATATCAATATTATTAAGCGGTTGGCTGAGGGGGGCCCGGTAGCTCTGCTCGCTAAGGCGTCAGGCCGAAAAGCGGCGTGCTACGGGACCTGCGGGTTCGAATCCCGCCAGTGCTATGGCTGTAAGTGTGAATGCGGGTGATTGTCTATGAGGGTGGCAAATGGGTCCAAACTGGTGGCCTAATGCTGGCCGCGTTCCCGGCAGCCCTCTTCACTAACCTAACCTAACCTTACCTAAGCGGTTGGCTGAAGGTAATTAAACGGCTGTATATCTACTGCTTAATAGAGTAAACTGTGTCCTGCCATTCGCACGCCCATAAATATCATTCACTGGCCGTACATATTGTGGACTATGTTTACTTAAATTATACTTCTTATGGATCATTACAAAATTTGTAGCATCGGCTTCGATCTACGACACCGTCTTACAAATCATGCATTAATCGTCATATTTGTTTCATATTTAAAATGCTATATAATATTTGTAATCTCACTAGATACATTTTAGATGTATTTTTGTTGTTTTTTTTTAATTTCCTTACAAAATACCCAGGCCCCCAAACCAAAGACTATGTAAGACTTTCACTTACTAAAAAAAGTTCATTCACAGGCCACGAAGACTCCCGTCGGAGTCCGCCCTCGCATTACTTTAATCCGGTCGCAGTTCCTCACCTATCGGTGGCTAAAAGTCACCACAGTATGTGGATCCCTCTTCCTGCTTTGCGCGCAGAATTTCCTCAACATATGGGAACACGTGCCCTCGTTAGTCAGCACCGTTTCCACGATAAACTCTGGTATGACCAAGCCAATCATAGGCTCGATGTTGCGCCTAAAATTTGGCTGCACACATAGAATGTATTGTGAGCATCACCGTAGTCCTTCATACAGTACCGAAAGTACGATACATCCACTTTATCCATTATGTTTAGGTACCTTTTGAAATAATCGTGGTCCATTAGGAAATAATCGTGGTCCATTACAAGTACAAGTTTACCTCTCCATGGTCAAGGCTGTCCCATGGGTCCAAAAGTCCTCCCAGTGACACCGTCCAGCGACCTTTGTTTCAACATTGTTGCCAGAGTTCAATCCGGGTCAAGGCTTCCGTTTTCTCGCAAGTAGATCTATCGCAATTACTCCTGATATCACCAACACGGCATCATGCGATATATGCAGGTAAAACCAGAGCATGTCTACGCTGGGTAGCGGTAGTTTACGCTCTCAATTTTTTCGTTTGACATGCCCAAATTTCCGCCCAACAAACTGGAGTTGGCCGTCGCCATAAGCAATCTCTTTCTCGTTTCGCTGGGGCCACCGATGATCAGTAGAGCTGCCTTTCGAGCCGTACGCGTTAACTACCATCAAGGGGATGCTAGTATGACAAACTCAGTTAACTGAATCTCCTTTTCTCGCGGCCACGGTGCTGAAGAACTTATCCTCAACTTTGAAAACTTCCTCTCCAGCCTAATTTGCCGCTTCATTCCTTCCAGCCATCCTCACAAACCCAATGACGCTCCTTGGCCCTCAAGACTAACGATAAATTTAGAATTGCAGGTACTCATGATGATTTCCTTGAACTTTTGAGGCTCACTTCTGCTGCCGAAATTGCAATCAAATAGGCAATGCGTCATTAATTTGCAAGCACAGAGTCCTCTACCTGCTCTAGGTAGGTAGGTAGGTTGAAGTGGCTGCCGATCTCCAGAGGCCTGATGATAGGCACAATAGAGGCCCGTTGTGATGACACAATAGTTAAGCCTGAATTACATTGAAATGCAGTGCAGTGCAGTCCAGCGCGGTGCCGAAGCAGTGCACGCATTGCAAAGCACATTGAAAGCAGTGCAGTGTTCTGATAATGAAAGTCAAATTAATTTGTGGAGGTTTGATATTTTGGTTTTCTGCATCTGTTTTTCGTCCATTTACAATTTAATGCCTGGAACGGAATTTCCGCCTCAATTCAAATGGTTTTTGGCCAGTCAACCACTCTCAAACGAATGTCAGCTGATGCAGTCTGCAGCGTTTTAGAAATTAGCCTAAAAGATGCAGTGCAGTCCGCTGCACTGCACTGCAGTTAATGTGAATTGCCACATGCAATTACATGAGTTCTAAATTTCAGTGCACTGCACTGCAATCCAATGTAATTCAGGCTTTAGTGACTCTTTCCTACTCACTGAACTCAAGAAACCATCTGCTTCCTTTGACAAATCGGACTAAAGGGTGCACCAAGCGCCGCCAACCTCCTCCTTGCCAAAGCCGTAACTAAGCCTAATCGTTGCTCTTACTTATCGGCTAACTCGAGCTATTTGAGCTTACGTAGATTAGATAAGTATGTGCAATCATATGGAGTTATAACTAGAGCGTGTATGAATAGCGATATTATTTTCAGCAGATAAGTGCACATAAGCGTATGACCAATTGCTAGAAATTAAATCTAAGCGCGTGTGTGATCAGCAGATATGTATTGATTCTAATAAGAGCCATATTTGAATATGATAGCTAAACCTTATAGCAGGTTATTGATTTGTTACCATAGTCCTGTTTCCGAATCCGTTCAACCTTTGCCTAAAATAACATTTCCACACACATAAAAGGCGAAATGTCTAATTCAAAAGCCAAAAGACACAAATAGCTAACGAACAAATGAACTTAATTGAGTGTTGCTAATATCTGCGCTATGATCGATTGGGTGTCAATTGTACGTCACTCAAGGCGACGTTTTTCCAATTATGTTGGCACCCGTGCACCGACGCGTATGCGAAAGCATCGGCGTTCACCAATGGCTGGTGTTAAATCACCCACTAGCAATAAGGAACTGTATTATTCCTGTTGCTGCACACATGTAAGTTCAAAATAAACGATATTTATAGCCAATCAAAATTCAAATGCTCTTTTCTTTAGCGATTGATCTTCCTGATTTGCAGTAAAACGCTTAGAAAAAAATCCTCATCTTACTTTTTACAGAGCCAGCGATTTAAATTAGACGACGATAAACAAAAGGACCAAATACAGGTGCAACCGCAAAATCAACAGCCGCATCAGCAGCAACACCAATTCCAAGAGCACGTGCAACAACAGCAACAACACAATCAAGATGCCACGAGTAAAACTGCCTCCGAAACGACAACCATCTCAAAACGTTCCGAATCCCCACCGAAACAAGTGGTAAGAATCTAAGAGAAATTCAGTGTTTCATGCAAGATTTTGTTTGTTTGTTGTTCTTTTAAAGTGACGATTGTTTTCACATACATATATTATCCGTTTCATTCAATTCGCCGAACGTTTCGGTTGAAATTTTTATACAAAATTAAAATCAACGAAAATTTATTAAATTGTTTTCCCATCAAAAAAAGCTTTATTCCAAAGAAAAAACGGTGGAAAAATTTCAAATCGTTCAAAATTATGGTAATGACATTAATTGCGAGATGCTTACCGTTTATGCGCCAGTTGTTTGACGAAATTGTTATCTGTTAAATTATCTTGCATATTTCTCACACTCACAGTACATTCCGTGCATGTCAATGCATTTCTTAAAATTATAATTTTTGTATTTTCATTGATGTTTTTTTCAGTTTTGTATGAATAAATATGTTTTCAATGAACTTGAAACTTTTATTTTTGTATTAACGATTTTGCCGTAGATATATTAGATATATTAATTCTATGATTTTGTAATTGTTTTATGTTTAATGAGTGTAAATAAAATTTAAGCTGCATTGCATGCATTGCAGTTTCAGATATCAATCTGGAACAGACAAAAAAACGCGAATGAGACTCGTTTTAAAATAAGTGTAAATTTAACTTACTAGTGTAGAAAATATCTATTCAGTATGAATTTCGAAAAATAGGAAGGTTAAGCGTAGTTTGCATTTCGAGATTAATGGCTCTTTGTGAATGTAGCGAAACAACAAATATTTTCGCGGTAATCAAAGAAATTAAACCTCCCAACAAATATTCCCAATCTATTTTTTCCAGATTAATGCATTTTGTGAAGGAAACTTTCCTAAACTTGCACATATTAGCTCTGTAGCAATTTTAGCATGAAATGTAACAATTTCAATAGCTGGATGATAGCGATACATCACAACTGAACTGAAGCACAATCGAGATGTCTGCCACAGATATGATCAAACTAGGCAAAAACATAAGTATTTGCTTCCTGGAGCAGGATTCCCCAAAGCACCCTCTAAAGCCGGAGCCTCATTTGTCCGGAAATATTTTTGACACATTCGCGCGAAGTCTCTATCCGGCCCGGCTACACATGACCGGGAAGTGCGCTCATAATTAGGCTGGATTAGCAGGCAACGCCAGAGCTGCCGCTTCAATCCGACCATCTACTCTACTGCATATCATTTTTGGCATAGGTGTCAGAGCCTTGCATAATTATAATTGCCATGCTCGTCCCCTCAAAACTTACCGTTTGAGAAAAAATTACATTTTTCATCAAACTTGCAGGGAATACGGCAGCACTACATGAAATAGATTTTCTGTTCTTTGATATAAAAGACTTTTCCATAGCCGAGCGGAAAGCCTCGGACATATTTCCGACACATCGAAAAGCTCACTGCGCTGCGGATATGTCCACAGCAGACCGATCAGCTCGGAGCCAGACTTGTCCTATGCCAAAAATGATATGTAGTTGGGTAGATGGTTGGATTGAAGCGGCAGCTCTGGTGTTGCCTGCAAATCCAAGCTAATTATAAACGAACTTCCCGGTCATGTGGAGCCGGGACGGACAGAGACTGCGTGCGAATGTGTCGGAATTATTTCAGAAATATTTGTGAAATTTTTCGGAAATATTTCTGAAATATTTCCGAAGAAGTGAGGCTCCGGCTTAACGGAGCAAAGACTCTCAGGTACAGCGTAAGAAATTAGTTCCTAACCAGCGTGCGGACTCCGTATAAGTATACGGACCAAAAATCCAGTGAACTAATCTGAGACTGTAATGTTGATCAGCGTGGAAGATTGGAAGAAATCGCATGGAACATAAAGAAGTGCAAGATAAGATTCGACAACTACATACTCAGGCTAGATTTTTCGTTGCTCACATACGGCTCACTCTCACAAAAACTACCAGCTCACTCTCAGGTTTCTTTGACAGATAATGCATTGCGTAAATGGAGGTGCAATTTCAAGATCAAAGTGTTTTTTTCTGGAAAATAGAAGGAGTTCACCCACTTATCAATCTATACACTTTGTCTCAGGCATGAGTTTACAAGCTAGACTCTAGTTACTAGTGATAGTGGCTGAACAACTGCACACTAGACATGGGTAACGCAGCAAATTTTGAAGCGCTGATACACTGATACCGGCGCCAGCAGTGGTATCAGCGCACTGCGCTGATACCATTGCGCTATGATACCATGATCTTACATACGGCGCTGGTAGCATTGCGCTGATACCATGACGCTATGATTCACTCAAAAAAACATGATTGAAAAAGCTTGTATGGAACGAGAGCCACCCACATTTGAACTTATTAATTTTCCGATATAAAATACCCTAAAATACCCAGGCTATAGTATGTACCCAGTCAGGTATCTTTCCAAACATGCGTACGCGTAGCTATATTGCTTTGTATCAAATAGACTTGAGATAAGTATACTCAACTCATATCTTTGCGCCGCGCCGTAGCATAGCGCCAAGCCAAATGGTGTTGGCATTGCAAAGCGGCAGCGCCAACACCATTGATACCGAAGTGCGTTACTGCGCTACTGATGCCGACAAGCGATACCAGCGCAGTGGTATCATGGCTAAAGCTTCAACGCAATTGCGCGGCGCAGCTTGTACCCATTCAGGTATCTTTCCAAACGTGCGTACGCCTGACTTTTTGATAAGTGTAAATTAGACAAGTATTAACATCATTGCTTTAATATACCATAAATGTATTATTTAGTTGTAGTAATGAAGCATAATGAAATTCTATTGCTCAAACAGACTTGAGGTAAGTATTCTCAACTCATATCTTTGCGCCGCGCCGTAGCATAGCGCCAAGCCAAATGGTGTTGGCATTGCAAAGCGGCAGCGCCAACACCATTGATACCGAAGTGCGTTACTGCGCTACTAATACCGAAGTGCGTTACTGCGCTACTGATACCGACAATCGGTATCAGCGCAGTGGTATCATGGCTAGTGCTTCAACGCAATTGCGCGGCGCAGCGCTGCGTTACCCATGTCTACTGCACACTAACGAAAAATGCATCCATTTGATAGGCCGGCCAGTTTGATGGCTGACAGGGCATCGCACCACCAGGCACCTATTAGGATTAGCTTGAAGTGCTCTGTGTTGTTCAGTGGTCATTCTTACGGGCCACTGCCTCATAGGACGGCATGCGCAACGATTGGGTGCAGGATCGAACAACTTCTGTCGGAGCTGTGGCTTGGAGAGCGAAGGGGAATCGGTCCTCGATCTCAGGTGCTTGTGCCCAGCTTTAGTGAGGATGATGGTGGCACTTGGTGCACCCTTTCTTTCAAAGTTGACCGAACTATCCCTGGTCAATTTAAAGGGGATGGTTCAGTTTATCACAGGAACCAGATGGTTTCCTGGCCTCAGCGACTAGGCGAGAGTAAATTACTGTGGCATCACAACGAGCCTCTTTTGTGCCTATGTGCGTACAGTATCCCGCCATTAAATTATGACCGATCAGCAAATTTGAGAAAGTTTAGCTTTTCCTTAAATAAAGCAGAAGAAATTCAATTTTTTTTATTTTGCAATAACATATATTTATTGGTACATGGTTGCTTTAATAATAAAAAAATAAATTTCGATTGAATTTTAATATTTTGTGCTTCCGCCTTTGGCCTGTATTGCTGCTTGTATTCTACTAGGAATGCTTTCTACACATTTGTTGATCATTTGTCGCATTCCATCGTCATTTTTCTACACTTCTTCGATATTTTTCTTCAATGCAGCGATTGTGTTGTTTCTCCGGCTATACACCTTTGATTTTAAATACGCCCAGCAGTTCTCAATGGGATTGAAATCAGGTGAATTGCCAGGCCAAGGGAGAACCTCCAACCGCTTCCAACCTGCATTTGTCAGTTTTAGAAAAGTTAAATGGTTCGTAAGGCTGTCTCTTCCTATGACATATGAAATGAGATATGCTAAACAAAGGAATTTACCTTATTCCAGTATTCACTCCCGTAGCTGCTGTGTATATTCGCCCAATATAGTCTTCGTTTGCGCATAACTTTGGTTAATTTTGTTTTTTTTTTTTTTTTGCAGGCCGCTTACATGAAAGGTTGTTTTCCTTGAATCGCCGTTCCAAAGTTCTCAGCGATATTCTGACGCCAGCTTCGTTCAGATCCCTCAAAATAGCCCTTGCTGGTGCGTTGCGCTCCAGCAGAGCATTCTGCATGATTCTTCTATCCGTTCTCGGTGTTGTTCTTCTTTGTCCGCGGCAATTTCCTCGTTTGTTCCCAGGGACCGTTGTGGAGTCGGTTGAGCTACGCACAGTTTTGGTAATGTTGACCACGGAGGATTTCGAAATTCCTACAATTTCGGCAAAGCTTGACTTCTTTTCATTCAATAAAGCAACAACTTGCGCTTTTTTTTCTAACGAAATATCAGCCTTTTTACCCATATTGTCTAAATTATACCACTGACTTAGTAATAATAGTAACTTCACTTCACTTCTGAATTTTCCTAAACTTCCAATGTCATTTACTTGAATTTCACTCACTCACAGATTTCTACTTGTTGTTTTTTCACTTTGAATATTTATAACTTTGATAACTCCAGCAGAGCATTCTGCATGATTCTTCTATCCGTTCTCGGTGTTGTTCTTCTTTGTCCGCGGCAATTTCCTCGTTTGTTCCCAGGGACCGTTGTGGAATCGGTTGAGCTACGCACAGTTTTGGTAATGTTGACCACGGAGGATTTCGAAATTCCTACAATTTCAGCAAAGCTTGACTTCTTTTCATTCAATAAAGCAACAACTTGCGCTTTTTTTGTAACGAAATATCAGCCTTTTTACCCATATTGTCTAAATTATACCACTGACTTAGTAATAATAGTAACTTCACTTCACTTCTGAATTTTCCTAAACTTCCAATGTCATTTACTTGAATTTCACTCACTCACAGATTTCTACTTGTTGTTTTTTCACTTTGAATATTTATAACTTTGATAACTGTCTCCTCTAAAATCCCAACTTTTGCGAAAAGAGAATAAAATCCGAATTATTCAATGTTAAACATTTTTATTTTGACAAGTAAACATTTTTATTTTTACAGGTAATTACAATATACATTATAAATAAAAACATTTCTTTCTCGCCTTCTTTGCTGCATATTCCGCTATTACATCATCAAAGTCAAGCGATCTCAGCAGCTCTTTTTCAATATTCAATCTTGCTAAAGAGGACAGTCTTTCGTTCAGCATTGTCGATCTAAACATATTTTTTATTCTTTTTAACGTAAAAAATGACCTTTCTGTCTCGCAATTAGCTATTGGAATATTGACTAGAATTCTGTAGGCAATATACGTATTAAGGAATACTGAGATCATGTCATTAGCGACTATCCAATTCAATACTTTCACAGGGTTCAGTAGTTCGTCAATTGCTTTATCAGATTCTTTTGAACGGTTCGAAAAGAAACCTCTCTCTTGCAATTTCAAAAGAGGAATGAATTGCTTCAACTCGAGAAAAAAACTGTTGTCTAAATCATTTGAGTAAACTTCTACAAGTTTATTTGCTTTGATTTGTAAATCGTCTTCATCCATGACCAGCAAGTGCAGAAGAAAACCAAACAATTCAGTGATGTGAGTGTAAGCTTTGCATCGTTTTTGCAATTCAACGACTAGATTGTCTATTATCACATAGTAAGTATTGATGCGAAAGTTATCTGAGCCGTCTGCTAGTCTCTGAGTTATTTTGCGCTTGTTGGTATCAGAATATTCTTTACTAACCAAGGGACTAAGTTCCTTAGCTTTACCTTCAAAATCAGAAAATTTATCTCGCAAATTCTGGACGAAATCGACTAAAGATAAGAGCATCTTACTGGCAGAAATCAAATCTACTTCTACTTTCTGCAGGTATTGACTTGTAGCATCAAAACGATTCAATACGAAGTCCCAAAAAACAGTCATAAACGCATTTTCAAGCTTGATGATATGTGTCATTAAAGCTGAAGCTTCGTTACGCACTACAGGTTTCTGGTATACGTCATTAGCTATCTTCTCCAATGCCTTGTAGATACCTTCGAAATTATCTTTCAAAGCTCTAGAAGCATCTGATCGTCGTGACCATCTTGTTTTCGATAAGTTTTTCAAAATCGATTTTTCACCCACTAAGATGTCCCATCGACCAGTTGACGCGGAAAAAAATACGTATAACTGTTGCAAAACACCAAAAAAGTTGACGGCAATAGAACACACCTGTACGCAACATTCTCCGACTAAATTTAATGAATGACCAGTGCATGGAACATAAAATGCCAGTTGGTTTTTTTCCGCATATGCAAGCTTGGAGTCCGTTGTATTCGCCGGACATATTGCGAGCATTGTCGTATGTCTGTGCTCGGCAATTCTCTAATTCAATAGAAAGTGTTTCAAGCAATGACAAAACATCTTCCGACATGGACTTACCCTTGTGACTTTTTATTGGTATAAAATCAATGAAGCGTTCATAAACTTGATTATTTGCATAATACCGAATTACAACCGATAATTGGTCGACATGTGAAATGTCAGGAGTTGAGTCCAGCACAAGTCCCCAATACTTTGCATTTTTTATTTCATTTATAATGTGCTGCAACACTTTTTCAGCCATAAGCTCTATAAATTCTTCGTATGTAGTCTTTGATAAATACGAAACATTTCCACTACCTTTATTTGCATATAATTTAAAATAGCCCTTGCTAATATGCTGTTGTAAGAACGGATCGTATTCAGCAAGCAGTTCTATCATACCCAAAAAATTACCATTGTTTGGTGAACCGATTGTTTCCGTCGTTCCACGAAATGGAAGGCCTCTTTCAGCGAGAAGTCGTATGACTGATAGAACTCTTGTAAGCACTTTATGCCAATATTGCACTTCATTTGCAAATGTTTGTACCATACTTTTATCTATACGATTACTTTTTGATGAAAAATTCAAATATTGTGACATACAGTTGTAGTGTTCCTTACTATTTTCGTGACAACAAATATATTCATTGCCTTTTTTCCAGTTGGAAAATCCATCCTTAACAAAAGGATTGTCATAATCTGTGGAAAATAATTTGCATGCATAGCAAAAAACAGATCCAGCTGATTCAGAAAACATGAGCCACTTTCGTTCACACTTTTTACCATTCTGAAGTATTTTCTGAAATAAATTTGGTGAAAAATACCTATTTTGATTGTTGTACTCTCGCTTCGATGTCTTGAAACTAGAATTCTTGTTTTGAAAGTATAAACAATCATTTCGCAAATATTTATTACGCTCATGGCTATTCTCGCATAATCTCAAAGGCCACAAGGCAGGATCTCTCTCCACAGTCTCTACATCTAAAAAAAATAATAGCTGAATTAAAAATGAGTCTGAAAATATCAATTTTTAAATCATTAAAAAGTAATTATTAAAATTTAAAAATAATTATTAACAATTAAAAACAAAATTAAAAATACGTAATCGATTGATAATAAAATAGTTTAAATTTACCTTCATCAGTCTTATCACTCTCATCGTTCCAGTAAACTTTGTCAATGATAGAAACGGAGTCGTCAAGTGTAGATGTACTGTTTTTGTCACGCAAGAAATCAGTTGATATTTCAGATGGAGCAGATATCTCATCTTGTGTCACTTAAAAAGACTTTTATGAAATTCAAGTAAACTTCTCGATTGATATGTCATATTACACACTAAAACAGTACATGTACGCGATCACGAATGCACTATGCGCTGTATATGATTTTTTTTATCGCTTTGATACACTATAGGTCTGTTTCCGTACTTGAATCTATTATAATATATTATAATAGATTCGCAGCAAGTCGTTTCCGTACTTTTGCTGCAAATAAAATCTTGTTGACGTCATCGCTTCCCCTCTTTCAGCAAGTTGAAGAAAATTACAGCCGAACTGAGCTGAGGCATTTTGCTGCAGCTTGTCAAATCGACTACGATGGGCTTGGCGCGAGGCTTTGAAATGTATATATATTCAAATGAGCGCGCGAAGAAAAATCTTTTCTGTGCAATATTCCAATGAACACGGAATATATTTCTCGCACAACGTTTTTATTGCTATTACAAAATATCCAATGGTGGATATTTAGTGCATGGTGTGCACTTATTTGTATATGATCGACTTCGGTGGAGGCTAGGTTTTAATAAGGACAAAACTGATTTGTACTTTGAACTTGTTAGTCATTGCAACTGAAAATGAAATGTATTGTTGGCGGGAATATGCTGTTCTTTTATTTTGCAGGCATAATAATATAGATGAATTATAAATTTTGTTTCGCAGGCGGATCAATATTGATATGGGCTCCATTAATAGAGCCTGTTATATCTATTAATGGAACTCATAATTGCGCACGAGCAAAATATGATAATCTTGTAGATGGAAAAGGATATGTTCACAAGGTGTTTCCAATGCATATGATGGCTTCATCTGGTGTGTGGGCTGTGATAATGACACCAATGTTTCTCACAATTGTTTTTTTTATTTTGCATACTACAAAATACATACTACAAAGGTAAGGCTGATTTAAGGTCCGCAAGAACGTTTTTCGAAATTCAAATCAACGCAGCTGTCACTTTTAGTGTCTTCTTCTTACTTGCAGCAAGTTGCAGCAGCGCGTTTCTGTACTTTTCCAAATGTTCCCCCACCACAAAAATAATCAAGCTGTAAAATTCTGTTACTGCTGCACTTTGCTGAAAGTACGGAAACAGACCTTATATAACTTCAAACAAAATATTCACAGTTGGTTATATTCTTACCTGATTGATTTTCTTCAATTGAAGGACGTGTAAGTGTAAAATATTTGGTTACACTAGGCAGTTTCTTAATTGCTTCTTCTCTCGCTTTTTTTTCTTTCTTTTTGTCATTTCCACAAGGATATTTGCGATGGGGTTGAAGAGGCAACATGGCATTTCAAAAATTAAAATATCACATGGAAAAGAAAATACGGCGTTGGGGCACTTCCAGTAAGAAATTCAATGAGCACAGACAACTGACAAGAAAAAAGTAGTTCGGACTAGAGCTCCACCTATAGAGCTTGCTTCCGACTGATATCAAACACCGTGTGCAGCAGACGCGTGCCGAAAAGTGTTGTTTTGTTTTTCCGTGAAACTGGCGGCGATGCGGCAGCGAAGTTCGCGAAAAAACTTGAGTATGCGTTCCCCGAATCGCATCGTCATTTTTGAAACCATAATATAGTATTATTTCTTTTCAATCAGTTTTTGAGAGAAATGCTTTCGTTTTAACTTATATGTGATGTATTACATTTTCAGAAACCTTGCTTTAGAATATTATGGATTATGAATTCTCAAGCGAATGATTTCCAAATGCATTTTCTCAGCGGATATGTGTAGCTAGAACTAAACAATATTTTTCTATTTTTTACAAAAATATATTGACTTTTTGTAAAATAATTTTTCTCTCTGACAGATACTGTAACTAAATTCTTTTCAAATAACAAAAATCAAATCTGCAGTATGAATACCTAAAAAATTGAGTCAACAAATTGAAAAAAACAATTTTTCTACGTTTGATATAATGTTTTTTGTTATATTATTCGTAATTTTTATTCTTATTTTTCGAGAGTAAGGGGCCCCCAGGATCCCAGGGGCGCGGGACTGCAGCCCCTGCTAGCCCTATGGTAAATCCGGCGCTGAACACGCTTCAAACTTAAAATGATAAGGAATACACTTTTGCACTTATTTATAGCTGCTGTTTTGTTCGAACATCTGGGAATTTCGGATTACCAATTTAATAACTTACAGGTATAGGGAATACCCAACAGATACATAATTACCCTTTTACCGAGAAAAAAATAGCATAAAATTATCAAAATTCTTCAGAAATGCAATCGGTCATAATTCAATGGCGGGGTACTGTATGTTGACATGTATCTGTCGATCGGCAGCCACTTCAACCTAACCTAACTGTCAAGAACGCAGGTTTCATACATTAATTGCCAGTTAGGAATAATTATCGTGTGATGTGCATTGATATAGTCAGTGATAAGAAGATAGTAAATGTTCTTGTTGATTACTATCGTCGCTCTCTGGTTTCCACCTGCGGCCCATATTAACTTGATTTTTTTTTTTTTTGTAGAGGCCACATAATCTGCCTTTATTTACCCAGGGCTCTTGTATTAACCTCATATTATAAGTGGCTGTGTTAAACCTGCTGCTTTCTTCTACCGAAGCAGCCTTGGTCTGATGCAAATTTGTTTTAAAACACCTCAGTCTAAGTCTTTAGTCGGTTGCGAACCGCTGTGATAAAGGAACACGTAGCCTACTTTGTAGGTAATGCTAAGGAATTGAAGAGCAACACCTTTCTCGATTTCCGCTACCAGTTTTAATAGTCTTCTGTGCCCCATTCATTTCGATAGTGGTAAGAAGTCCTGCGGAAAAATCTTTCGGTATGATCGCAATTTTAACACATAAATAACGCCTGTAATACTATGCTATATTTAATTTGCCGTTGTCTTTAATTAGTCTGAGGATGTTTCAAATATTCTGGTGCAGCATCCATGGCCTTCCCTTCTTCGGCGGTCTGTCTTCTGGGGTATCATTTTTGGGTCTTGGCTTTTTCGTATTAGCTTCTGGAGGCATTGATAGAAGTGCCTTCTCCCTAGCCTCTTCTTTGGATATGCCACTTTCTGGCTGTTTCGCTCATACTCCTCAGTTTTGGAGACCCCTTCAGCAACTCCTTCGAAGTCATTCCGAGCGCCTCCATGCTTCGGGAAGGCTCCTCTGCATTTTTTTTTGAGAATTTGCGGTCAGAGATGAAA
This sequence comes from Nemotelus pantherinus, assembly GCA_963978885.1. Taxonomy (NCBI): domain Eukaryota; kingdom Metazoa; phylum Arthropoda; class Insecta; order Diptera; family Stratiomyidae; genus Nemotelus; species Nemotelus pantherinus. Next base: position 74,264,593 of record OZ022265.1, on the reverse strand, counting down.
AGGGAGATTTTCCTCTCTTCTGGTAGGCGTCTTACCAACAAAGGTTAGGACAGGCACCCTCGGTACTTGCTTTATCCACGATTTGTTTTTTATTTGGAGCTGTGTTTCGCCCCTCTCTTTTTGCCTTTCTTTGGCTTCCGATTCTTTCCGCCGTTTTTTTAGATCTGCCTTAGGATTTGAGTCTTATTTGGACTAGTGTTGAGTAGGACACGGTTTCAAAAAGAGTTTGTAAGAGCCGCCTCTTTTCTGTACTGAGCCAGTACAATGTCCCACTTCAAATGAGGCGAGGCGTTTTTTATGAACGCGGTACAAAAGAGGCGATAGTACAAAAGAGGCGATATAGTACAAATGACTCGATGTAGTACAAATAGGGCATGCAATCCCGAGATTTCGGGATCTCGGGATCCCGACCCATTTTGGACATTTTCGGGATCCCGAATTTTTGATCGGGACTCCCGAGATTTCGGGATTGATGAAATTCAACCTATTTTGGGAATTAGAAAGCAGAACTTAATACTAAAAGAAATATTGTTTTATGAAAACGGAGGCGGAAGCCAGTTGTAATAATGAATTACACCTGGCGTATGATTACATGCTTAATATTCCACCAAAAACTGTATCCGAAATATCTTTTCAGCAGCTGGATATACATATGTGCAGCAAAATCAGGTCTAGTTTAAATTTTGAAACTCTTGACGAATTACGTTTATTAAGAGCATACTTTCAAAACGAATCAGCAGTTTGAACCAATCGATATTATTACTTATCACTTGTTTCATTGAAAAGCAATATTATTTTGTAATTAATATGTAAACAACTAAAAAGAATAATGTATTTTTATTATATTATCGTAACATCCGTTATGCTGATTAAATTTCAATTCGTTTTTAACTAATTTTATAACTAACTATCATGACCAAATAAAGAGCTTTATGGGACAAGAAGATAAGATGAAAGTAGATCATAAGATTAATTTAGATGCATTTACAGATTAACGTCTTACTTGCTAGTACCCATGTACATATATGCATAAATTTAACATTATAATGAACTCAACTTCCGGTTTTATGTGTATATAATTGAAATAAAGTTTTAATTGAGTACGAATAAGCCAAATACCTATTCAAATTCCCCTAATATAGTTTTTTTACAAAATCCCGAAATCTCGGGATTATCTCGGGATCCCGAAAATTCTAATCCCGAATTTCGGGATCACCATTTCAATCTCGGGATTAATGCCCTAAGTACAAAAGAGTCGATGTAGTACAAAAGAGGCGAATAGTACAAAAGAGGCGAATAGTACAAAAGAGGCGAATAGTACAAAAGAGGCGATAGAACGAACTCTAGCATTCGGCTCGCCACGACTGCTTGAATTGAAGATTTGAGTTAAAAAGTCTCAACTCGTCTCTACTCAGTAGTACAAACTGATTAAACGTACACACATCGTATTTTGTACGGGACATTGTATTAGCTTGCACCCGCATCGTACAATGTAATGCCTCTCTTTCACATGTCATGTTGGTCGTCACTATCGGCTCTTTGTCTCTCATCTTACAAATCGCAAAGTGAGGAGTAGCATGACAAAAATTTCGAAGTGGTACATTTCATGAATTTGTCGCGTCATGACAATTTTCGTTCTTGTACGGGACAAATTTACTGGCTCTTACAAGTCGTACTCAACACTAATTTGGACCTTAAGTCCGATAGCTGATCTACTAAGGAGCACTGGAGCTCCATTGTTTGAATGCCCTGAAGACTTCAGATCTGGAGCTCTTAAGGCAGCCTTCCTTTAATGATATATTTTCACTTGCCCCACAATTATGAGGAATTATAAAAATGAATCGTATTATCCTCTGTATCCCGGCCTATGCATGAAAGCAGACGGACTCTTGCCATCCGACACGCCATTTTGAACACCAGCAACTGTCTAACCCAGCTGACGTTAAACCCTCGGCATATGCTGTTTGATCACTGGCTTGGGGATTTTTCTTTTATGCCGAGAATATATGTATGTATGTCGAACATTTCACGAACACGTTTGTCATGTTAATATTCGCATAGTGTTCAAAGTATTCACTCAAAACCCGTTTATTTAAGCCGGTATGGTGCACCTTGTTCTTGACTTCGTATTAATTTTCTAAATATATCTGGAGCCAGTATCAGACCTTTTTTTAAATCTCTTTGAGTCGATACCTAAAACCGACAAAATTTGCATCACCCCGAGGTAAAGCAAGCCTAGAAGGTACCCTGATAAAACAGGAAACCATCCACTCACTCGACTCGAGAGTGCATTCTCGACATTAGATGTTAACTCCTTAAAGCCCAATCATATTGGCCTACCCTCCGTCTGGGAAATATTTTTACCGCAGCCACCACGAGGAGGTTATAATCAGATTCTCATCAGTCCGAGCTGATATGGCACGTGCATATTTTCATATACTATATGCTAGCTCCCTTGTTCGACAGACGGCCAGCTGCAAAGGGGTCCTTATTACGACTACTTCGATCTGATGACTGTATCGGTAGCTCAGAACATAGAGATATAAGGAAATGAAACAAGCGTATACATATACGAAATTTAGTGAAGTAATTTTACTACAAAGGTAAAATCTATAAATAGAACAAATCGAGAGAATTGCTACCTCAGATATTCCCCTTGGTTTCCCCGATACCTAAGCTTTTGTTGTTGCTGAAATAGTAATTGTCAAATTCGCGTGCACATGGCCAACTATTTTTCTCTATCTATCTCACTCTATCTTTCTGTTCGGCATAGCTAGTGAATGTCAAATTCGCTTACTACTACTAACGCTCAGCTTAGGCAAATTGCTTCACTTCTCACTGCCATTTTCATTTCCTTATATCTCTCTCTTCTAAGATCGGTAGTTACATAGAAGGAAAATAGAAAGTATTTTGGCGCTGCCATCTGAGAAAATCCAACAACTAGGAAAATCTAAGCATTGGTTACTTATTTTCATAGTAACTATTCAAAATATGAAAATTTGATGGCAACCAATTTATACAAAATTTGCTTCACATTAAACCACCCTGTGAATTTCGTTTCGTTCCGATGACTCACTACAAGATTATTATCATTTGAAAATTTAATGGTAGCATTTTTTAGTAAGAAAATACCGGAAATTGTCTTAGCATATCACAAAGTGAAGCTCAAGAAAAATCTTTAACTAATTTTATGCACACCGCGTTGGTAATGTTGAAAACTTTTGATTCCCCACCGAATTCATAACATGTCCATTCTCCAATGCCTTCTAGAAGTACGGGCCGGCATGCTACGTAATCGTTGTAGCTTCGACGTCATTGTTGCTGGTCATTTTGGCATTTACACGAGGCAGTGCCGCTTTACACCGAGATTTCACGTGCGGTTTTTTAGCTAAAATATAAATAAAACGTTCGTTTTTTTGTGCGTGGATACGTTGCAATAATAATATTTAGTCATAAATTGCATTTTGACTAAGGTTTTCCCTTATATAGGTTAATCACAATACAGCGTTTTCCACTGCGGTAAACGCAGTGCTCCACAGGGGGAGGCGTGAATGCCGCAGTTGAATTTGGTGAATCACAATGCAGCGTTAATGTCGCTGTCAATGCAACCAAGGCACCAAACAAATTCATTTTTTTTCTTTTGTATTGCTAAATCCTGTTGTACGAGGATTAGGTTGGCTTATCACAATACACATCAGCCATCGCTTGTCTATTCCACCAGACCATTCAACCTCATTCAAACAGAGTTAATTCAACCTGGTGGTGATGCCAACCTATGGTAGGTATCACCGCTAGCGGTGCGGCAAAATTAGAAATTTGGCAAATTCTGCCGCTGCCGCAAATTCGGCCGCAGCCATTGTGCGCGTTACCATACAAAACAGTGCATTCTAATTTTTTGACAGCACTTTGCCGCAGCCCACTGCGTTTGCCGCAGTGTAAAACGCTGTATTGTGATTAACCTAATACTGTGGTGTTGCACATGTAAACACATACACAGTGCGGACACAAAACTTCCACGAATTTCCTCGATTTACTATAGTTGGAGATGATCAGGAAATAGCCGCATTAATGTCAACTGGCCTATTCAAATCAAAGTACCAGTATACGGCAAATTCTCAATCAATTCTATCGATAGTAAATCGACAGGAAACATCACATAACCTAACAGAAACTGATACACTTTTTATAGCAAATTTCTCACACTATACCGCACGTACCACATTAATTTTTATTTTCACTGTTTACTAGCACTGCCCCACAGATCTCACGTTACTTTCACTTCACTCACTTTAACACAATCCGCACAATTTACGATTTCCCGCGGACGTCCCATAAGACTGCGTGCGTTTTTCGCGACATTTTGACCAGTTTCTCTGACGTCATCATTCTGCATTACGGCCCGTACTTCTAGAAGGCATTGATTATTTCTTCCTAATTTCTTCCTAGCTACAATTCAAAATTACGAATAGAGCCGAAAGTGTGGAACTACATCGACTACTGTTATTTTCAACTGGCTTAGTATGCGCTGCAACCAATGCTCGCCCAAAGCCAACTATTCTCGACTCTGATCTCATCCATAAACCAATGCTTGTCCAAGGTCAAATCGTGGCTCCAATAACATGGAAGGCAGTTACAGTTTGGGACAAATTTTGCGCTATCTACACATTCGACTCATATGCAAAGCCTACTGTCGATAATGCAGATTCGAAAGCCGATGCACCGAGATAACTGTGGAACGCAAGTTAATTGTGGATAGAACAAAGCTAAACGAAAGCCGGTTGCTAAGTGAAACATTGCCCATTTTTTACTGTTTTGCTCGAGAAGCATAAATCGCATACGATACGTAAATATTAGTTTACAATAATACATCATGGTTAGTGCCGTTCATTTCAATCTAGTCTAAATATTTTACTACCAACTACGACGTTTAAAAAACCCTCGCTGGGTAGTATTAGTAGATCGTTTTGATTAATCAGGCAGTCCATGTAAATTCCTGCACACACACATTCGCCTGAATGTACGTTGCTTTTGCTTGTACGAATTCATACCGAATCGAGGAGGGTGTGATGTCGGTGATGTCGATCTGACGCAGAAATTGAAAACGTCGTCGAAGGGTTTGAGATTAATTTGTTGTTTTCGTGCCCTAATGTGCAAATGAATAGGCCTCGTGATTTCGAAAGAATTTGGTGGACGTGCTTGTTTTCTATGTGAACCGAAACCTAAGTGTACCGCTTGGAGAAGTCGCCGGTCGGGAAAAGCCGCAATCCGTCGGTAGTGAATCACTCAATATTTCTCCTGATCTAAATATATGTGCAAAAGTATTCGTATTTGTCGTTTTGGTGTTATATGTTAACTATTTGTAGAACTATTTGTTGAAAACTTCCTCAGAAAGTGAGTTGTGTTGGCGCTTGATTGGAATTTCCGAGGGGCGCTCTTCTGCTTGGTGTACCTAATCAAACGGCCTGCGACAGTGCGGGGGAAAGAGATGGCAAGTTGACACGATCGAACTTCAAAGTGACAGGAATGTGATATGGTGTCGCTGGTGCAGCGAACGGTCAACGGCAGAAGAAACCTGAATTCGACAAAAACTGATTGGACGACAAAAGTTCAGTGATCCGTTTTGGAATTTATAATTAGCAGTTTATCTAAATTCGCAGCCCGTATTATAGCGTCTATCGCCTTCGGTCGACGACGAGACAGAAAGCGCGAAGCTAGTACCGGGCGCGGCAACCGATTGTGTTTTGGGTCTATTATGGCATTTTAGCCAATTGGGCGAAGTTCGGGGTGATACAGATTGCAAAAACGTTGCATGCGAATTTATTCTTCGTTCAGAACCGAAAAATTAGTGCGTCCCCATTTTCACAAATAAGTAGGCTAGTTTCAATTTCATGCCCTCGAGATTTGTAGCCTAGCTAATGAGCTGTTATCGCGTTGTTGCGGCAGTCATGGTCGACTGGCTGTCGGCAAGATTTTCGTGTAATTAGCTACTCAGTTGCGGGTGGAGGCTTGGTTCCGCACTCACGGAGCGTAAGTGTAATTTAATAATCGAGAAACGTGACAAATAACTGCACAACGTCCCGCATACGGAGCTCAAACCGATTAGGTTCGGATCACAAGAGTTATTCATGATTATTGCCCGGCGAAAGTGATCGGCTGGATAAGATTAGTGTTTTGTGTTTGCAATCTGTACACGTACTCGCAAGTGCATTGAGATAAAAGTGCGAATCAGTGGTGCCAGACGAAACAAATAAAATCGTACTTCTATTAAATCTAATACAGTGGTACCGTTATAAACGGAAGGATTTTCCAAAACGCCAGTTAATAACAAATTAAAACGTCTACAGTGTATTTAAAAACTTCCGCAGACGTGGGAAATATCCTAAGTAATTCATTTGTGTCTTGAACTTTCAATAGCTTAAACTTGTACAAAATACAATAAATTGTACAATCTGGCATCGCTGGGGTGAATGGAGTTCCGAAACGCTAAAATTAAACGAATGACAGTAGAGCAGGCAGTGTGACGGCGCTGATGCTGCAAAGCTGAGCGGATGCGGCCAGATACTCGCGATCGGTAGTCGTACGATAGATACTCTGCGGATATTGTCGACTTTATGCAGACCTTGTGCTAGTTTCTTCGGCGTATTTTGGCGAAATTCCTTCGTGGAAAACGATTCTCTCCACATGTGCCGGACGGTCGAGTGATTCCAATAGTTTGTAGGGAAAAGTGTGCAGTGTTAAAGTGCCAAAAGGAGTCGAGTGGGTGTCGGCGTGCATAAAACCCATTGAATTTCACGACTTGTGCCGTTGGCACGCCGCCCTGTCTACCAGTGTCTTCAGCTGACGAAATGAAAAGTGTGGTGCTTTATGAGATATAATTTGACAAATATCGAAAAATTATCGAACCGGTAGCTTTCCCAATCGAACCTCTTTTATTCGATACATATTTGGATACGAACGCGACAACAATAAATCGTGAAATACATCTCTCCGTGAAAGCAGCTTTCTACGATCGCCCGTTGTGATCTTATAGTGAACTGAATTGACAGTGTGCATGCGAAAGATTTTCCGGTTGGAAATTCTTGAGGCGTTTTCAAGTGAATGGTTGTGCGGAGGGCTGTGACGGGTGCATCGCTGGTGCTTGACGACGCGACGGTTTGCTTTGTGGATAGAAGAAAGGAGACCCAGAAGAACTTATAAATAACACGCAGCAATATGACATCGCGCAAGAAGAAACGCCAACAGGAGAGTGGCGGCGGCTTCATCAAGAAAGTTTCGTCACTATTTAATTTGGACTCGGTAATATGTGAAAATATTTGATCTACTTCGTTTATTTAATTAAATTTGGCGCTATGATTCAGTTCTAAACAAATTATAGGCTCAGGAAATCCTACTCTGAGGGGGATAATTCTTGCCCATTTACCATGATGAAAAAATTCCATGTCCCCTTCAGATCGAGAAAAATAAAAAAGCGGATCAGTATTTGCTGATGTGCAAACCACTATCATTCTTTGAATAACCAAGCTGTGTTGCAATTCGCACAATTTAGTGAAGTCCACCTAATCGGCATGTTTTTGCATTGATCAAATAATTTTTATACATATGCTTTTGGGTTGTTCAGATTTACTGTTTTTAATCTGATTTGATGGGAAAAAATTAGTATTAGATTCACTTTACCCAATAATTTATATTTCTTTTACGAAAACCCGAATTGGTTAATGAATCCTTCAACATAACTCATCCCTTTAAATTAGTTTTTACCTGAATCAATGACAATAGGGTTAGATGCTACCTCTACAAATGCTACCTCTAAAAGCACCAAACCATAATATCCTGGAAAACCCAAGAATTCGAGCGGACACGTAATTTTAAACACTGTGTTTTACTGTAAACAGGATTTCTTCCAATTTCGTTATGATCCGTTTGAAGAAGCCAACTGTATTCGTTGTAGTTTAAACGTGATTTTCAAAGTTTTAAAAAGTTGGAAATGTTTTTGCGGGATGATTAAAATTGAACAACTTTTTATTAACATTAAAAATTTTTATCTACATTGAAAATTCTATTTTGGCAAAGTGGTTTCGAAAGCATGCACTGCCTCTCATCAGACACCAGCACACAGTGCATACTTGACTGGCGTGACCACTTGCAGGTGGAAAATCATTACATTTTTTTTTATTTATGCTAGTTGTGACAAATTTTAACATCTCCGACTTATATCCATGGATATAATTTTACTTAGTAAAGGTAATTGAATTTGATCACGGTTCCCTTCTTGTCTATAAATCAGCATAGACAACGTATATCATTTCTACAGCATCGAAGCCGAGCATATTGAAACGGGAAACTTCGATCGTTTTGCGGAATCAGCCTCCGAAAAGCACTTTGCCAAAATAGAATTTTCAATGTAGATAAAAATTTTTAATGTTAATAAAAAGTTGTTCAATTTTAATCATCCCGCAAAAACATTTCCAATTTGATTCTGCTTTCGGAGGCTGATTCCGCAAAACGATCGAAGTTTCCCGTTTCAATATGCTCGGCTTCGATGCTGTAGAAATGATATACGTTGTCTATGCTGATTTATAGACAAGAAGGGAACCGTGATCAAATTCAATTACCTTTACTTTTAAAAAGTGTTTTTAATTTCAATAACGATGGAAATGCCCAAGAGTTTTGGACTTGTTATATCGATAAATTGCCAGCCGCCTAAAGTGTTCAACAAAAATCGTTTACGGAACACTGTAACACGTGGAAAGCCAGACAAATTAATAAATCAAATTGGCGCTGATGGCAGGGTATTGGTAGGGCGACCAAGAAGTAATTAGTTCGTTAAAGCACGGAGGTGGTACCATCTATGTTTGGTGATGGTTTTCGCGGTTTGATGTTGCACCAATACATCGTATAGAACGAATATTAACCAAGCAAAAGTACGTCGACATGTAAGAGAATATATAATGTTGACATGGGCTAAGGAGAATTTTCCTATTATATGGAAGTTCCATTTTCCTATTATATGGAGGAAAATCCCAAGAATAGGGTGTGTGTGTGTGTGTGTGGGTTGGGGGAGAGGCGCATTGGCACCTCTAAGCACTCAGGCCAAAGGACCCATTGTACTCATTTCCCCCTGCCTACCACAGTTTCCCAGACTTCTTGATAAAGTCCAGGATCACTGATAGGGGAAAAGAGGCTATCGTCTGCATGCGTCCAACATCCCAGCCAAAGCATTGATATCTGAGACGCGCAAACGCTGGGCATTCACAGAGCAAATGCTCCGCAGAGTCAGCCTCTTCTAGGCAGGATGAACAGAGGTCATCCTGTACAACACCTATTCGGTACATATGTCCTCCTAGGCAGTTGTGTCCAGTCAGAATGCCTATCATGGCCCTGCAAACTTTCCTGCTCTTATTGAGCAAGAATCCTGCAGTCACATGGTTGGGTTCTGAACGGAAGACCTTTGTGTGCCTGGCCACACCAGCAGTCGTCCATCTATCTTTGTGAGCATCATCTACCCACTTACGAAGAATGGCACGTGCAGATGCGGTCGGCACACCCAAGGCGGGTTCAGGGCCCCGTAGTGGAAGTCCCGAACCTTGCTTCGCAATGACGTCAGCAATTTCATTCCCCTCAACACCACAGTGCCCCGGTACCCAGAGCAGATGCACCCTATTGAATCTGGCGACAGAGTTCAATCGTGCTCTGCATTCTTGGACATTTTTCGAGTTTGTCAGGGGTCTACGCAGCGCCATCAGTGCAGCTTGACTGTCACTGCAAATAGCAATGCCTTTTCCCCTCCATCTTTCTTCAATTGCCGAACAGGCAGCTCTCAGGATAGCAAATATTTCCGCTTGAAAAACCGAAACGTGTTCTCCAAGAGAAAAAGCCCACCTGCCATTCGATGAATGTAGATAGACACCAGCTCCAGATCTACCATCTGACCTCGAGCCGTCCGTGAAGAAGATCTCAGAATATCTCCTCGTACACAGATCTGGAGGAAGGGCACCCGAACGTCCGAAGGCATAGTGAGAATCGGAGAGATCTCACACATCGAATCCCTAATAGAGCAGTGCCCCACATCGTCTTCACCTACCCATAAGCCAAGCTGACCTAGTCTATGGGCAGAGCTCATCGCCACACTCTGAACTTGAATGTCGAGAGGAGGCAGATTGAGAAGCGCATCAAGGGCCGCACCCGGAGTAGTGCTCATGGCACCACAGATACCCAGGCACACCGTCCTTTGCAGCGTGGCTAACTTTTTCCGAGCATACAATAGCCTCACGATAGTCCACACCACCGATGCGTACGTGAACATCGGCCTAATTATTGCTGTGTAGATCCACATCACTACACGAGGCTTTAGACCCCATGTGGTAGCAAAAGCTCTCCTGCGCTGCCCGAAAGCTTTTAAAGCACGAGTAAGCTTCACTTCCACATGTTTCTTCCAGAGAAGTTTTTTGTCCAAGATTACTCCAAGATATTTGACTTCATCTGAAAGTTGAAGTGTTACACCCTTCATGTTTGGAAGCACTAGTCCTTCCTGTTTTCTTTTCCTGGTAAACAAAACAATTTTCGTCTTACCAGGATTCACTGTTAGGCCGTGCCTCGAACACCAGTTGCCAATCAGATCCAATGCACGCTGTGTATTTCTACATACCACATTCAGATCTTTACCGACAGCCAGTGCGGCCACGTCATCAGCATAAGCCTGAATAAGGTAAGACACACAAGAAAGTTTCGTCCCCGTTTTAGACTGGTCCATCAGCGAGGCCGGACTTAAATTCAGTCGAAAACTTGTGGGAAAACATAAAAGAAGCATGGGTACCTGTGGAGAGATGCAGGAGACTTCGACGTCAATGCCGAATCGCTTATAAGAGGCGGTGAAGCAGAATGGTTTTCTGGAACGTTATTAATAAATTTTTTTGCAAGTTATTGTTATTATTTTGTTACATAGGTACGTACTTGCTTAAAACTTGGTAGGTGGTGGCTCTCAAAATCTTCCTACTCTATAATTTTCGATTCAGTCATCGGATCAAATTAAAAGTCACTGGACATTCGCACTAAACTTAAACTAATGGTCTGGTTTTGAGTGCTCGAAAAATTATTTCGTGCATAAATTCAACCACATAAAATCTGCAATAAAATTTACACATTCCCTCTCCGTTTTTGAAAATCTGGCTTTCTAGCGGTTGGGCACTATAATGAAACGTTCTCGATGGTACCATATTCAACCTTCCTCAATGTGACACAATAGACGGGATGACGAACGTTTCCTAAAAATTAGACGCTGGACAATCCATGCACTTCAACGCCGCATGTCCATCTGTCGAAACGTTAGGTTATAGAAAGGAATCATAATGAGCAAGGAGGAATGAAGAAAAGATCATGTATTGAAATTAATCGCAGACTTTTCGGAGATAGTAGCGATATTTTGGTGAGAACAGCCAGAAGACGTCTTGTGGAAGTCGGAAAACATGGCAGGATAGTCAAGAAGAAGATGGGTAGCGACAGTTAATTGAAAGGAAAGAATGGAGCTCGCACACGAACATTTGACCTCGGAAAATGAGTTGAAATTCATCGTTTGGAGGAACGAAACAAAAATATCGACGAGTTTGTGACATGTACAGTGCCAAACAAAAGTCTACGTACACCATATAAAACAGCGGAAAATTGTTAAGCATAGCATACATAAAAAATTGTGGTATTTTTTTGGTATTTTGTACCCTTTGTACAAAAATATTTTGTTGAAAGTGCACGAAATTTAATTTTCTTAAATTAACAAAAAAAACTAAAATATCCACAGATAACAAAGAACAAAAGTCTACGTACACTTCTAAGAAAATAGTAAATAAATAGCATTCCTTCTAAGAAATAGCGGTAAATTTGTTTTAGGCTGCATGCGATAATGAAATAACTCAAGCAGTTGATTTTTTGACTGTCGGTAAATACAGATTGCAGGTTAAATTCTCTCTTTTTTTTAATAATGGAATCGAGACGAAAAGATATATCACATGACATGCGGGAACTTATTGTGAAACTGAAAAACCAAGGACATTCTTACCGCGCAATCGGAAAAATAGTAAATAAATCTCATTCCAGTATGCAGACCGTCATAAAAAACTACCGGGCGAGAAATTCTGTTAAAAACAAATCGAGAAGCGGCAGACCTCGTAAACTAAAGAAACGTGGGAGTATATTAGCCGAAATTAGAAATAATCCGCGGACATCTTTAACAATCCCAGCGGAAGACAATCAGCATACTACTGGGAAGGTTGTTCATCCAGTAACGGTACGTAGATTTCTCCCCAGTTCTGGATACTTCAGTAGATCAGCATGAAAAAAGCCATACATCAGCAAAGTAATTTGGAAGGGCTAGCCTGAAAATATTTGCCAATCTTTTCTGCAAAAAAGGTTGTTGCCCGCAGCCACCGCGAGGAGGTTAAGTACAGGCTTCCATCAGCCGAGATAGTTACGGCACGTGCATATATTCATATACCACATATTATTGCCCCTATTCAACTGATGGCTCGGCTGCTATAAACTATTTCAGATTCTTGAAATCGGGAAAGATACCAACTTTAATTGACTTCCTATTGGAATCAGATTACATTACACTTCACAGTAGTCGAAGAAGAGAAGTTGGGTATAGCAACATTACCCGGGGAGCTTTATTGGACCTTTTTTTGTAACATTACCTCTCAACTATAAAAAGAAAAAAAGTTGAACGGATTGTGAAGTGCTTTCTCGGAAAGGGACCCCAAAAGCACGAATAAAAAAATATCCTACCTGTGTGAGACGTAAATACCGTATGAGCCTATTGTGTAGATCGTTCAACTCTTCCGAATCATATGGGCTGGGTCATGCGTTTTGATGAAGGATTTTTCCTGTGTCGAGCATCTGTTGATAAAATTATGCCAGACAGATAAATGTGATATCATGATAAGGCGAAGTTTCAAGGTGAGATCGGCTAACAGCTGATTTTATATGGGGAAATTTAAGCTGGCCGATCTGGAATGCTGGAAGAACCGCTCTTGCGGGATACTGAAATAATTTGGTGAACAAAGAAAAAAGGGGATACGAATTTCAAAAGCGAGGAAGAACGGATGGACATGAAGAGAGTAGCAACAGATTTTTGGAAGAATATACATACATATTTAGTGTGGTGAACAAGTAAAAAGTGAAAAAGTTTGGGGTGAAGCTGGAAAGTGGCTCAAAAATTAAATAGCTAATACGTAGAAATTGAAATCAGATTTTTATAATTGAACCCACGTTTCGAGACGGCTTGATTTTGGTGATGTTCAAGGGGGCTAAATGGGATATCTATAGAATTTAAAGGACGGCATTAGCAAGGGTGCAAGTATTGAACCAGAGCACGAATCCACAAGTTGGAGGAATAAATTCAAAGTTTAATTGGTAGCGGCACGATTGAAGCAATGTTGACTTGTGCACAACTGACGAATCATATGAGGATTGGAGATTCCCAACAGCATGATTGACGGCGATCAGATGAGTAAAACAAAACAAAAATCTATTTCAAATGAAAAGCAAATATTATAACAAGTAGATAATGAATAGATATTACAGTTAAAAAAAAATAGGAGATTTAATTGATAAATTTGAACTTAAAGTTAACTACTTCATTTTAAAATGGACTTTATTCTATTTTGTCGAACTTGAACCGAAAATTAATCAACTGGGGTATGTACGATAATTGTAATTTAGTGCATTTTTTATCTTTATCGTTTTATTTATGATCATTTCCATACTTTACCATTCTATTTCGAGTGTGTTATGATCGGTATAAACTTACCCCGGCCGGGACTAGTGTAAAAATTATACACATACAGTATGCAAAATCCGTATTCGTACCCCAACAATTTTATGTGAAAAACCTCTATATTCTGAAACAAGTTGCTACCAGTTGAAAAGATATGCAATTAAATCATTGATAATATGTATATCAAACAAAATAAAACAAAATAAATAGTGTAGATATCACAAGTTTGGAAAAAGTAACAATATGTCGGTTATAACTAAACAAAATTCGTATTCGTACGCTTTAAGAACCTAAATATAAAACGCGTATTCTTAAGTTTTAATATTTGGTTGCATAATTTTTTTTTTTAATAAAGCTTTTAGCCGTGTTGGTATCGATTCCACGAGTTTTGTAGTTAAATCCTTTTGAATATTGTCCCATTCTGTCCGTAGAGCATGTTTTAACCCTTGAATGCTCCGAAGGTCGTGTTTGCGCAAATTCCTCTTAACAATCGACCACAAATTTTCGATAGGATTGATGTCGGGGCTTTGGGGTGGAGTTTTTAAATATTTGCGGCAGTTATATAACATCCAGAGACGAGTATTAAAAGCTGTGTGTTGATCGTTGTCCTGTTGGAAGATGTAGTTCCGTTCACAACCTAATTTCCTTGCGCTTTTAAAATGTTAATATACATGTGCGAGTTCATAGTACCGTCGATAAAGTGCAAATTCCCAACACCTTCAGCACCAAAACAGCTCCAAATCATTACCGAATCGCCTCCGTGTTTGAATGTCGGCAAGAAGTTACACTTAGCCAGTCTTGTATTTCACTCACGCCAAATTCGTATGCATCCGTCGGACGCTTTAACGTTAAATTTACATTCGTCAGAAAAGATGACCCGTTTCCAGAACGAAAAGTCCTTGCTAAAGGTATTGTTTTGTGAAAATTACGCGTTTTTTTCTATTGACTGCACTTACAAATGGTTTCCTTACTGGGATTCGGCTTTGAAATCCAAGTTTCTTAATGTGATTTCTAACCGTTTGTGGAGTTACTTTGATGTCATGGTATTCCTCGCGCAATGCTGCAAGTTTTACATCGCTAACTCCTGGATCCTGCCGAATATGCCGTCGTAAGTAGGACCGATGCCTTCTTATGAGGACTGACCGGTTTTGGTTTCGCTGTTTTCGAGTGATTTGACCACACTTCTTGTAGTTATTTACGATATATTGCACAGTTGACTTACTTCTTAAAACAATATCCCCGATTTTCTTCAAAGATTTGCCCTTTTTATACAAATCTACTATTAATTTTCTTAAATCGTTTGAAACTTCACTTGTCTTTCGTCCCATTTTAGATTTAATTCTTTTACGACTCCAAACGATGTATAAACTACTTTCCTAAAACTCAGCTGTCAATTCTAACGATTTGCAGAACAACAACACGTGCATTATAGCCACGATGATGAAATTATCATGGGTACAAATACGAATTTTGCTGCATTTTTTTTTTATTTTCATTGAATGGCAAGAAGATTTAAGTTAATTCTGCATGGTTGGCTAAAATTTAAGTATTGTGAAGGAAGATAATAAATTCTGAATGGAAATTATTCTTGTTTTAATGATATAATGCAATTTACCCATAAAAAATTGGCCGTACGAATACGAATTTTGCATACTGTATATGTCCTAGTAAGTCGTAGAGCACCCTTTCAAAATAAAGACAGTTAATTTCGTATAATTTCCAACTGAAGATAGTTAATTTCTTATTGATTAGTTTCGTATAGTTGATTTGGGCTATGAATAAAAAAATGTACACACATTCGTGAATAAATTAGGATTTAAAATGGTGATGCCTTCGTTTCCATTCAGTTCGCTATTAGTACATTTGTATGTCTGAAGAGTGTTGTCTCAAGATGGATATTGATTTATGACGGTATCGTACGTAGCACGAGAGGTATATCTGCCCGAAGACTCACGACCCAGCTGACCCAGCTGGCGGACTAATGCACGCTGGGCTCTTATAATGATATTCCTCTAAATTCATGCTACACTGGCGACTGCTCGATGGAGCAACATATGTACTTTAAGTCCAAAATGAAATGTAACCTTTAGGTTAATTTCCAGCATCTATCCTTCTTCATTTTATCCAGGATCGCAATTTCTACTACTCCTTAAATGCAACCTCTAGTTTTATAAAATTAGATTTTCGTAAAATAACGTGGGGACTGTAGTAATGAATCATACAGTCACAAAAGCTTTCATTATAGCATCTGACTTCAGTATACATGAATTTTGTGAAGAGGTATTGCTTTTCCAAAATGTTTCTCCTTGCGAGTTCTGACAATCAATTAAATTTGCTAAAAACTGAAACATTCTTTTCAAAGTCACAACAAGAAAAAATTTAACGACCAAATGATGCCAGCCGCATAACAAGGAAACTGCGGCACGGCACCACAATTTTCAATAACGAAAATCTAGGGGTCTGTTTAGCATAGATGTAAAATTGCGAGCTTTGCTGATACTGTGCAGTATTCTCCAGCGGGGACTACAACACAATTGTGTTTCCTCGCGCAATTATCGTATAGAATTTAATTTAGTTTACAAAACACGAACTGGGTCTGTCTACGGCATATTACAAAATGCAATCGCGTTTTTCTCCGGACCTTAATAACATGCTAACACTGTGCTAATTGATTGATACTTTAAACATAATCTTACGTAACAATGGCGAAACAACTTCTCAAGCACATACACACGTAGCACGAGTGACAATAGCTGACCTCTCCCATTCGGTAGGTTTTGGTCTGATCTTGGTGACTCGAGTAAGAGTTTTGCAATTTCAATTAAGACTACGTACACCCAATTAGATGACCAAGCACTAAGTAATGCTGGCTTGCTTAGCATTCGAACGAAATGACTTGGAATTAACCTTATTAATTCCGTGAACGCCCATTATGACTAACTTATTGCGAGAGGAATGGCATTTTTCTGTTGTATTGTTCGCTCCAATTAGATTTTCATTCACACTTTCGTCATATCCAAAGAAAAACACATGTGTCTTTCCAATTTGGAATGGTTCCAAAAAGTTTTCCCATTTTCTTGGCAATTCCGGTAGTTCGGGTGTTTTTTAATGAATAACTTTCCGATGAGATACTTTCGTTAGATCACAATTTTTTCAGAACATTTTTGCTGATTCTGACTTACTACTCTTGAATGTTGTATTTGATTTAGAAAACAAATTTCCCTTAAAATCCTGAAAGTGTCGAGCATGTGTAGGTAATATGCACAGACATTTGTTTTTTCTACAGGACCATAAAATTGTTCATTTAATCCTCATTTTTAATAGAACATGACGTTCGCCCCGAGAACCACATTTCCATCTCAAAATCATGCCAGAGTCTATGGGAAAAAGCATTTCTCGGGCGTAGACTCAATCAAATACATTCGCAAGGCGGCAAATGAATAGACCTTGAGAACATCTAAATATATTACGTGAATCTAAATATAATACAAGTGAGCAGTGTACAGCGCAAAGCTTTCCTAGGTCATTACATACGCTTTTCGAGTTGAGCAAATAGATGTAGCAATGTATTTGTGTTGGTGCTGTAAACAAAATGTGCTTTAGATGTAAACATAACATTTTAGACCAACAAACTTAGATAATTGTTCATAGAATTTTAATTTTAAAATTAATAATTGAAATTAGAAAAGTTAATAGGTATGTAGCTTATTCTCAACGTAGTAAACAATTGTTTCAATTTTTCACTCGCAAAAACGTGATGAATATTATATCGGGTTATAAAAACAATATGATTTGAATTTTATTGATGATTTTTTATGATAAGAGCAAGGTCGGTGCCTTGAAATTCTCAAGAAGATAATATTAATTCATTATATCAGCTCTTATTGCATAACGTATAATTTACAAAATTAACCTATTCCTCAAAGATTTATAAACCTAATCACATTTGAAGCGGGCGCAATAATGATTTATGTATAGAAACATCAGGAAAATTTGAGGAAAAATTCGCTCATTGTCAATTGATAAAAGCCATTTCTAATATTTACCTGAAAACAAGCGTCCTATGTTAGGAAATTATTGGCCATTGATCTTCCAAATCCTTGAGAAACCTGTTTTTCAATTTATTTGAAATCAACTGATATAGTATGGGTCCATGATTTGCTGCGATTAACTAGGTCTGTTTCCTAACTCCTCGAGCAAAAACTTGCTGCTATGATGGAGGAAAATTCACCGAAAACCAGAAAAGTAAAGAAACAGAATATTACAAGAGCCAAAATTGATGTCTCCGTTTCACTAATTTTGACATAAACAACGTCAAATTACTAAGACGTTGACTCCACTTGACAGTTGAAACCACTTTGCCAGAAATCGCCTACAGAAAAAGTTCGGATCCATTCTTGCAAGAAAGGAAGCAATGACGTCAGCAATTTGTACGCCGTTTTCGAACATGGAGAATTCAGGGAAACGTTATCTTCCCACAGGGCTGGCGATTTTATCATTCTGGGTGTAGTCGCCTTCTGGCTGGGTAGCGGCAAAGAGTGAAACCTGCTCGGGAACGGTTCCGAGCTAACAATATCTCAAAAAATATTACAAAAAACGGGCTTTATTTTCGTAGCCATTAAGTTGGCTGTGTAGGTTCAATTGTTTTGTACTGCTGATTAGCACCGATCTGGCTCTGAGTACTTGTCCCATAAGGTATTGTAACAACCCTCGAATGGCCTCCCTACTTTTCACAGATAACCATTGGATCATTCCGGTGTCTACAAATTCAGTCTAAGACAACGGATCTGAGCTTGGACGTATTGATGTTTTCGGAACACAAAAAATCAAAATGTGTCGGACAGAAGTTCGAGCCCCCAATCCATCTCCCGTTTCTACGACCAAGGAGGGGATCGATTCCACCGCGGAGGACCCTTATAAGAAGGGAGAAGTGGCTGGGAAGCTTGCTTCACTGTTATCCGGAGGAGAAATATCCACAAAATCTGCTCCACCGTCCAGGGGCACCTTGTCTGTAATTCTGTCTAAGGACTTTCGAGAAGCGGCTTCCAAGCTTGCTCCGTAGATTTCCGGCAACCACATCTTATTGCAGGTGTCTCAGGTGCCAGTTCCACTTCAGGCAGCCAGTCTTTTATAAGCTCTACACGGACATATAGAATCCAGAGGAGTGCCTCACAGGTTCTAGAGAGATTCAAGAACGGCGGAAAATCGGAATTGGTGCTAAAATGCCAGATTCCGAATAAGCTGAGGCCCAGGGAGTGGATCTCGGAATTGAATTGAGATGATGACCTAAGTGTAAGCGACTAGAAGGTGGACAAAGTTAGCTATCCGGTGAACGGTGCCAACCCCTCACTGTCATCAACGAGGCATCCATTTATAAGTTAAAGGGCCGTGCCCACAAAGTTGTTTACAGATTCGACTATATAAATTTAGATGAATTACTGAGGTGACTTAAAAATCTTGACACCGGAGGAAAAAGCTGTGGAAAATGGCCGTCAGGTGCACCTAAGACTTGCTCAGGAACATCTGCATCGAAGTATAAAGCAAATTTTCTCGCGACCTCTTAACTAAGTGATTGTCTTAATCTACTAGACCTCCAATCGAGTGAGGTACAGGAGACGGTCATCGTATCTGACGAGGATCTACACAGCACCGTAATAGATAAGGGTAAAGGCTCTTCAAATTAACCTTATGAACCTGAGCCTACATAGGTAGCTTCAGCCGCTCTTCTCCTTCATTTGTGCGAACATGCAGAGAAGATAGTTCCAATTGTAGGACCATTGGTTGTTAGAGATCCGGTCTGTAGATCATTGACAGATACACACTGGTGCAGCCGAAGATTTGAGTAATGTGTTATATAGGGTAGTTGAGACACCAACGACAGAGGTGAATCATTATGTAAGTTTATCCTGTGTAGTAGTCTTGCCATAGCAAATATTGGCAATGAACGTACGTTTAGGACCTCCAATAGAAATTAGGTTCTAGATACAACACTGACTTATCAGTGTCCATCAGCACTCTCCAAGCTCACGAGATAGAGAGTTTTACAGTAGTGTTCATTGCCAGACCATATATACACGCTGAAAAATCATTGTTCTACCCTTAATATATTTTGCAGCTAATATATTTATATTAAAAACATTTGTAACATTATTATATTGACCTAGCAATAACATTATATTACCAGCACATCGCATTCTTAAAATTTTATATATTGACATGCGTGTGGTGAATTTGTCTGTTACAATATTATATTAGTAGGCCAATATTACATAGTAAAATGGCAATAAGTTATATTAGCATCTTACAATACTATTGGTATACCAATAATTATTCAGCGAAAATTAGAGAGTATTATACCGCGGCTCTGCCTGCTTAAAGCTTTCATATATTCCTGTCAGTTGGCAGAACACGTATTTTGTATTCATTCCTAACGCAGGGAAAGCATTGATTTAGTGTCACATTATAGCTTAAAGTGGATGCTAGGCATAAATAATACTAGCGCTTCAGAAAATAAGAAAAAAACATGTGGCACTTAAAAAAAGGAAAAATGGAAAAATTGATAATTACTAATTTTTTTTACTTTTTTTTTTTATTTTTTCACTCCCTTTAAAGTAAGCCACTCTTATGATATGAAGGGAGGGAGAGTTTTGGCGGTCCCCCATCTAAGTAGTACCGCGCCCAGCACAGCTTAACTTCGGTGATCGTACGTGAACCGATTTATGCCTGATGGCAGATGTTCTTGAAACTTTATCAAATTTTACTCAGGGCAAATGCAATGTCAGTGCTTTGAAATGAATAAACTCCTTTCTTTCGATTGAGTAAATATTTCTTTGAAACTATACCAAATTTTACTCAGGGCAAGTTCAAAATCAGTTATTTGAAATGAAGAAATTTCTTTCTTTGGATTGAGTAAATATTTCTTTGGCGCAGAATCATTACCAATTTTCTTTGATAATGTGTTAATTTTTCTTCAAAAAATAGAAGTATTTTTCTGAGTGTATTGAAGATCTTAGAGAGAGAGAGAGTTGTAGGTGCCTTAAACTCTACTCTGACCTGGAAATCACTGCATGCTTATACGCGGGGAAAATTTATCGAAACAACACTACATGCCCTAGTTGGATAGGCCGAACAATCAATTGCCTGCAAGCAGTACTCGCTGGCTTATTATATCAAACAATGAAAGTAAAATTGAAAGAAACAAGTCGTCTAAAAGATGAAAACTGACCTCAAGCTTGGCTAACGTATTTACCCGCTCATTCGCATCAATGTCCTTATAACTGGCAACCCAGAAGAATCTGATTCTAATACTGCTACCTAGCCTGTTCAGTGCATGAAAACCGTCAAGTAAGCTCTTCGATTTATGAGACATCAGCGCTATTACCGCCGCTTGACTGCTTGTGAAACTGTTGATCACAGTACATATAGTATCTTTACAACATCAGTTCTGCGGCTTTTCGTATCGGAAAGACCTCCGCCCGGAAGACAGTGCAGTGATTCATAACTGCTTCTATGTACATATATCGTGGTCTGCATAATATGCTGCTACGCCTGCAGTCAGTATAGATACGAATTGCTAATTCTTGCTAATGCCATTCTTGACCATATCCTACGGTAGCTTAATATCTTCTCTTAAAGCAAAGAGTGAGGACGCAGTGCTTCCTCCGTACTCCTGCTCAATACTTTTGTGACCAAAGGATCTCTAGCAAAGAGGTCAAGCGGGGGAGGATGAAGTAGGACGCTCAAAGCAATCGAAGACGTCCTAGTTAAGGCACGTGTAGTGCAGAAAGCCGCCAACCGCTGAACACTCTTTTTCGTGTCAGCAAAGTTAATTTAATTCAATCTCTGCCACCAGACCGCCAACAGCCGTAAACAAGGATCGGTCGAGCTATTGCCGAGTGATCCAGTGCGGTAGAGCAGTGCTTCGGCCCCACCTTTTTCACAGTAGCTGGTTGCTACCGTAAATTGCGTTGCTTTCCCGCTTAACTCTTCCTTGTACACTCACCTTTAATGTGAGCTTGCAGTAGAGAATAAGACCCGAATATTTGCGGCTTGAGACTTAATCTAGCACCGTCCGACCAAAGGTATGCAGGAATCTATCCGAGACTAAGATCGCAATGTCGTCAGCATAGGCCACAACCACGATTCTCTTGCTCTCCAACCTCTTTAAAATTGTATTTTTTATGATGTTTCACAAGAGTGGAGATAGAACTCTCCCTCTGCTTGATGTGAATGTCTAATAATCTTTGGAAAACTTTAAGGAGAAAGGAAGTCAGGCTAATTGACCTGTAGCCCTTCGAATATATATTGTGCCTTTTACCTGCTTCGGATATAAATACAACCTTAGCGGTCCTCTAGGCTGTAAGTACATGACTTAGCACTAGATAACCTTTGTAAGTTCATATAAACCAGGAAACCGTGAGCATTTCTGTCATTTCGAGCATGAAAGGCTCCGGACCTGGGGACTTGAAGGGCTTGAAGGTGTCCATTACCCCAGAGTAGTTTCTCTGAAAATATTTACGCTATCTGCAACTTTACGCAATCTGCAATTTTAGTGAAGGCAGCAATCTACTTGGTGTGAATTGAACTGGTTAACTCTGATATGATTTGATGTGAAGTGCAAAAAACGCAGCCAATGATATTTGTAAGCGTTATTACCAGATCATAAATGAAATCATCAGATAAAATATTAACCGGCATGAAGCCAAAATGGTAAAATTATATTTAAAAGTAAATTACGCATCCTACGCCACGGCCATAATGCTAAAGCATTTATGAAATTTTAGTAAATTAAAGAAGATAAAAACGAGATAGTTGAGACATTGAACCCCAATTAAACTTCAAATAAGAAAACGCATTGAACAAAGTGCTATGAACACCAAATTGTCACTATGCACTCACACTATACGTCACAAACGTCAAAATTAAATAACGTTAGCGACTGTGTGCGATAAATAGTAGTAGCTGCATAGTGATGGGCAGCACCTGTGCGTGCTTAGCACAGTGTGCTAGCACACTTCGGTGTGCTGTGCGAGTGCGGCACTTCATAAGTGTGTCGGCAGCACACTGACACAATGACATACTGACACAGTGCCGACGCACTGACACAGTGCCGGCACACTGACACAGTGCCGACACACTAACACAGTGGCGACACACTGACACTGCCGACACACTGACACAGTGCCGACCCACTGACACTGCCGGCACACTTCACGGGAATGAATGCTGTACGAGTGGCGTTGATTTTGCCCATTAATATGATGTGATTCGGTAACAAGGCGTTGTTTGCATTGCAGAATGTGTACACATTTTGCGGTTTCGAAAGCATTAGGTATTGAATGCATTAGCTGATGAATGAGATAATTAGGAAACGAAAAAAGGCAGATAAGATTTGTTATTCGTATATTTTCTGGGTGAAAGTTTTAATTTTGAGTACACTACCGATGATTTGTGTTTTTCTAAATGCTGCGGACGTCTTCAAACGGGATGAAAGTTTAAACACAGATACAAATACGTTTATTTGCGGTACATCTGAAAGAAATGCTTTCACGTTGAAAATATTTGTGGAAAATAGGTTTTGAGCAGATAGAAGGGTTTTGTCGTAACATGCAACGATAAAATGATAGCGATAAAATGATCTGCTGCAGATAGAAGGTTTATGCTAAGTAGTGCTATGTTTTTTAAATATTCAAATATTGAAGGAGTTTTTAGGACAAAAGTAGCTGAAATCGGCCAATTTTTCGTTAGAGTGGTTTCGGACATAACGGGCCAAGACCTATTGCTGTGATACAAATATTTCGGTTTTGTAGGGGAGTAAGGGGTTTTTTGGCCATAGTTTGGCAAAAACTGCCTTTACGGCGCTTTCGATGATTGAAAGTGGTCGGGGAGTGCACTAGTCACTTACCGCTTTTTACGGCCATCCCCCACTAGTTAATCGTCAGATTAATATCTATTAGTTATCAGAAAGACAAAGTGTGTATACACTATGAATGTCTGACGCGCTCGAGTATTTCCATGTGGCTGTCTTTTTTTACGTGTTTGAAAATTTTTACACGCTCTGGCGTGGCGAGAAATGAGTGAAATATCATAACATAGTTTGCCCACTTCGGTTATTTCTGTCAAGGCATATATCCTAACATATTTTATGTCTAGACAGAATTTATGTCTTGTTGAGACAGAGCCTAGTAAATATTTAAAAAAATTTCAAATACCAAATCCATACATTCAAAAGTTGTTAAAATTTGTGTGTACAGGAACAAAAGTATTCAATAACATTCAATCTTGATGTGTATGCCATATTGGAGAGACAACTCTAAAAACTTTAATTGGGTATAGTCCTTGCAATCCTGTGACTGGGCGTCAGGTTCGCCAGGCAGAAGAACAGGAACAATAAAGGAAGAAGAAAAGTCTGCAGAGACTAAAACACCAAATTTCAATCCGATTACAAAAGTAGGGGAATTTTGCTGGTTTGTGCTGTCTTAAAAAATTAATTCTTCTGTATTATATGCTGTAAATCGAGATGCAGAGGATCGAAATAAATTGGCTTCGTTCGAAGTAAACTTTCATCCCAACGCAATGCTATGAATACAATCAGTAACCGCCCATGGAAATTACTATCTGCATTGAGCTACCGAGTAGTCAAAACAAACTGCACACCGTATTGTTTACCGGCGTACGTAACACAATACGTTCGCTTAATTCAGTGCAATAAGATTTCAATATATGTATATGTATGTGTAATCTTAATTTAAATTTGGCATTTGTGTGGCCATCTAGGCATTGTCGGCACACACCACGCCAGAATCGCTTAAATTCAGGAAAATTAAATAAAGACAGATGTGATGAAAAAAAAAAGTATGCGCAAAAAGCTTTTCTTGAAACAGACAGATTATGTGTAATTCATGGTTAATGGTTATGTATGTATGTATATCTTTTCAACATTATTGTTCCGACTAAGTATTTCAGTATCATTTTGGTTAGGCTTGAAAGTTACTGTATGTATGTCGATAACAAGCTTAAAACATGTCAGAGAATATTTCCAGCAAAAAACAACACGACCACATTCCTTCGGTTGCTAGAACAATATTTCCACAATTTCAGATTCTTAACGATAAAACATAATCGTTTGTTTGCATGGCCACATTATTTATTTGTTCGGCGCACCAGCGAACTGAGCATACCTTGCATGAAGCAACTTATGGTTTACAAGTGCGATAAGCGAAACGTAGATAAGCGACCTATTTATATTGCTGTACGCATACCTGAGTCGATTCCATGTTTTTATCTATGTAGAAGCACTTATTTAGTGCGCTAGTTGATGCAATGAAACCATCAGAGGCTTTTATGTTAAGTAGACTTTCACGAAAAAGTTATCAACACCGCTATAAGAATTGAAGATGTCACGAGGTTTTAGATTAAGTTTTAATTCCTGCGGCACCAAAACCCCTCACTGCTGTGTTTTTCTTTGATTTTACTAGCAATTCAATGCAAAGTTAACACCCACATGTCGTCGCGCTTCTATGAGCATACATGGATCTTACCAAAACAATCGGCAAGACAAGACTTAGAGAAACTCAAATATTGTTTTCAGACACATAAATGGCAAATCTATTTTTAAGCCACTTTCACTCGGTCGTCACAACTAGAAACACATTGGAATAAGACCGAATGAGTGTTTCCGTTTCCCTGAAATCAACTGATCTTCCGTTCATATGTTTACAACTGCCAACAATATTTTGGTAATTTCCATACAACGTAATGCGGAACCAAAATATTTTGTGCTCCGAATGTAGTTCATAACAGGTTATTGTGAGTTTTATGCACCAATCGCTCTTGCGAATACCGCAGAGGAAGAACCTTAATCTGGGGATCGAATATGGGGAGAGAGAGAACGGTACTTACAATAGAGTGGAGCTTCAGTGCGGCTGGGAATTTCTTGAATCGCAGTAACAGTAAACAGGTACCTATGAATGTACACGTTCTATGTATTTCGCCTTGGCGTGGAATGTGCAATTCTTGCAAAGCTGTTTACACATACGATTCGGCTTCATCGTTGAATGGCTGCTTGCCGGCCGATACTTGACCGGCTTTGGTAAGGTAAGCCAGTTCAGTTGGGTGACTGACCGGCTGTCAGAGGCTGCTTATTGATTCTACCGCATTCGCGAATTGTTAGCGTGAAAGTATTACTATTATGAGACTAGAGCTGACTTGCATTTGATCAAGGGTCCGAATACAGAGTTCATGTGAAAATCTCGCTGTCCGGTGGCGAATCGGTTACTAGTTCTAAAGTATGACTAAGCTGACTGCAGCAATTGCGGTTGAGCCAGCGAAAAGAAATAACACTAGATTGCGCGATTAGAGCAGTAATTAACTAAAATCGAAGTGTGTACAAGTATTGACCGCAAAATAGTTGATTAGAAAAATTTTGAACATCTCAAGCCGTTGTATAATATACACCAGCTTTCTTCCGAATTCCAAGCGGTTTACTGACCTCGTACGCTAGCTGATAATCATGAAGTGTCAACATTTTCATATCTACTATTTCAGTGTTAATCTGTACAAGGTTCAGTCATGCTTCCGGTAGCACCGCTCAGATTAAGCGGCTAGCGGCTAAATTTGCAAATGCAAATAGCACTTTCGTAAGCTTGAGAAAAGTGGCATGAACTTTGAGTGACTTTTCACTGACTTCTCAATGGGTGCTGTCAAATTGACGCACGTATGGTGTCGATAGGATACCATTTTCCAGGCACCAATGACATAAAGTCTACAATTTCAATAAATTGCCAAAAAAAGTAATTTTAGAGAGAGCAAAGAGAGTTTTAATTTTTATTTGGCATTTTATTTGTTTGCTTGCATTCGTCACGACGTTCACTAAAGGCGGCTTTAGATATGCGGTGTTTGTCAAATACCGAGCACTTAGTTTGGCAAACTTCGCCTGTGTGGTTGGGTTGCTCGCCTAGTGCTTGCCCTAGGCCAAGCACAAACATTCGGGTGCTCCCTATTCCCGTAGTTTGTCGAACTTTCAACTCACATCAAAGTAGACGAGCACTGTGTCGGATCCCCGCAGCTCGTTCATCTTCCAGTTTTGGCAAACATTCGGCAATGCCCGAATGTCTAATTCACTGTGCTTGTCATTCCGCAAGCACCAAGCCAAATTACTTGACTGGGTGTTCGGTATTTGGCGAATAGGAGGTGTTTGATAAACACCGCATATCTAAAGCCGCCTTAAAATTATATAGTGAGCGCAAAAAGTATGAACACAGAAAGAGATATGCAACAAAAACATAAAGTAACCTTAATCATACTTATTATTCCCACATAAAATATAAAAATTAGATGTTTAAACAATATTTTCATTTTCCGATCAAAAAGTTGACCCAAAAATACATTATATCGATATAATCCTTATAATCTATTAACAATGTGCACAAAAAGTATGCATACAGTGGATCAAAGAAGTCTGCGTACAAAGTAAACATTTGCATACAAATTCAAAAAAAGTAAATAAAACAACTATGTAGGATGACTTTTTTTTATTAATATTAGGTTGCTGCAGATGAAATGGCCGATTTAGCAATGAAATAAAGTTGGCTGCAATTTCAGTATATTATGTTGGCACCAGTGAGATAGTAGAAATGGAGTGGACATGCCCATAAGATTTACATTGAAGGGGATGGTAGTAATTTTTTGTCTGCTCATTGTCAAATCGGGTCAAATCCAACTAGTTCCCCTCCAATTTGACAATGAGAGCGAAATGGCGTAAAGGCAGCTTTAACATGCTTTGTGCGCGAGAGGGTTGAAGGGGCTAATGGTGGAAAGTTATACCGTCCGTGTTCAGGGGCTGGTTGGCACAAGGCGGCACAAATGATATGACATATTGAAGTATCAATACTGCTACCTTGGTTTATGGAGTCATTTCTTTTTTGCACTTCGTAGTGATCGTAAAAACAAAAAGAGAAAGTGAACATGGAAGTGAATCAAAAACGGCTACTTTTACTATACGAATTTAAATTAGAGCACAACGCAACGGAAGCAACGAGTAATATCAACAGCGCATTTGGGCCTGATACAGTTAGCGAACGAACCACTCGGCGGTGGTTCGAAAAATTTCGATCCGGAGATATGGACCTTGGAAGTGAGCCACGTGGACACCCAGGACCATCGATTGATAACGACGAGCTGCGTGCATAAGTGGAGTCTGACCCCCGCCAAATCATAAGGGATCTTGCCGAGAAATTAGGCGTTCACAATTCGACAGTTTGCCGCCACTTGCAACAACTTTGAAAAGTGAAAAAGCTTGACAAATGGGTTCCGCATGATCTTACCGAGCAAAACATGACGTGTCGAATGGATATTTAAAGTTATCTTCTCTCCCGCAACAAAAAGGAACCGTTCTTGCACCGAATTGTGACGAGCGATGAAAAGTGGATTTTATACGATAATCGTCGCCGATCGGCCCAATGGCTAGATGCCGATGAAGCGCCAAGACACATGCCGAAACCAAGCCTTCATCCAAAGAAAATAATGGTAACTGTTTGGTGGTCTGTAGCTGGAGTTATCCACTATTCGTTCCTGCAACCCGGCGAAACCATCAATGCTGAGAAATGCTGTGCTCAACTGGATGAAATGCATCAGAAATTGATAGTCCAACGACCTAGGCTTCTCAACAGGGATGGAGTGATACTGCTTCATGATAACGCACGACCTCATGTATCGAGAACAACGGTCCAAAAATTAAACGAGTTGTGCTATGAGACTCTTCCTCACTCTCCATATTCACCAGACCTCTCACCAACAGATTATCATTTCTTTAAACATTTGGATCACTTTTTGACAGGAAAAAAGATTTAATAATGAAGCTGCTGTCAAAAATGCCTTCGCGGAGTTTCTTCGAATCAGAAACTCGGACTTCTACAAAACTGGAATAAATGTACTTGTATATCGTTGGGAAAAGTGTGTTGCATCTATTGGTACCTACTTTGATTAAATAAATTGTCTTTAAAAAAAAGTTGCAGCTGTTTAAAAATTTATTACTAAATCGGTCATTTCATCTGCAGCAACCTAATAGATTTACTACAGTTTCTGTAGATAACAACAAAAAAAAAACATAACACATCTTATTTTTCTAATTCAAAACAAAAACAACAAAATTTTCCAAAATTCAGGTCAAAAAAGTCTGCGTGCAAACGATGGGAATCCGTAATCAAGTGAGGAACAAAAAAAAATAGAATTTAGTTTGGTAGCCTTTGCCATCAATTGCTTTAAGACGATTTTTCATGTTTATGACAAATTTACCAGTATCTTCTGCGGTAAGTTTTGTCCATTCTGCTTTCAGTACATCTAGTAGCATCTTTCTCGAGGTAATGGCATGGGTTTGGATTCTTTGATCTAACAGCTCCCACAGATTCTCAATGGGATTTAAGTCGGCTGATTGAGGGAGAGGGTGTAATTGCCTTGGGAGGTTATATAGCAGCCACTCCCTAACTAAATGGGACTTATGCTTAGGTTCGTTGTCCTGAGCAAATATGTAGTTTTCAGGTTAAGGTTAATTTTCCTAACACTTTCAGCGAGGTTTTCTTTTAAATTATCCAAGTATTAAAATCTATCCATCGTTGTCTCCACGTGAGTTAAATTACCCAAATTATTAGACACCATACAACTCCATAGCATTACGCTTTGACACCCATGCTAGTCAGTAGAAGATATGTTCTTCCTTGCAAATTCTTTGTTTGGCTTCCGCCATACTAAAGTGCGACCATCGTGCTTATAAATATTGGATTTGCTTTCGTCGCAAAACAAGACCTCGTTTCAAATCTCTGCTGGCTTTGGCAAAATTTTGTCGTTTTTGGGCATTTACTTTGGATATATATGGCTTTCTTCTCGCAACCCTTCCATGAAAATTTTTTCACCTTAAATGCACTTTTACAGTTTCTGGACACTCTTCTAAATCATGAAATATTTTTATCGCCCCTGCCAATTTTGGTGTGCTAATCTTAGGATCTGCTTTCACTTCACGCAAAATAAAGTTTTCCAGTCGAGATGTCAATTTCATTTTCTCACCTGCAGACTTTTCGTTTGTTCATAATTTTGCAAGACTCTCTGGACGGACGAATAAGTCCTTTCAATTATGCTCCCAATTTCACGGAAATTTTTTACCCTCCTCGCGATGTCTCTTAATTAGTTGTCTACTTTCAAGAGGAATTTCACAATTTTTTTTGCTTAGTATTTTTTTTAAATTCAGTCAACACCTAATTTTAGTTGTTAATTTTAAAACCCACTTCTTCTCACAAGTCACTGATCTCAACTGCATTGAAATACGAAATAATAAAAGTGGTCGTCATCTCAAATGCTAAGTGCGAAATATTTTCCTAAAAGTAATTGAGTAATTCGAGACAAAAATTGCATTTGTACGCAGACTTTTTGACCTGAATTTTGGAGAATTTTTTTGTTTATGTTTGTATTTTGGATTAGAAAAATAAGATGTATTACGAGGTTTGATCCAAAAGTAGTGATAATCGGCTATTTCCAGTTCGCATAAAATTAAAAAAAAAATTGTTTTATTTATTAGTATTAATAAATAGGCCACGATTCCAAGGAGATACATTACGAGCAATACGAACTGTCGAGGAAAGAACATCAAAATGGAGAAAAACGAAATTAGAACTGTCATTAAGTACTTGTGTTTACAAAAAATGTTTACCAAAGATATAGAGGCAGCGACTTGGTGAAAGCGTTAAGTGAGTCTACTCCTCCATATTCCACCGTTGCACGCTGTGCCCAGGGAGTTTAAGCTGGTAAGAGCACCCACTGAAGATGAACAGCGGGAAGGACGTCCATCCACGTCCTCACTGAAGACAACGTGAAAAAGTTTGAATATGTTGTGTTGGCAGATCGAAGAGCTACCATCAGACATGCAGCTGAGGTCACAGGAATCTCGTATGGCAGTTTTCAGAAAATCGTTGCCAACGAATTACATGTGAAGAAGGTCTTTGCGCGTTGGGTGCCAAGAATGTTAGCCGACCTTTTGCTCGTCGAGTCGACATTTCGAGGGTGAATCTCAAACGTTCCAGGCAGATCTGAAGAAGTTTTTGTCACGTCTCGTAGCCATGGACGAGACCTGGATCCATCATTTTGATCTAGAACCCAAACAGCAATCGATTACCTGGAAGCGATCCTTTTCACTGACGCCGAACAAAATCAAAGTGTCGAGCTCAGTGGGGAAGGTTATGGCATCAATTTTTGGGACGCTGAAGGAATTATTATGGTGGTATATTCGGAAAAAGGTGCCACCATATCAGGCTCTTACTACGCAGACTAAGTAAGAAGATTGCGGGAGGCTATTTAGGAAAAAAGATTTGGCAAACTGCGAGCCGGAGTGCTGTTTCACGCACCGGCTCGCAAGGCTGCAGCTGCGATTCAAGAAACGTTAATCGAACTGCTTGAACATCCGCCTTATTCGCCAGATCTAGCTTCCAGTGAATTCTATGTCTTTCCTCGGCTCAATAAACATCTTCGAGACAAGAAATTTGAAGACGAAAGCAATGTGAATGCCGCTGTTGAGGCATTTTAGGAAAGTAGAGACAAGCCATTTTTTTCTAAGGGTATCTTGGGTTTGGAAAAAAGATGGACTAAATGTATAAACTAGTTAGGAGACTATGTTGAAAAATAATTATTTTTTTTAAGTTTAATAACCTTGGTTTATATTGATTATCATTACTTTTGGATCCACCATCGTATTTATGTTCTTTTATATCCTCTCCTGACAGAGTTTGTGTATACATATTTCGACAAACTTAAGGAAGTCAAGAACTGGCCGATATTCTTATTAGGACCGGACAGTTGCAGAGAGTGTGTTCGATGATGTCCTCTTCCATCTCACACCTCTTGCATAAAGATGCGATTTCTTCTTTTTAGGCTCTTTTTTTAATCCCCCTTATAATAAAACGTTCAATGCTTCTGTGGGAGCACATAATTACATCATCCACAATTATCCACAATACACAACACTATACAACACATCAAAATTGTTAAAAACAAGTAGACTAAGGTGTTTGTTAAGTTATTGTAAAAAAAAATTTAAAGTAGAATATTTTTACTTAATAAAAAGACGTGTTTGTTTCAATTTTCTATTTTTGATAAATAAATTTTATTGGAAGTTAAAGTTTTCCAAACTTCTGTCAAGCTTGAGGTTGTCCACTTGTTGGCCTGTCGTCAAGATTTCTTCTGGATGCAACCCATCTTATTATACTCTGGGTTGGTAATCGCAACCTCTCGAACATTTTAGTAATTTTTTTATAGAATTTCCCGTCCCCTTTTAGCTTCAAAATCACTATTTGCTGCTCCATTGGTGTTGCCGAAGATGTTTTACCTAGTTTAATTAAAATTTATCATTACTTTTACAACAAAGCACTGAGTTGAGTTTAAGTTGAACGCTCTTCACTGAACACAAAAACGTAAGATCTCTGAAACTGATTTTGTAGGCAGCAAAACCGGTTGAGTAAAAGCTCATGAGTTCACAATAGATTGAGAGGGCTGAACATCAGTTTTGAACTTGCCTCACGCTGCTTGTCCAGCAACATTATTAAGCGACGAAGAGAAGGCAGAATTATAGAAGGGCAATTCATGGCTCTGCACCACGATAATGCACCGGCTCACACATCCCACCTTTTAGGCGAGTCTTTGATCAAAATCAACGTCAATATCTATATCGTCACCGTATTTGCCAGATAGGGCCCCATGTGACTTTCCTATTTCCCAATCTCAAATGGCGGCAAAAACATTTGAAAATGATTCAAGTCGTAAAACAGCATTCACAGAGGTAGCTAATGGCCTTTCCAAAACCGACCTACCAAATAAGTTTTGAAGATTACGGAAAAACTTTCGCATATGTGTATCGCTAGGTATGCTGATTATTTTGAAGGGGATTAAATAAGTATTGAAGAATACTTAGCCGTAGCTGTTTTATATCCACAGTCCAGTTGATTTTTCAACTGGTATCCATCTTTACACAGTCCAGTTCAATTTTCAAAGTGTATTCGACTTGAAAACTAAACTAAAATCAGTTGCAACGCTTAAAACTCGTATCCACTCTTTAGAAAGATAATCTTTGCCTCAACCCAAACCGCGAATCAAAAAATTCAAATCATAAATTAGAATAAAGAACCTAGGAATAAATTGGAAAAAAACTGTTCAAAAAATAATTATTTTTTTACTCCTGCTTTCAAACATCCGAACGTCAACTAAAAAATTCAGACAAGTTCACTTAACTAGAACGGAATAAAATCCTATAATCATGCGAAATAACAATAGTCTAGTAATTTCAACAAAATGGTGAAAACTATGCCGAAAAATGTGTTCGCGTACATTCTATTAATAAAATGTTGTGTATAGGATTAAGAATTTTTGAACATGTTGTGGATTGCATGGCCACTTGATGTTTGTTTCATGTTTATGTGTATGCTCTTAGTCAGGAAAATAGACTAAACCATAAATTCTCCCCAGTAACTCCACCGCGCGTACAAAGCAATGGCTGACTGCTTGCAAATTTTTGGTACGGGATAATTTTATTATTTTTATTACTTTGGGTCGAAAACGAGCAAGCAACATGCACCATGACTTGAATTACATTCATTTAATTGATAAGTTCTATTTATATCTGTTGAATATACTCCAGACGTTTATCTAGCAACAAAACTATACTTGTAATTTATTTGTAGTCCTTAAAATACAAGTGCTCTGTCAAAGCTGTTCGTCGTTTATGTTATCAACATAGAAATTCCTCATCGGTGTGACTAAAAGGGCTTTCGACGAACATAGTTGCAACAACGATTACGTGATAATACGCGGTGATTAATCATTCATGTGTGATAGGTACCTATATCTTAATGTCAATAATATTTGGTTCGAACCTAATAATATCATGGGTTTGAACGATAACTGAAAGTGAATCATAACATGATATGCATGATAGCGGTGGGTAGGGAAAGATATCTTCGGATTTGTTCACTTAATAATGTTTCTTCATATATTTTATTCTGTCCTCGATATGTTCTTATTAATAAATGTAATTTATTTTACTTCATAAGAAATTGAATGTTTAAAAAAACAGGCTCGATTGCTCAATTTCAACAAACATTGATCAATTCAACGCTCGATTCGTATTCTGGAAATGAATTTACTAACGCAACATTTTCTAAATTTTGCTTACAGGCACATACACCGGCTGGTTCGAATGACGCAAAGGTAAGAGTATCGATTTATAGCGATGCTACCTGTTGTGTTGCTTTGTGTTGTTTGTCGCTTGATATATCCATCCATGCTGCTTTTTGTTTGTCAAACCTATACATTATTTTTAATTTCGGATAGTGTATATTGGCTTAAAGTTGTCGAAAACTTAAGTTATATAATAGAACCCATTGTAGAAAATAACAAAATCTCAAAAATAACGTAAAAGCACTCACATCGAAAAGGATATCCCCGTTTTTTCGCTGACTATATTTCGTATATTGTTACTAACCTTTCATATATGGTATTGTCTTATCCTTATGCCTTAAGCATTATCTCCTTCACTGCTCGAAACTAATTGTAAATAAAATTAACTTCCATGATGTAGTAGCGGCTGCATTCAAAACAAGCGTTCCTACTCAGAAAAAAAGTGTTCCTATAATAAATAGTCAATCAACTTGGTGAGAAGCCTTGTAAAAATATTCAATATTAACGTATGTTACCTTAACAGAAACAAATTGTCTTCCTGACTAGCAGGCATCAGCGGACGATTCTGTTTAAGGGGTCTGGCCACCTTGGCTGCTCGGAAAGTCCGATTTTTTTAAAAATTCATTAATTCTAAAGTAACAAAAAAAAGTAGATTACAGTTTGAAGAATGCCTGACTTAATGTTTAATGAAAAATGTGAAAAACTGACGGCGCTGTACACATTTTCCCGAAGGCCATTCGCACAACGGTGGGAGATACGGTGCCATTTATATCTCCGTCAATTTGCATCTGATAAAATTATGAGCTTATTTGTGGATTGGGCGTTCTGGGCCGCTTTTTGAGCGCATCTCCGTGCTTGACGTCCTTTCAGTTTCAGTTTTTTTTCCTGTTCGAACGTTTGCTGTAGTACATCGCTCCTCGTCGGCTGTGGTGTAGAAATCGCAGAGATCACTAACTTGAAACCAAGTACACAAATATGATATTCCGAATAGTTGACGTCACCGTTGCACTTTTTGCACATTACGACGATTATTGCCAAAAAAAAATAATCAAAAAGTTGATAATCCGATACCCAAAACTCTTTGTAATCGGTAATTAATTTCGGTATATTGGCTTTAGTTTATTCAGGTGGCGCAACTGTTCGAGCGATACAAGTTTTAACAGGCGAAAAACAATGTCGGACTTTATATATGTAACCTCTTGCCGATTCTTCAATTTTTTGCCGACCAATTCGTACTGTCCTTTTCCTGCTCCATTTCGTATCGATTTAACGGGCGATGTTTTTTATCATTCTTCCACCGCTTCGTCCCATTTCCACCGTCCCAAGGGATGGTGGTTTTTCTTTCCATTTTTTTTAAATCATTGTCCGAAATATCGAATCGTGCCTCTATATTGCTCGTCGAATACTGACTGACGCCAAACGTGTTTGGCTATACAATATTATAGGTAACTGTAATATGTATGTAGACGACAAATCAAAACCAAAGGACACAATATGAGCGCTGCAAAACCCTGAAAAATAGATTCCTTTTAGTTATATACAATGGCAAAGCGGCCAAAAACTCTTCTTTCATTCCTCAATATCATTTATTCTCACTTGGGTTTACTTTAAAACAGAACGTTGAGCTTTTAACTGTTATTAAATAACTGTGCTCTCATCACTCAATTTATTACCTTCTAGGGTTTATTTATAATTCTTCTTTCATTGCTCCATTTCTCGTTGTCAACTTGGATTTACTGAAGTTTACTGTTGTTTTAATCCGTTTAAATAAATTGTTCTGACGTTCTTCAGGTTCGCAAATTCTCAATTATAAAGAAAGGTCGCCGAATGGTTGTAGTTCTAAACTGCTTATGTTGGGCTTCGGATCGCAACTTCCCTCAACAAGAGACCACTCAAAAATCGTGGTGCAGATTGCATTTATATTGACTGACCCGAAAAAGTTTTTTGAGTTCGTTAATATGAAACGAAAAACAACTGGCTATCCCGCTTCTATGTTCAGATGGAATTCTATATCTTCTCTTCCACAGCAAATCTCTAATTTATTTGCTGATCCTTTCAGTTTTATTTCTGACTTCCTTTCATCCCACCAACAAATTTAACGGGTTCTTCTACCCAAACTGTTTCAACAACCCTCATTGATGGAATCTTTTTAACAAAAGAGTCAATTGCCCGTGCCATCTGAGAGCTAAGCATCAATTAGGGACATGGAACTGGCCAAATAACTCCTTACTTTGTAACACAATGTATCAATCAAATGATAACCTCTCTGTATATAATTTTGAATAAGTTGCTGTCATTAGGCGTCTTTCTATCCTTTTGAAAATCTTCCCGTCTTACGCCAAATTTCAAAAGCGGCGATAAACGACTTATTGACAACTATCGAGGCATCGCTTTTCTCTCAGTAATCCCCAAACACTTGGAGAAGCTTGTCTGCGATCAACTGAGTTCCATAATTAACCCTCTTCTCAACGAACAACAACATGGGTGTCGAAAAGGCAGGTCAACTACCTTAAATCTCATGATTCTCGTTTCGGATGTCCTCTGTGAGTTGGAAAAGGGAAACCAGGTTGACGCGATTTATACTGATTTCAACAAGGCCTTCGACAGAGTGGATCACCAAATTTTAACACACAAATTACTTGATTTCGGTATATCTGCCTACTCATTTGGTTTAAATCTTATCTTTGTGACAAAGCTCAGATTGTTAAATTCCATGGAAAATTTGCAAAAACAGTTTTTGCGCTGTCTGGGGTGCCGCAAGGCAGTCATTTAGGCTCCCTTCTCTTTAATAGGCGCGTTTTTTGTTCCCCTTAGCCAAAACAGAACACTGCTAACTAGTGCAGACGCATTGGAAACAACAACAACTCCTGTTATGGAAAGGGGGAGCTGTTGTTGTTCCCAATGCGTCTGCATTGTTCTGTTATAGATAGGGGGAGCAAAAAAACACGCCCAATATTTTCATTTTGGGTCTATCTAGGACTTTATTTGGTACCCCACACCTATTCTACGCTGATGAATTGAAATTGTACCACACTATCAAAACGGAGTCTGACATTGTTTTTCGCCAGTCAAAACTTATATCGCTCGAACAGTGGCGCCACCTGAATAAACTAAATCTCAACGTCGACAAGTGTCAAGTGGTAAGTTTTTCCCGAAAAAATATAGTCAGAGCCAACTCATACTATCTCAATAACAATGAATTTATTAGGGTAGAATGTATCATATACCTAGGTGTAACCCTTGACATCAAAATGTGATTTAATCTGCACTACGACAAAGTTATGTGGAAAGTTGAAAGACAGCGATTGTAGCGGCATTACCTAAACTAGGAAAAGATCTCCGATTTCTCCGAAATTGGAGACCTATCAGTCTTCTTTTCTGTGTAGGAAAAATCGCTGAGTGTCTTCCTCTCGGTTGGATAACCGATATAGTTGGGGAAAAATCAATTATCCCTAGGGAACAATTCGGCTCCAATCCACTACACTCCATAGACTGCAAGCTCGCAAGAATGATACAACACCTGCATGCAGGATTCAACCAAAGAAGATCGATGGGCATGGTTATGTTCGACTTAATCAAAGTGTTTGATAAAGTCTGGTTTGCATGACTGATTTTCAAACTGCATGTATTCCAAATACCACATTGCAGCTTTTCTGCAGGACAGAAATAACAACAACTTTTTTACAATACGGTCAATAGAACTGGACTCCCGCAAGGCTCACAAGTCTCTCTCATAATTGATTGTATATACGCAGCAGATATCCCAAATATGCTTAACACAAAAGTAGCATACGCAGAAGATGCTTGCATCCACTAGGTAGGTAGATGCCATTTCTTCAAATCTGCAATCTTTCATTTATGTATGAATGGAAAACAAGAATAATGAGAAGGTTGAGTTACGCTGAAGATATTACCCACCCAGAGGAGGGGAGTCAAAGTGCTGAATGCACTAGTTCGAGACCAACAAAGTTGTTAGTATCTGGGTATTTATAGGTCTGCAAATTTTGAAGTGAACAGATTAACGGAATATATTTTGAAAGCATTGCCTGAAAATCGATTTGTTGCTAAAATAAAAATTAAAAATATAAGTTTTGAAGCAATACATGTGAAATAAAAAACGAGCATATCTCAAAAATAGCACGATCTATATTTCTTAATTTTATAACTGCGCTAGAAATAGTATGCAAAGCGAAAACGAATAGATAATCCATCCGTTCCTTAAATTTCATTCCAAATTCATTATTGTTATCAACAATTTTACTTGCTAAGATTTATGTTTAGTCCTTTGTTGTTTGTGTTTTCGTAACTATCCAAGGCAATAGTAAAATTTTCTTTCGTACTCTAAATAATTTTAATGTTTATGTTAGTATTGTGTAGTTCTGTCACGTTCATTTATGTTCTTTCCTCGCAGTCACCACTGCATGTTGTTTTATTTTAATATATTTGACTAGATAAAGTATTAAATTTTACATGTTTTGTATTGTCATCAAAAACATACTATTTTAGCATGTAATTCAAAGAAATTAAGTCTCAGCCAAAGCTAAAAAAATAACTTAAATCCTTTTAACATATTCTAGGTGAATGGCGATGATCGTTGGCATTATTTCGATTTAACACTGGAAAGAGGATCCTCTGGGCTGGGATTCTCTATTGCTGGCGGTACAGACAATCCACATATAGGCACAGACACATCAATCTACATCACTAAACTGATCCCTGGTGGGGCAGCATCAGCCGATGGACGTCTTATGATCAATGATATTATAATCTCTGTGAATAATGTATCCGTAGTGGAAGTAACACACGCAAGTGCCGTGGATGCTTTGAAGAAGGCCGGCAATACAGTGAAACTTTGTTTAAAACGAAAGCAGCCACCACCTGGACCCGTGTTGGAAATCGATTTGGTGAAAGGTTCGAAAGGATTAGGATTTTCAATTGCCGGTGGAATCGGGAATCAGCACATACCTGGTGACAATGGAATATATGTTACGAAAATTATGGAAGGCGGTGCCGCTAATGTGGATGGTCGACTTGAAATCGGTGACAAACTAATAGCCGTACGTTATAACTCGGTAGGTACCAAGTGGTTTAAAGGCTTTTGAAAATTAAAAAGCATCTTAACAGCTGATAGATATAATTATCTACAATTGATTTCAAATTATATAAGCGAATGTAACAGAAACATTTTAGAATGTAACCACTGAGACTAATTTGCATTGGTGTAAAAAAAATGATCAACAAATTGTTATCGTGGATTTGTTTCTGCTCTTTTAATGAAAAAATAGAAATTTTATAATTTATAAGAAGAATGACAAGTTCATACAAAGTAATGGCCATTGAAAACTACAACTGTTTTAACATCAAATTTCAAACCCAACATCCGATTTTAACATTTTTCTAAATTACTGAGAAACCGACAAAAATTTAAAAAAAAAAGCAGTGTGTGATGAATACGGCGGATGAGGCAGAACTTCCCAGTTTGGTCAGAATCAGCAATATTTGGTCTTTAGTTGTTTTGTTAAAAAATGATTTTATCATGTCTATTGTACTATCCTAATCTTTTTTCAGTCAGAGTTCCCTTCAAATGCATGAGTTGTAGTCGGTAACAATCACGAGGAATAGGCTGGGTTTTTTTTTGAACGGATGTCGAAAAACATGCAAAAACATTTCTGCGACGGATACAGGATTATATGAGATTCACTCACTCACCGGTGTCTCACCGGTTCAATTCCGTTCTATCAGACTTTTTGAAGTCTATGAAGCATCTCTCTGCTTTTTTCAAGCGCAATACCAGCTCCACATATCCGTAGCATCATCTCCACGATTTTCTCCGACTTCGCAGGATCAATTAAAGAAGTCTGTCCTGATTTTCTCCATTCCGTCTGCAATTAAGCCAAGGTTAGAAACTCATGATACGCCATACCCTTCTTGTTCCACCACTATTGAGCATTATTTTGTTTAAGTATTTCATTTAGGCTTAAATTGACTGCGCTTTTTTCGCGTCCAAGCAATAATTCAGACATGATAAATTTTCGCTTCGATGTCTCATTTTTCCCAAATGACGAGGTACCCAATTTTCTAGCTTTCGAGAAACTCCCATTTTAGGCGTTTACCAACAGTAAACCTACCAAAATTTGACAC
This sequence comes from Nemotelus pantherinus, assembly GCA_963978885.1. Classification (NCBI taxonomy): domain Eukaryota; kingdom Metazoa; phylum Arthropoda; class Insecta; order Diptera; family Stratiomyidae; genus Nemotelus; species Nemotelus pantherinus. The sequence goes on along the minus strand of OZ022265.1, from coordinate 74,224,476 downwards.
TGCTGCAAGTCGCTGTTGCATTAGCCCAGATCTTCATACAATATTGCTTCCGATTCGTTGTCTTTACTTTTTCCGGCTGATCTGAGTGATTTTTGTTTTCATCGGAAGCATTTTTGGGCAAGTTCCGTTTGCCGGATCTGTTTTTCGAATTTTTCGCAAGTTTTTCTTCAAATTCGCACCTTATATGTCCATAAGCAAATGATATATTTCTGCAACAATAAAATTGTGAAATAAACTTTCTTCAATTAATTCATAATTAGTAGCTGCTGAATCTTCAAGTGAATGTTATATTTTATTCATGATTTTTGACAAAAATATGGAAACTTTATTACGAAGAATAACATCTCCATTTTCCGCTTCACAAATGGTGACGCTTCTAAGGCTTATTTCATAACCGCCGCAAATTTTATTGGATGTAATCCTCTTATTTAAACGCGCATGCTGTCTATTAGCTGTGAAATTTGCTCAGATTTATTTGCATAACACTCTTTTCTTTCAAATAATCCCACACAAAGAATTCGGAGTCGAAACTTTACGTTCTTCTGTGACGCGGTCCTGCACGCGTTCGCACACATTCCGTTCACACGTGTGTAGAAGGCTACACTGAAAACGATCAATTAAACTTCGAATTGCTTTTTCTCAGAGCTTGCTTGACTGTGAATTTTTCCATCATGAATTTCCTCAATATTACCTCTGAAAAATTTAAACAAATAAATAAGCTATTTACATGCGATCGTGACTTATGGTGCCACCCTTATTACGTCAGCTAAGATTCATAAAAGTCACACCAGGAATCCGCAAAAAAAAAGTTCAGCTTTGTTTGTTGTCTTGAGCGTGATATTTTCAGCTCCTACTAAAACCCAAATTGTAAACTGAATAAGAATTTCGATTCTGGCCTTGTTCCTCCTGCACTTGACAAAAGTTGTTCCACTGTAACAGTTCATTTTTGGGCTTTGATATTTATACTGGAAGATAATTCATTTTATAATACATTTTAAAAGATGAAGTGATCAAAGGGCATGACTTACCTTGTCCTTCATTCATGAACCTACGCAAATTAAGTATGCTGAAAGAACGATGAAGTTTAAAAAAAACATGTTTATTTAATTCCTTTCACTTGCTAATTCCCTGTACAAAATCTATACACCTCAAATGTTACCTGAACTTTGCACTTTTTTTTGCCCTTGTGTATTGCATTTTATTTCTCCTTTATACTAATTCGTCCAATACGTATAGAACAAAGTTTTATAATGCATACAATCCTTTTACTTTTCCGTAATCCGGCCAACTCTCACATCGTAGTTTGATACATAAACTTTGCTACTGGAATCCATTGTTTGATTCATTATAATTTTGAGGCTACACTACTTGAATACTACTTTTGCTCTGAAAATTCCTACTGCAGTGTTCGTGCAGTAGAAGAAATTAGCTATATGTCAATAATTAAACGTATTTCATCTATTCGGCTTAAAGCTATTGTTCGCTTTTTGCTATCATTTACGCTCAGTCCACCGTCATTAAAATAAGCGGGGCGACTGTACTATAATTAAGTTATTAGTGAAGGTCCCATTCTAAGATTCATTGCTTACTTTCAAGGTTAGAGCTGCAGAGCAGATTACCTTTGAAATATCGATACCTGCCAAGAAATAAAAATTGATCTGTCTTGTAAAATAGGAATTGGTCTTTCAATTGAAATCTTTGATTCTTTAGTTGTTTTGAATACTAACTTCCTATCATATCGACTTTAGCTTCTTGATAGATGTTGGGACTTATATATATGTCATTAAATATAAAGGTATCAAAAACAGCACAGCTGGATCATTTCAAGCTTTCAACTAGAAACAATTTATCCCCATAAAAAAGTTTCAAATACTAACTTCGAGTCGAGCTACGGCTTTGCAGCCAGGAAAATTATTGGTGTTTTTTTTTCACTATATATAAAGTTTGTGTTTTGCCACCATAAAACAGTAGTATCACTAACTTTCAAATGAGCAGTTGCATAAACTTATTTATCTCTCATAAATTTAATCGTTTATTTGTCCCATACTGACAATCAAAATTAATTGTAGCATTATGTACAAGAAATTTTGTGTATAAAGTTATCAATTTTTAACCATAAATACCTTTTTTGATTTTTTTATACTAAAGCAAAAACCGCTAATAAAAATTTTATTCATTTTCATATTGCAGAATGAGAAAAACCTAGAAAATGTTACACACGAGCAAGCTGTAGCCGCACTAAAATCAATAACGGACAAAGTGACGTTAGTAGTAGGTAAACAGCGACATGTAGTTAATTCATCTTTGGCTCAAGTGAACTCACATTCGACCGGAGCTGTAAATAATATAGGACAAAGTGTGGTGGACTTCGCACGATCAGCATCGCCAGCTCCTGCTACTTCGAGATCTCACTCACCATTACCTCGTAATATCACTTCCAAATTGAACCTGCTCATGAAAACTTATGTGTTATTGTTTCAGAACCAGCATCACGATATGCATCATCAAATGTGCTCGCTGCAGTGCCTCCCGGAACTCCTCGTGCTGTTAGTACAGAAGATATAACAAGGTAAATATATATAGGCGAATAAGAAAGAACGTAAACAATATTAAGCGTCTGACAAAGTTGTATATCATAATTCAAAAAATTCATCAAAACAAATTCCAATGCGATCAAATATTCAAATATTGAATAGCTACAATTTATAACCAATAGCAATTTATAACCAAGTAGACAAATGTTAGGGGATAAAGTTTGCAATTGGTCTAGTTAAACTGTTAGTTGGGTATGACAAAATATTTCGTCATACCAAGAAGTTAACTGCAATGATCATGACGACATTTTTCGTCATGAAAAATTTTAATCGTAAATAGGCATGAAGGATTTTTTTGTCAGGAGAATTTTTAACCATGAAGCAAGAACACGATATGGCACATTTGGAAGCCGTCAAGTACAGGACGTTGATGAATCAGTGCGAAATAGCCTATAGTATGAATTATGGAAAATAATGTAAATGCAGCGAATTTTCTTAATATTATACTGACTGGCATTGGATTTCTTTAAAGCAGCACATTAATAGACATATAAACATTATTGAATTATAAACAGTTTGCAAAATAACCAGCTAATCAGCATTTAATTATGTAGTACTGTACACAACAGCCATTATGGAGAGCCTACACGCAACAAACACCCACCCCGCTGTTTGCAGCTGGATAAGCAATATGCTTAAGCAAAGGCACATAACGGCTGAGTGGGCGGGGCCACAAATCACTAGCACTGTCCATAGAGGCACAATGCAGGGAGGAGGATAGTAGGTCTGGGTATCTATCGATAGCCAGACCTATCCTTGCTTACGGATGCCTGATCTGATGGCCAGCTGTGAATAAGACTACCTTTGCCAGCATGACGAGCAGAGTCCAGCGGTTGGCGGCTCTCTGTACCACAGGTGCCTTAGCCTCGACTCCTTCGTCTGCACTGAACGTCCTGCTTCATCTCCCTACGCTTGACCTCTTCGTTATGGGCGCTGCCGCAAAAGCTGCTGCCAGGCTTAGGGAATCGGGATACTTCGAGTCACGATCCTTCGGCCACAGCAGAATTGAGCGGGGTACGCAGGTAGCATCGACTACTTGGTCCCCACTCTGTGCTTAAAGCGGAGATATCAAGCGACTGTGGGGGATGGGCAGGAGTGGAATCAGCAAAAGGGCGCAGCAACTCTTAACATCTACACTGACAGCTCTAAAACAGCTGCCGGAGTGGGTGCTGCAACATGTTCTGCAGATGCAACTGTTAAAGGAGCCTTCAGGCTTCTTAACCCCTGTAGTATTTTTCAGACTGAGGTTTTTGCGATACGTAAAGCTGCACACCTAGCACACTCCAGAGATACCACAAGTGAGGAAATCAACATCTTTACAGACAGTCAACCAGCGGTCAAAGCTCTGATATCTTACACATACAAATCGAAGTGTGTACTGGCCTGTATTAGGGCCCTGAACAGACTGGGCAACCACAGTAGAGTTCGAATTTTCTGGGCTCCTGGTCACAAGGGCATTGAAGGAAACGAGAGGGCGGATTCGCTAGCCAAGCACGGAGCTAGCCTTCCCCTGTCAGGATCGGTTGACATTTTAACTCCAATCCAGACGATCAAATACTCTATCGACTCCAATATGATGCAAGGTGCGATGTGCAGATGGTTCGCAAAAAAGTCCGGGGCCTTCGATGGCCGTTTCCTTCTCCGGGTCCATTTATCTGGTATCGCTACGGACCAAATGGATCTATGTGTGGCCATGTGCCAGCCAGTTAAACTTTACCTACTGTATATTCTGCTAAAAACAGAGTACTCATAAAGGTTATTGATTTGTGATCATGGTACCCTTCTTGTCTATAAATCAGCATAGACACCGTATATCGTCTCTAAAGCTTATCAAAGCAGAGAATAATTGATACGAGAAACTCGATAGTTTTGCGGAATAAGCCTCCGAAAGCAAAATCAAAGTGGAATTGTTTTTGCGGGATGATTAAAATTGAAAATTTTTTTTGACAAAGTGGTTTCGAAAGTATGCAGTGATTCTCTGCTTTGATAAGCTTTAGGCCCGTTTCACACGAGACACTCGGTGTCCGGCCACTGTGTCTCTAGCCACTACCGGTGCATAGAAATAAATGAGAGCATACACACAGAGCCACAGTGTCTGGGCCACAATTCTATACAAAAACAGTGGCTGAGGATTCAGTGGCCGGACACCGAGTGTCTCGTGTGAAACGGCTCTAAGAGACGATATACGTTGTCTATGCTGATTTATAGACAAGAAGGGAACCATGATCACAAATCAATAACCTTTATGAGTAAATTATGTCGATGAATATAAGTCGGAGGTGTTAAAATTTGTCAGAACTAATGTAAATAAAAATTAATGTTTTCCAACAGCAAGTGGTCACATCAGTCAAGTATGCACTGTGAGCTGGTGTCTGATGAGAATCAGTGTATACTTTCGAAACCACTTTGTCAAAATAAAATTTTCAATGTAAATAAAAAATTTTTCAATTTTAATCATCCCGCAAAAACTATTTTACTTAGAGTACTCAAGTTGAAAGGGACTTTTGAATATCCTAGAAAACTGGCTATTTAGGGATGGCTTGTAAATGTGATGAGAAGTGGGTGTTGGCATGTGCTTATCGTGATTTTTCTTCTTAGTTTATGAATGTTATGAATTTAGCTAATGAATTTTTGTGCAAAGTGAGTCTAAAACTAATTATCTTTGAAAATCAGTAAAAAATCAGAAGACTATGATTTGAAGGATTTTTCATGTGATCTTTTCAAAGTTGCTTGCCTGTTTATTAATAAAAAATCTCACGGCTCCATTTCTTAAAAGCGTTAATATGTCCTGGAAGTTTCGTAATGATCTGATGATTCCATCAGAAGTTATCACAATCCCAAATTTGAAAAATATTCGGTGCCTCAGTGCCCACGAAGGATTAAAAACTTTCAAAACGTTATCATAAACAAGCTGAAAACATTATTAGGTATAATTTTGCATACATGTTTTTTTTCAAATTTCTTATTTTCATAGAAACACCGAAGTTCCTTATAATTCACTAAAATTCCCACCGCCGCCAAAGGATTAATAGTATGTTAATTTGATCTTGATTTCGACCAACTTCTTTCACTTATACACCAATATGTCCTGAAAATTTGAACTCCAACGAGTAACCCAACCAAGAGTGATACTCACTGAATATTGCATTTCTTCGCACCCATTGTGAAACGAGTTGAGCAAACGTTTATTCCCCAGTTAACAGGTTATATGAACCTATAATGAGTTGTTGTTCATAAACACATCAATAACAAACAATGATATTCATGAGAAATTTATCAATACTACCTTATTCCACTAAGGCAACCGCCCTGAGTCTCTAAGCCTACAGACATGGCTGCAGGCTCTTAATTACTTTATTTATAATATATAACAATTTTAAAACAACTTTATATATAATTATTATTAGAATAATTTTTGTAGTTTTATTACTTGTTTTTTCCCAAAACAATTTATAAAGTGTTAATTTTAGTATGCACGCTTTCTTGAAATTAAATTTCGTGCCAAATATTCTCCGATCGCCAACTATCGGCAACCACTCCACCAATATTGGAAATGGTTATTCGAAGAGGTATTTCTTTTAATGATGATTTAGTCGACATATGCATGTCCATCACCTCTTTATATTAGGATTGTCATGAGTGTACAGTATCACCAAATCTGCCATAGAAATTAAATATCATTAACATTTATTGTCACATAATAGTTTCCATTTTACAAAACGACTCGCAGAGTAAAATTGTCATATAAAAATTTCAAATGAATGCATAATTTTGTGGGAAGAAAAAGATTGCAGAATGAACCACTTGATTTTTTGCATTAAAGCTATAGATGAAGCAATGATATCTAAATATGATTTGTTCCATCTCTTCATTCTTCCGTACTTGCTCTATAGTTTCATGTATTGCTTGGTGTAATGTTGATCCTCTATATTCAATCAGCTCAGTTGGTATGCCGTCGGCTTCAAGGCCCATTTCAGGCGAGTTATAGCTTTTTGTATCTCTTTGCTTGGTGGTAGCAGCATGAGGTTGCATTCATCATCAAACCAGTCGCTCCGATCTCTGCGACTACTGCCTAAGATGGCGCCTGCAGTACTAATGACAGTATTCTTATGGTGTGTCCACGTATCATCCTGGTCGCAGGAGTCGAGCTCTTCGAGGGTGAGTCCTAACGAAAGACCAAAAGTGCTACTTATACTTTCATTGCGTTAGGCAGCCGTGTTAGGGCAAAGCAATCCACACTCGGAAAACCATACCTATAAGGTAGTGAACCGAGTCTATGTTGGCACTTTTCAGGACATGTCATTTATTTTTATGAAAATGAATGCGAAATTTCAAATGAATGTATACTTTTGTAGATGCGACGCTTGAAATTGATTAAAAACTATCTGTAGTAAAATGAAACGCTTATTCAGAAGTGAACAATGATCAGTATTTAATTTAGGTTTTTATGCATATGAAATAATTAGTTAGCACAACGTGACCATTAACGAACCAGAAATGAACAAAGGTATGTAGGGTTGATAAATATACGATACACTATCATAACTTTATCACATCGCCTTCTGCGTGCACGTATATTTTTGTAAAATGACACTTATTGGAAATTGGATCAAATACTATTTTTTTAGAATGACGATAAAGCTCAGGAAATACGCTCTGAATTAGGAACAGAGGAAGGAAGAGAAGTAAACAGAAGTAAACTGTTTCACATTTGGTAATGAATGCACTAGACTTGGCTGGATTGTAGCGCTTTTACTTCAATCAGATGCAAAATCAAATGAATAAGCGCTAAACAAGGATACTTTCATCGAAAAAACTGTATGACTGAAAATCAGGTACCGGAGCTCATTTATGATGCGAAAAAACTATGCGGTTGAAATCATCGAGTTTTACGAACGTCGGGATCAATCTCATAGATTTCGAAACAGACAAACTGAAGCTTTACATGGATATATCAGTCAGTATGAAGTTTTTAATCCATTTAAGAAAAGTGAAGCTAAGTCCATATGCCGGTAATTCAGCAGAATGCCAAATTATATCGAAGCCCTAAAACAACAACCTCAGACTCATCGTTCTGTTAAATTTCATTGAATCCGAAGGAGAGCCAGCAGTAGGGAAATCGTACTGGAGACCATTGTTCTGATGGTTTCCTTGAAGATATTTCACCAATCTTAAAAGTTTAGGCGTTCGAAAAGGCTTTGACAGAGTCGTAGTGAGTAGACCTATAGCTGAAGGGATCGTTAGTCTCAGCCTATTTCAGACAGAACAGCTTTCAATGATGTGGGAAAATGGGATAAATCAAATAGCTCTTACTTTAGAACTAGGGGCCATACACCATTAGCCCCAACAAATTTAAACACGTTAAGTTTCCCTCGAACCTTGGAAAAATTCCCTAGCTCAAAATCGCCGTGTACCTTGAAGATACGCTATGGTAGCGCGAAACAATGGCCTGTGAGGAGGGTAGAAGGTAGGAATTGGCAACAAAGCTGATTGCCAATAAATTATCTTTTACCAGTAATGCGGTATAATCCTTTATCTATCGCCTAGTGGGCTATAGCAGACTTATAGTAAACTTGCAATTATTACGAACAGCGTTACACAACTTCCTCAATTCAGCTGAAGTCTTATAAGCTGATTCTTTATCCCGAAGAGCTAGCTGGATCCTGTTTGGTCTGATATTTCTCCAGTCATTAATAATAAAGCCATAAATGCCTAATCAGATAAGAAGCCAATGGTATCAGCACAAAGATTAGCACATCAATAGATTCAAACTATACCAAAAAGCTGAGTGATTCACCATTATATGGTTTGCTCAATAGCTTGACATGCCTACCTGCTGGATTTGTGGCAGAGAAGTTACTGAATCACCATATGCCGAGCAGGTTAAAATCGCCAAAAATGGGTATTTGCAAGTGTGGGCAGATTCTATGATTTGTTCGATGTCGAAGTGTCATCACTAAACATGATGTCAAATAGAGCGGTGGTAAAATGAAGCAAAATATGTAGCGTGCTCGTGTAATTTAACTACTATCCAGATGCCATTAAATTCTGAAGTAGACGAAAAGTATTGTAAAGAGGAGTCAAGAATAACACATAATTTCAAATGTGGTGATCAACTCCTCAATATGAAGAGAAGTGCACTAAGTGATAATCCGATATACCGAACTGCTATTCGAATCAATTCAAGTACTTTATGATTGATTAACTTCGGGAACAGCCATTTTGCGGCAAGGTAGATTTAAGTCAATCTCGTAAAGCTCGCTATGCTGATTATGAGAAAAATATCTGATTTATCACATTGACTCTAGTATATGAGATAAAGTAATCCCTGAGTTGTCCAGGAATATGTCCAAACGGCTATGCAAAAAATGCAATTTAACGCTCATTTTCCGCTACTAAGCGGTTAAGATTCTGAAGCATTTTAGCAACTAGTTCTGGATATTCTAGTGATTTGTGATTCCCCAAAAATGGTTGGCTACTAATCCAAAGCCTAGCCAGGCTTCTGATTCAATCTGTGTCATATGGCCTGTGAATTCGGTATTTTTAAAAGGGCACGGATTTGCGGTCCATCAAAAATGCTAGCTTTTAATTTTTTCATACTCAGGGCTGAATTTTTTTGGCATCCATATTTAAAACAGTCATCAGTCTTATCCAGGGCTTTGATAAACTGCTTTATTAGCCCAAGCTAGAAGTGAACTGGTGGAAGAATGACTTCCTTTCGACTTATCAGTGATATTTGCTTCTCCTACCACCATATTTTCTCTCAAAGACCAGACCTCTCTAAACAAATTTTCATTTTTTTTTTCGCAACTATTTCGCAACTATTTCAAAGACAAATACCCACCTTGAAGGCCTAATGAAAAATTTACCATCAAGTCTACGCATACTTGACCACTTATATTCGAAAAGACCAATACAGACCGGTTTATCTTCTTCGGTAAAGCAAGAAAATTTGAAAATTTTATTGTCATCGTAGGCTTTAAGTCTTTAAGCAAGAATTTCAGCTAATTTCTTTGATAAATTTAAATCGCAAATCAAGCCATTGAACTCCTCTTGAAAAAATTCCTGTCTTGTAGAACTACATTCACCGAACTCACTTTCACAGCTGTTCTGCTGACTATGTAATCCGTCTAATATTTCAACTCCATCACAGTTTGCACTCGATGGTCCGGAAAACACTGGAATGGACAAATCGAGTAAGCTCGACTTGATGCACCACCGCCAGGAAATTTTACCACCAGAGGGCGAATAGTTGGTAGCACGGGTCGAAAATTGAAGAAAAATACACAAAATTATGCAAAAAAATACTCGAGAGACAATACAATTAAGAAAAACAGACAAACAAACAAAAAACCCTCAAAAGTAAACACAAAACCACAAAAATACAAACATACTAGCGAGACACCCATCGGCAAAATTCATGTAACGACTTTGTGGTGCATCAAGTAGAGTTTTACCGACAAATCTTCACCATGTAACATTGGTAGCTTTACCAAAGTACGTTTTTTTTTGTACCGGTTCATGCCTTTCAGATTGGCAGCACTAAAGTAACAGTCATTATTGTTGGCACTCCAAATTTAAGCCTGACAAAAGGATTATTAGTCTTCATTTGCGACGTCCGGGAAAGAAACGACGGCTTTCAACGACGGTTCACCAAATTTCTCTATTTCGCTGCGCAACAAGCGGTAGGCGTTTTCGAATTCACTGATATCGTGTAATGAAAAATAGATTATGTACGGCAATAACCGACGCATATATCAGTGGTTATCACCAAAAGATACACCCGGATCTACCTCAAAGCCAAGTGTTGACCACCGGAAGATCTTGTTGTGTGTATGGTGGCATTGCACAGACAGTTGGTATCAACTTTGAGAATCTGAGCAAACTATTACGCCTGAAGTGTACCCTCAGCATCTAAGCGGAGTTTATCAGGAATCACGATGTAAGCATGCAATGCTTGTGAACAGGTAGGGAGTCATGCTGCTCAAGTAGAGCGCAAAGCTACATACAGCGGTACTTTCCAGGAAACACTCTCAATGAAATTGGTTTGGAAACTTTGCCTCATCAACCATGTTCTCCCGACATTTCGTCATTAAATTTTTATATTTTCTGAGCTATGAATAATCTATGCAAGGATAACAATTCACCAACCGGACTTAGAAAGAGCATTACGAAACTTCTTGGATGCACGAGACGGGGACTTCTATTGGAGAGGATATATTGTAGATTATTACGTTGACAAAGAGTGTTCGATTGTAATAGTGACTATTTTTAAGATTAAATATTTTAATCTTTAAAACATTTAAATATATCATTAAATATTTTAATCTTTAACAAACCGACAATTTCAATGCAACTACCCAATCGGACGACTACTCAAAGAGTTGGATCTTGAGTGCTTGATGACGAGGAACTGGGCTCGTTTAGACCTAGTGAAGGAATTCACCATTAATCCACTTTTCTCTGTGAGCGTTCTTGCGCTCAGCTATGAATCTTGGCTGCATAGTGTACTTAGATTCGGTTTGCATGAAGATGGTTTGCTCTAGCTAGTGATTTTTCTGAATGTGTCAAAAAAATCGAGCGTCTAAAGTGAGTCCGAAGTACTTGGCCGCTTGTTGACATTCAATCTGTTTTCTGTTCACTGTCAGTTTTTGTGGTATATGACTCCTGTTCCGCGTGATGAAAATTGCCTAGCTTTGGTCTGAGTTGATCTCTTTGACTTCTGCATGTCAAGACGTGTGGTAGATGCACGTGCCATCGACGGATAGTGATAGTTTAGCTACGGTCATTTTAGGGCAGTTTGTATATTATACAATAGGGGAGATAATGGAGATCTTTGGGGAACTCCAGCTGCAATTTGTCTCTCAGATGAGAAGTGTTTGTCAATTCTGACACAGATTTTTCTACCCTTGTGAAAATATCCAATAATCTGTATAAGAGGGAAGGGTATTCGAAACTCATGCATTTTGAAAATTAACCCTCCATACCAGACTTGTGGCACTTAAAGTATAAAAGAATAATTAATATCGGCTTCTCTCATATGTGTATCCCTACCGCCATAACCAGGGCTGTGGAGTCGGAGTCGTGCTTCTGTATATTTAAAGCGGAGTCGGAGTCGAACGCGACTCCGACTCCGCTTTAAATGTACAGAGCCACGACCCCGACTCCACAGCCCTGGCCATAACTACACATTCGCTAGCTGAGCTTTGAAAGCTGAGATGCTTGCTGAACTAAAAAAAAAAGTGAAGTGGCTTGAAGACCAACTGCTCTTCAGAGAAGAATGGGAGAATATTGTTCTAAGAGACTTTTTTTGGCTCAAGCGAAAGAGGAGAACGCGTTCGGCCAATTTAGCTAATGATGACCGCAGGCTGATTGGTGCCCAGTTCTGGAGGAATGTTAAGTTTTTACCGTTTTTAAGGACGATAATGATAGCTGTTTTCTATGCAGCTGGATTCCTCCTCAGACGAAGAATAGCGTTGATTATGCCCACTATGGTGTGTAGTACGTTGACTGGTAAGTGATTCAAGCAAATGTTGGTAATGCTCTACCCCAGGTGATTTCGTTTCAGTCCGTTCACTAAGATCTTCACTTCCTCAATTTCAGCAGACTTTAATGGTTCTACCTCTTGAGGTTCAACACAGAGAAGGCTTGCGGCCGCTCCTTCGATGTATTCTATATGCTCTAGGTCGAACTCGGATAAGATATTCTCCTAGAATTATGTTTTCAAGGAGTCCGCAAATGCATAAGCTTTATCTGTACAGTTGTATTTATTTATTTATTTATTTATTGATTTAATGTCTATAACAACAGATAAGTCCAATTATGCAATAGACAATGATAAATAAAAATAAAAATATATATAAAACGAACAAGAGTATCATAATTCAATAGAAAATAAAAATCCAAAATTTAAATATACAATTAGCCAAGATGAACATGCTTTAAACAGAATAAGTAATTACTTTATCTTTTAACATGTTTTTGAAACGCATCAAGGTCGGTGGTAGGGGACCAAGTCTGATTTCGTTATGCTGCCTAGGTAAACGTAGCAGCGGTGAAAAGTAATATGTATCAGCCCGTGCAAATGGAACATTAAACGTTAAAGTTGATCTACATGACCGATCCAATACACGAACAGAAACCAGGTTGCAGAGGTCAGATGGGACAAGTCGATGGTGTAGTTTAAATAGAAGGCATTCATCGAAGAACAGCCTACGAGATTTCAGGGATGGAATTTGCAGCTTGGTAAGTCTCGCGCTATACCCACAGTAAGTCAAATTGAATTTGAAAAGCAGAGTGCGGGTGAACCTGCGTTGTACAGATTCAACCGCATCAATTGAGTACTGAAAATGTGGGCACCATATTTGACAACAATATTCAAGGATGCTGCGGACAAAAGAGCAAAACAGGTGTACACAGGTGGAGATATCAGTAAAATGCTTAGAAGATCTAAGTATAAAACCCGAGAGCCTGGACGCTTTGGCAGTTATATGCAATATGTGCTGGTCAAATAAGAGTTTAGTGTCGAAAATAACTCCCAGGTCTTTAAAACAGAATACAGCATCGAGAGAGGTACCAGAAACGCAATAAGAAAACACTAAAGGGTTAGTTTTACGCGTGAACATTTGGCGACATTTTAAGACATTCAGAGTAAGATAATTTGCTCTACACCAGTTGCCCAGAGTGTGCAGATCATTCTGTAGCCGAAAGCAGTCTTCAATTGTATCGATTACTCTGAATATTTTAAGATCGTCTGCGTAAAGAAGGGAGAAGGAGTTTAGGAGACCTGGCAGATCATTAATAAAGATTAAGAACAACAAGGGGCCAAGTATCGAGCCTTGCGGAACACCAGAGGTAGGATAGAAGGGAACAGAGGAGCAGGAATTCACTGTAATAACACAAGGACGTTCATAAATGTAAGAAGAAAACCAGGAGAGCAGCGGTCCATAAAAACCATATTTCTCTAATTTCAAGAGAAGAAGCACGGGATTAACAGAGTCGAATGCCTTAGAAAAATCAGTGTAAAGAACATCCACCTGTCTTTGCTGATCGATGGCAGAAGCAACAGTATTGCTGAAAGATAACAAATTGGTAACAGTGGATTTACCTTTGACAAATCCATGTTGCTCGTTGGCAAGGAAAGGCTCGAGTAGAGGATAAATTCTGTTGTAGACAACTCTCTCAAGTAGCTTGCTAAAGCAAGGTAGAAACGATATTGGACGGTAATTGGAGATACAAGCGGGGTCACCTGCCTTAAGTATGGGAAAAATGTTGGCTGATTTCCATATGGAAGAAAAAACACCAGAGGCGATGCTTAGGTTGAAAATAATGGACAGGGGTACACAAAGTGAAGAAGATAGTGACTTAGTTAGTATATTAGGAATACCATCAGAGCCAGAAGAAGCGTTAGAATCGAGACAACTCATTAAATATTCAACTTCTAAAGGGTTTGTGCGAAACGAAGAGAGCGCTCTAAGGTTAGCGCGAAACGACGAGGGAGTGGTGAAAGAAACATGTGGAGGAGTCCTGTGTGGCATTAACAATTTGCTTGCTGTCTTCAAATATCGAGACCATAGGCTAAAGCTCTTGTCCGTGGCTCTAGAGCTCTTTTCCGGAATCAGGTCCTCCTCCGTATAAGTAAATTAATCGACTTAGGGAGTTCGTGAGGATAATTGTGATCGTGTTGTCCTCTTTTGCCTGCTTTATGACATTGGTGAGGAAATCTATTGATTCCTCTAAGTCGCTGGCCATTTCAGGATTCTCTAGAGTGAGTACTTCGGCCAGTGCAATTAGGAAAACTTCTCGATTGTCTATTTGTTATGTGATTTTTTTTAGCTCGATTCCAGCTTTGTTCCTTCTCATAGCTCCCCGATGGCGGTTGTAGGGATTGAGGTCTCCCGCATAGAAGATTGTGGTTTCACGGTCGTAAACTGCACGAAGGTCTTCAATGAACTCCTGTGATCTTGAGTTAAATTTTTGGTGAGTTTTGGGCATTGAACATACTTTGAACCATTTTCGCCATATTTTCTTTCATTGTTGTATGTAGTTATTCTTGCATTATAGCGAAAAACTGGCCCATATATTCGGGAGTTGGTTTTGGTTGGTTAGTTTTGGCTAGGGAATTCGATGGAGGTTTGATTATGTTTGATAATAAGGGTTTGGAGAGATGGAGCTGGATTTCCACTTTCCACTTGTGCATATGATTCCCTCAAGTTCTTTGGACTGCGCAGGCAGCCTCCACAGTTCGCAGAATGTTCACCTTCGCAGTTAATACACTGTGGCTTATTTTCCCTCGCGTTTTTGCAACCTGAAAAGTGGTGGAGTCCGTCACCTTTGGCGCAACAACTCCGAGCATATAATTGCTAGCAAACTGCTTGCGATTGTGACACTGAGATTGTCCACCCCGCGAATTTTGTGACTTGACTTTTCTCATTAGACGACAAATGGCCTGCACGTTGTATATCTTCTTTTCATTTCTTAGGAGGAGAACTTTTAAATCTTTGCTTGGCCTGATCTGATTTTGAGAAAGAACGCTTCGATCTGGTGGGACGTGACGTTCTAGATCTTCTTTAACTCTTCTGGCGTTAAACCGTAGAGCTCTTCTATTATGACGTTTAAATTTTTCTGCTCGGAAAGGTAGTACGTGTGCTACTGTACCTTCAGATCGGAGAATATCTTAGTGATCTTCCTGTGGTCAAAGATGGTTGACGGAATAACCTGGAATCCCAGATATCCTCTTTCCGCCACTTCAGACTTGGCATTCTATTCTTTGAGAAGCCAGGCCAATGAAGGCATTACGATGCATTAATTTTTTGTTGTTGCTGCGCTGTTCTGCTAGCTCTTTTTCTGTGTCTTACAATTGTTGTACTTTTTTTTATTCAGTTGCTCGTTTAGTTGTTGTCGACCTTCTCTGTCCTGTTGAATTGCTCTAGCTGATAGGAAAGAAACTTAGCTAAAAAATATTAATAGTAAAAGCTTATCATTAAGATCTCTTGGCTTATAATGGGACTTGTAGTTTTAATATTCAACAATATATTGTCATTTTACTGTTTAACTTTGGCCTCATGAATAATTTCAATAAAACTCGTTATTGGCACACATTCAATTGAAAAGAAACACCAACTAAACCTCAACATTGTCTTTAAAAGGCATGCATTTTTTAAAGCTCTGTGCTAAAATTTGGATATTCATCGTTGAGACTAAGTCAGTCTTCTTTCAGATGCACACTAAATGTAAGCAATCGTGCAACAAACGATTTAAAGTTGATCGAAACCCGTAGGTCTTATCATATTTTAAATACAAGTCAATGCCACACTTCGAACCACCCACATTATTTGCCCAACGCAGTATTTCTATTACACTAAAATCTAATACCGTGATTTGCACCGCTATCTACATATACACATTGGAGTAAATGTTTTGCGCATTTCTCGCCTTATTTTCTTTGCTCAGCTCATTCACATGTAGCCCATTCGACAAGCAAAGCAACAATGTCATCAACGATTCCGCTCACGTAGCGCAACATTCAAATTCAACGCTCAACGAGCTCAAGATTGGGCGAGAAACTGTTTGATTTTCATATAGGCATGTGGCCAAAGAAAAAATATAAGAAGTTACATTCAATTGTAATCACCCAGGTATTATATCATTATATTCCTCATTTATTTGTCTTACGAGAAGCGTTTGATCGCAGTGTCTATTCGTGCAGTTAGAAGTTAGTATGGGCGAAACTCTTATCACGCACGAATCGCACGATGAGTTGTTTATCATTGAATCTTTTGTCGGAGCGAACTAAAATATTCTGCAAACAGAAAGGACAAGATAAGACGCCTAAATTGTAATTTAAGCAGTATTTCGTAAAAATTTTCATCAAATTTGCATTTGAATTTTTCATTTCAGAGAGCCTCGAACAATAACCATACAAAAAGGTCAGCAAGGTCTTGGCTTCAACATAGTTGGTGGAGAAGATGGTCATGGAATTTATGTATCGTTTATACTGGCTGGCGGTCCAGCAGACGTTGGCGGGGAATTGAAGCGAGGAGATCAGCTGTTATCTGTTAACAACGTTAGTTTGAAGAACGCAACGCACGAGGAAGCGGCTCAAGCTCTAAAGGTATGTCAATTGCATGTCTCCTTCATATAACAGATCCACGATAAAGACTTCATTTTAAACAATAATGCGCGGCAATAATGTCCTTTTGAGTTGGATTGTGACTTCAACGTGATCAAGCTTTTCGATTGGGCTAACTTTTTAAGTCGGGTATTGTCACAGAAATGACTAATAAAACTTCCGCGTCATTGCAACTTATCCCATTATGAATAACAATCAATCTCTGCAATTTTCGTAGCAACACATATTCATATTTTCGCTGCGGGCATTACTCATTGTTTTGGTATGAGCGAATTAATGAATCGAATTCCGTCAATGCTTCATGTATCCGCGGCTATAAGTGAATCTTATCTTGGCTGAGAGAAACTTTTTTATCTTGTGCACATTTTGCTAGATCATCGCATCATTGGATGCAGTCAAGTCAACTTTGAGACTTGAACTTGAGGTTGTGGGAATTTGAATTACGTGTGCTCGAAACTAAATGGGTAGCAATAAGGCCAGCCAGTTTGGTACGCGATTTGAGCTTTTAATATTTTGAATGCTATCAAATAAAGATTGTTTGTGTAGTTAATTACTCTGAAGAGTAAACAGTAGTCTATTCATAATATAATATGTTGTCATAATTGATGGTTCAAGGCCAACTGTTGGCTGTTAAAGTGTTATGAAATATGGTATGTTTTCGTTTGGTGATGGAATGTCTATCAACTTGGCGAACTTTCACAACTTTGCAAAGTCGAATATTTAAAGATTACCATCTTAAACTTTACTCGGCTCATTTCTTTGACTGTTTTATCTTTAGTCTAACGGTCCACATAAGCCTCTATCCAAAAATATTAAAGACATTACAAATTGTTTTAATCGTTGTGCGAATTGTGCGTATGTTTCTGCTTCCATATTTGTCAAGTTGGATGAATTTCTCTCTCGCTCTCTGTTAGAAACAAAAATGTTCCGAACCTTGAAAAAAGTACTACTAATTCTCATGATGAACTACGTTTTGAACTCAATTTTAATTTATTTTAACGGAATCATTATGCTAGCTCATTGTTTTCATATTTATTTCAGAATGCCGGAGGTGTTGTGACATTAGTCGCACAATATCGTCCTGAAGACTACAATCGATTCGAGGCTCGAATACACGAACTGAAACAACAAGCTGCACTAACAGCAGGAACCGGCACTCTTTTACGTACATCACAGAAACGGTCACTCTATGTTCGTGCGCTGTTCGATTACGATCCAAATCGTGACGATGGGCTTCCATCCAGAGGTTTGCCGTTCAAACATGGTGACGTGTTGCATGTAACGAATGCATCTGATGACGAATGGTGGCAGGCGAGGCGTGTTTTAGGAGATGGCGAAGAAGAAGGCATGGGCATTGTGCCATCGAAAAGACGTTGGGAGAGGAAAATGCGAGCGCGAGATCGCAGTGTGAAGTTCCAGGGTCATGCAGCTAACAATATGGATAAGGTATGTATCCTCACCGTTCCAGCTTTCGATTAAACCAATCCCATAAAACAATACATCATGGTGTTGTTTACTCTATGTTATTGGTTTAAAAACTCATATGGCAGGCTTTAAAAGTATAAAGGATTGAATTCCATAATTAAATATAAAACAGCTTAAAAAGGAGAAATAAACAAATGTTATACTAAATATATTTCGCCATAGGCAATTGCTATGTATGATTTCGGTCCTCTATAACGTCGCAAACCAGTAATTTTAAATTAAATACTATTTAGGGTGACCATCTGACCTGAGTACAAAATACGGACACCTCTATTTTTTTTGGCGAAAGAGCTAAAAAAAAAAAATTATTATAATGTAAATAACGTCCCTATTATCGAAAAGATTATTCGTCTTTGGTTTTTCACTCCTCTCAGTTTGAAGAAAAAAGGGTTTAGTTTAAAACATATGCCATATGGCATGCTTAACTTATTATTCGTTGATTGTACCCGATTGCAAATATATTTGGAACGTGTGTTTGAGTTGTATTTTAAAGGTTGTATCGAAAAATATGTGTAGGATATTTAAAGTAATTATAACGGGACATGCTTTTGATATAAACGCATTAAAATTGAAATCACTGCGACTCTTCTTCAAAAGCAAATATTTTAAATCTAACAACTGCAAAATATGTAAAAGATACAGATAATGTGTCAACAAATTTGAAAGTTTTTCAAATGGCTACAATGACGAGCACACTTATAAATGAGCCAACAATAAGCGAAATCATATTTCAAGGTAGATAAGACATCAGGATCATGGTGAAAATGTGGACTTTTTACGTACAAAATGTCACTTGGAAATAAAAAACTTGATATGTTCGCAAACAGTTTGACAAATATAATGCTGGCATCGAAATTTATATTTCTAAAGCAGCCTGCCACCAACACACGAATTCATATAGTAATATCGGCGATATGAAGACATGTAACAATGCGAAGCTGCAAACTCCGACTCGCTCCTAGGGCTCTGTCTTTTAAAGTTTTTGAAAAAAATATTTATGATCGGAATATATTCCAATTTATTTTAATTTAATTTTTCTTGCTTTTAGAACTAAGTTCTTATTTAAAGACTAAAAATATATTTTCATGAGCATTGTTATTAGCATGCTTCATGATACTGTGCTTTATTGCATTCTCTGCTAAAGAATACAATATCGCCAAGGCTTGATTTCGCATAACCCTAAAAAGTCTGCAGCAGATCAAAAATAATCGACATTTTGACAAAAGACAAGAATACATCCAGATATCACAGCATTAGCAATATAAAGTTGCAAAACAAATGTTACTTAAACAGATAGAGAATTGAAGTTTTTGCTGGAGATAGCTGATACGAAGTTCACTTTTGTGCATAAAGTTGCTTTTTGACATTTTTGGGTTTTTGTGAACATGCTCAGAAATAGCAGAAAATAGTTAGTAAATTGACTTTAACGCATGTGCCTTGATAAAAAGCTCCAAATTAAACAAGGGAGAGACTCAGTTGAAAACGGCCCACAACCAAGGACGTAGATTGGCGGAAAATTGGCCACTCCGAAAATGGTTCAAAAAGTCGAAAAACTGATATTGAAAGATGCTAGACGAAAGAAGAAACAGCTAGCAGAAATGATTAGAATATCAGATGCAACCATTTTAAAAATTCTTTGCGATCATCTTGGCATGACTAACGTCAGTTCAAGGTGAGTGCTGAGAATGATCACGACGTCTCAAAAACAGCAGCGCGTGGAGTGCTGTCGCACACTTTTGGATGGAGAATTGAGTCGAATCATTACTCGAGACGAAACTTGGACTCACCGTTATGAGCCTGAGTCCGAACAGAACTCGTTGCAGTGACACAAAAAAGCACATCACCACCCAAGAAGTTCAAGGTGCTATACTCTAGAAAAGTAATGGCGACCGTTTTTTGGGACTCGGAAGGAAGAACAAAGACTCCTGCATAACCGTAGAATACTACGCTTCAACTCTAGAGTAGTTGAAAGAAGTCATCAAAGAAAAAAGAAGAAAATGCGCCTGTTCACAAGAATCGGTTTAGTTTGGCTGCCCTGCATAAGGTGGGTTATTTTAGATCACCCACTCTACAGCCCTCACCGGGCTCCCAGAATTCATTAGAGTAGCTCCCAAAAATGGATTAGAGTAGCAGGCGAAAGCATTGAAAAAGAAAAATATTTATGTGCACAACTTAATACCAAAACCCTCGTATTAACAACACTGAAGTTTTCATACGTCATATATTTCGCAAAGATCGTAATTATTCTATTTCTGACAAAGTTCATGGTGGAGGTGTAGTGACTGCCTTTCGCAAACCACTTGACTCTTCTCTTCCTGAATTGAATATGTGATGGTTTGTAAATAAAAATTAAAACAGCAGTGAAAATTGAAGCAATTTGTCTGAATTTGATCGTTAGTAGTAGTGAAGGAAAACTATGAGGAAAACTACGATATGGAAAACTATGATTTTATCTTTGTAGTGAAATTGCTTCACTAAATTTCGTATATGTATACGCTTGTGTCATTTCTTTAAATCTCTCTGTTCTGAGATGTTTTTCTATGAATCTTAACCTAATAGTCCTCTGCATATATTCCTTGCAGCAAACCTTGTGCTATTTATGATTGTTTTTTTTTTTTGTTAAATTATCTTCTTTCCTTCATAATGTTTTCCTTTTAACTCACTAATAAGTTGTGGTGATATCAATATGCCTTCCGTTACAAGTTACAAATTGCATCAATTCTAATTATCAACTTTCAATAATACTTTCATTCTTCCTTTTCCTTATCCCCAACAGCTTACCGCTTAGCGCAACTTAAATGCTCGTTCTCTCTCGACCTTGATTTATAGTTGCATCCACCGCGTATCATCTTTTTTAGTAGATCCTATTATCTTATCTCTACATATTTCCATACTTTTCACCCTCGTAAGTCTACAGATCCTCGATGGTTCACATAACAAATTCAAAATTGTTGTGCAGAAAAAGTTTCGACGATCTAATTCTCACTTGAATCTTGGCAAATTTCGGACTTTGCGCTTTTTAGCCAGAATGTTAATAAAACAAGCACTCCTTGATTACTTTGCTTGTTTGGAGTCATCGATTTTTTCTAAAACTAAATCTTTTTCGTTATAGATTCGTTCACTGAGGAAAACCACAATCTTTCCTGACCATGTTGTTTTCTACTGCTGTACTTCCTCATCTCAAAAGATGTATGCGAAATTTTCGAAAACTTCCTTTCCCCTTTCTTTCATAGTTTTCCTCCTTGTACATTCCTCTTATTTCCTTTCCTTTCGTCGGGCTCCTTTTCCTTCCTCCAATTGCTTTTCCATTCCTTCTTCACTTCTTCAAATACATACAAATCCGATTTATACGATTGTATTCCCAATTGTTGTGCGTGGTCCAGTTCTTCATCATTATATATCCCCTTTTCTATCCTCTTTAATATTATCCTATCGCCTCGGTTTCTATTTCTGCCTGGGGAATTTCTAATGTATATTATTTTTTCAAAACTGGCGATATTATCTTCATTTCTACTTATCGTCTTATTTCCCTTCTTCCTTGTTTCAGGAAGATACTTGCATTTTTTCGATAGAATGTATTCCATAATTTGTTGTTTCTCTTAAACAGCATTGGTTTGTAGGCGGTAAGTCTACGTTGACAGACATCATCCTCTTCACGAACACAGTTGACGTTGTTGGTAAGTCTATTTTGACTGACCTCATCCTCTTCGCAGACAGTTGCATCAGATCGTTAAGAACGAATAGATGTAGTATACACAGACTCTTCAAACCCTGTGACTGTCAATCACAAATTGTTTTTGAATAAAGTCAAATATTTTCTTCATATCTTAGTAATCGTGTGTGTAAAGTTGCAATTAGCAACCTTTCCTCTTCTCCGTTTCATCCTTTTGCTGATTTTCCACATTCGTGTATCCTTGGTACATTACTATTTTTATGTTTGTTTATACAATTAAATTCAATATTAAACTATTCAATAACTTGTAAAATTATTACTTGCCTTATTTTATTTTACTCGGCCGGCGATCACACTTGCTACCTTGCTGTATTTAATATCCAATAGTCAATATCTCCAGAGAAGAAAAAAACCAATTTGTTCCGTTGTCGTTGACAATTTACTAGAACACTACAACTCTTCTTGATTTTTATTAATGACCTTTCATCCGTTATCAATTCTCCTTCTTTTTTTTGTACTCTGTTTTCTGATGATTTATAAAACTGTACGGAGCTATCAATCAGCAAACAACTGCAATCTTCAAAAGGATCTCAAATCGTGGAATCACAATTCCTAATTCTTGTATGTTAGCAAATGTAAACAAATTACTTTTTCTTTTATTCATATTCTAACACCTATTTTCGTTATTCAATTCAGAGACTTAGGTTTGATTTGTGACCCTAAATAAAAATGTAAGTCACCGCTAAAGCCTTTTCAGTCTCTGGATCAGTCCTTCGTTTTGCCACTAAGTTTGTTTGTATGCGTACATGTGCTCATCTTTTTTTTAGTATTTTTCGTCGAGTATTCTTAATAGATATTGTATGTACAGCGACGGTTTACACGTTCTTCATTTCCTACCTAAACATTTTTTCCTTGGAGTCACGTCCTTTGTTTCTTGACGAGTGCTGTTCAAAAGACAGCGAGGAATCATATCCGGTTGGCTGATGCGATCATAATTTGTTACGAGTCAATAGGTCTCAGGTTTCTTCATTAGGTTTCGTCAATAGGTTTCTTCATTAGCCTAGTATACAAACTGGACCGACTTGGACTGAAACGGCTTGAAATGAAACTTCAAAGTAGATTTTTGGTGCGACTGGTTTAACCGAATAAAATTCAGCCAGTTCTACTAAAGTGAAGTATAGCTGTGTTTAATGAGCACGAAAAAAAAGCAGTGCATCTCAAGGCGGCTGTCAAAAAAAGTCGAGCAAACCAGAGCAATTGAGAGACAGAAAAAAGTCGAGCAAGTGAGAGCAGCTGAGAGCCAATTCTCAAAATTTATTACTTGTCAGAAGGTCAACCTGTCAATTCACTAACAAAAAACTGCACTTCAGTAACAATTTTTTGTTGAAAGTCGGTTCCGTGACAGTTGGAAAACAGCTGGTTGCTTGCCCGAACTTGCTCTACCAAAAAAGTAGACTAAACATCGTGCTCTAAAGTGCTCTAGTTCAACTTAGAGCAGACTCATGAAACACAAATCAAAGCAACTTCGGGCAAGTTAGAGCAGCCGAATTGCTCATTAAACACATTATGTTGAGATATCTCAACCTAGAGCAGCTCATTAAACACAGCTTATATCGCATCGGAACGTCACATATATAAACAAAACTCAAGTTGGCTTCGAATTGTTCAATCCCTCAATCCCTGGATGCCGTCTTTTAATGCTAATCCGCGAAAATTTCGTGATCGGATAGACTTATCCAAATCAATCCGGTACGCGTATACAAAGTGGATTGACTTAGCTTAATCCACTTTTAAATCACGTTGTATACGTAGCTATTGTTGTATTTGCGCGTACAAATATGTAAGCTCAGCCCTGCTCAGAATCCTTAGCCGTCATAACGAGTTTGGACTTGGTCCTCTGCCACAAAACAATTTATATTTGACCTTAGCATTCGAAAAATGGATTTGAAAAATAGATTCGAATCATGTTTTCTTAATTTTTTTTTTTGTAATATGTATATCAATTTGTGTACTCTTTTTATCTTATTTCCATAGTTTGAATTTTTTATCTTATTTCCATAATTTGAATTTTATTCTGACGTATTGATATTTTTGGAAATAAATAAATAAATTTGATAAAAAATAGTTTATGTACATATTTGCTATTTTGCTATTTTCACATTCTTTGTTTTCATTGCTAGCAATCTACGCTCGATAGAAAGAAGAAAAACTTTACATTTTCTCGGAAATTCCCCTTCATGAAATCTAAGGATGAGAAAAACGAAGACGGCAGCGACCAAGAACGTAAGTGTTTGAAATTGGCTTACACGTCTACTGTTGATGATATTAGACAGTTTCGTTAAACAAGCTTCTAATTTTTTGATTGTTTCTAATTTTGAAATTGTTTTTCATTTTTCTTTTGGTGCAATTTATGTCGGTTTTGTTACGATTTGCTTTATTTTATGACCAGATAATGGAGTCGTTGACACCCCCGATCCTGAACAGCAACGTAAGTTGGGTTTTATTTTTATTTATTTGCCATTAAGTTATTGTTTTAAATTTAAAAAAATGATATTGAGAAAAAAATATTAATATGCAAAAGTTGAATATCGCATAAAGTTGATAAATAATGTGCAAGGCGACGATTCGAAACTAAATATTTTGCTCTAAACGATTATCGTGCTGCTAAAAATTAGATTGGTTTATATATGTATATTGCGCACATTTTTAATTGTCTGGCTAGTTTATGTTTGTAGTAGTTTGTGTTATGAAGCTATTGAAGCATTGGACACATAGTGTATTATTCTGTAAGGTAATAATTCAAATTATCCACATTTTAAGTTTGCTGGATGCACATGCGCCCAATGTTTAAAGTAGCTATCTTCAGTCTAATGCAAAAGTCACATGCAATTATAAAATTGAAGATGTATGAGAGTAAAATAGTAATGGTAAGGCATATATAAAAATCAGTTACATAAATTAAGTGAAAATTTTCGTGAGCGTCAATGTGAAAATTGCAGATGAACTCTGTTAATCGGTTGATCAAACCAATAAAATTTATAATTTATAGTGTCAAATTAGCCTACTATCAAAAATGGATATAGTGTTCTGAATAAAGCATAACTTGTGACTTCGGATATCATAAGATAATATGTTTGATACAGCGGTAACTTTTACATATCACTGGAGGGTGCAGGTGTATATGTATTTAGTGAATGTGGTAACATTTGAAGAAAAGAAATATCTCTACTCTAGGAGAGACAATTGCTTTTCTGCTGGTGTAAGGCAAATTCAGCTTTTCAAATAAGTATTTTTCGAATTTTTAACCAATTTTCATAGCTTCAGAACTTTGGAGTTGCTTTTGAGACTACTAATTTTCAAATTTATTTGACGATTGTCAGATCTAAAACCATTCGAAATCATTTAGTCAATAATAATCTAATCTGTCGTTATAGCGATTATTTCTGCAAAAGTATTTTAACAAAATCATACACACATCTTTCTGTCTCTTTAATTTGTATGTAATTTTCTATGTCTGTTATTTTCTAGCTTTCATGCTTTGCTACACACAAGATGATGCGAACGCAGAAGGAGGTATGTACTAATTTGTATAATTTTCAATTTGTTTGATTAATATTTTCCGTTGATTAACACAAACATACTCTATCATCAACTTGAGAAGGGTAACGCATATTAACAGCCTCCTAACCAATAACCCTGAATAATAAATCTAATCAATCTGTAATTCTGATTGACACACTATTTAAAAGAACACTAACCAAAGCAGTGAATTATTAAGGACAGTAGGAAATAAACATGTAGTAGATTGTTGGTATTATCGTGTAACTTTCGTTGTCTTCTTTCAAATAATTTAATATTTTCATTAAGGTCTTATTGTTTAGTCAAAATTTTTTTATCATATCAATATGATGATGTGCGCTTAAATTTGCAAACAGGTTTATTGGAGAATATAGTTTGTTTCTTGGATTCGATGTCTAGAATAGTGTGCTAAATATAACTGTGTGAATTGTTTGTTGGACAGACAATATGAAGTTGTACTGTTATATTTGATGTTTCAACAAGACGTTATTTTTCGTTTATTTTGTATTTTTTGTTATTTTCTTGTAATTATTGTACTCTCCAATAGCTAACAAAATCCTAGGCACAAGATTTTGCGAAAAAAAGATCGTGTAGATAAATATGCCAATTCAATATTTATGTATTAATCTTATTCGGCGCATTTGTGCCCATGACTATGCAAATGTTTTTGTTAATGTTTAGCCAACCGCCAGGTTACTGCAACAACATCATAAACCTATCATTCTATATTGAGTCTTTCGAATTTTGAAGTTTCCAAAGAATTCAAAGCCAGTTAATCTAAAATTACAAAATCCATTATCATATTTGTTTTATATTATGTTGATAAAAGGTCAGATATTAAGCAAATAGTCTGATTTAATTTTAAAATGAAAAAAGAGTTATGTTGCTTTTGCAGTAATCTTACGATATACATATGCATTGCCAATGTTGCCTGGACAAGACGTTCCCATATACATTATTGAAAATTGACCCTCCGTCAATTTGGCGTCGGCTACGAAATTAATGAAAATTTTTAATTTGCCAAAGAATTATAAAAATACTTCAAGTCGACATTATTTATACCTGCATGAAAAGTGACACACAGGCATAATACCGTTTGAAAAAACGAACAGAACATAGAATCTCTTAGAACATGAAGCGAGTGTGTAACTGCACCACGCCAAAACTAATTCAAACAGAGTTGTAAGGCGATTAAATAAGTCTTAAATGTGTCACACTTGCAGGAATGTATAATACTATTGAAAATATGAGTAGATACACGTAGTTTCGATCATTCGTGTTCGATGATCCTATTTGAAGACTATGAGAAGAAATAAATTCGACAGCCTCATTACCATCATCCTGCTTGATATGTTAAGTATCAATTGTTTTCTGGCGAACTATCATATATATTTATCATTGTACGTGTATAATATTAGGCGTAATCCAGGCACTTTAACTTAATATCTTTCATTGATTTTAGTTGTTTTCTCTTGTTGTTTGCGTTCTCATGCGGTTGGAATATCATACAATTGAATGAAAGAAAATATATTAGACAATAAGTTAGTTTGTTACGTTGTTACAGTGGTGAAAATTTACATAAAAACACTAGTGTTTTTTGATTTTTTCAACTGAACTTCCATTTAACTTTGATTTTGATTTTTGATTTATGTCTATTTTTCTTAAGAAATATATTATAGACACTAAACTTTCCCTTCTATTGAATGCATTAAAATAAGCTGCAAATAACTCAAATTAAGGTTAAAATAAGGTGGAAATTTATATAAAAACAACATAAATATCTTCTTTAAAAATATAGAACACTACTTTTCAATAACCAGTAGTTGCTCTCTCCTCTATGATGAACTGGAACATGCGTCGCGACATTGACTGGATCTGATTCTCTAACTCAATTTGTGAAATCGACCACTATGTTTTTTATATTGCAATTTTGGATTCCTGACTGTTATGAAATTGGCGTCCATTGGCATAAACACGCCTTGCAATAATCCTTGTAAGATTTTCAATAGGATTTAGATCTGGACTCCTCCAAGGACAATCAAGTTTCGCAATTTATGTCTCAGCTAGCCACAGGCTAACTTTCATCACAGTGTGAATAGCGACATTGTCCTGCTGAAAAATCAAGTACTTCCCAAGGATTTACTCAGCGCGCTGAACCATAACTCCCTCTAGCATCTCGATGTACATTTTTGCGTTCATTTTTCGGGAAACAAGCAATTTCGGTTTTACCGTTTGCTGAAAATCCAGCCCAAATCATAACACTGTCCCCGCCGAAATTGCGACTCATGTTCGCCACTTATTGATGCCTCTTATCATGCCAATATTACTGAAAGCCTTCTGGGCCGCTCAAGTAAAATTTATTTTCGACAGTGCAAAGAACTTTTCGCCATTCCGTTGTCCAGCTTATATGGCTTTCATCAAATTTCAATCTAACTACTTTATGTACAATAGTTAGAGGGGGATTTCGGACTCTTTTCTTGAATTTCACGTTCTGATTTTCTTTTAAAATTTGCCGCACTCATCGGCCTTTTACTGGTAAATTTAATTTATTCGTTATTTGTGATGAAAATAATTTATTTGTTGCTACTTCCCCGACGATCAATCAAACATGTCGTGCATTCATATTTTTGTTCCGCTCGTGTTTCGAAAGTTTGCCATAATAAAGAAAGTTTTGGGCTATCGTGTTGGATCTTCCGATCTTCCCTGTAATTTCTCGATCTGAAAGTCCACAAGCTTTATAAGCGATTATTGCGACTCGTTCTTCATCGCTTAAAAATTTACCAAGATTAAAAATTTTTTCCCCAAGATTAAAAAATTAAATAACTAAATATAATCAGAGGTAATATCACTACCTTTTAAAAGTAATTTTTTTCTCTGCTAACAACCAAAAAAACACTTCAAACTACACTGTTTTTATCTAAACCAAAATGATGCACATATTTAATAGAGCACTCAAATAGTAAATGTGGATATGAACAATGATATCAGAGAGACAAAAAGTCATAGCGGAATTTAGGGTAAGAGTCTGATGGATGATCTAAATAAGTAAAAAACCTACGGTGTTGCCAATAATAATACAATATCAAATTATTGTGCCAATAATAATACAATATAAAATTATTGTTTTTATGTAAATTTCCACCACTATATGTGTAAATCATAAAAATTAACACATACCGAAGAATTCCAAACATGACTTACGAGTTATTAATAGTTGACATTCATAACTAAGCTTGTGTGGAAACTTGCGCTTGTAAGAACAGTTATACTGGTGACAAACCATAATAAGATCTCGCGCACGAAACTCAAATGAGTGTTGGGCTTTGAGCTTTTCGAATCTTTATTGGTAACACACCAGCAAAAAGGTCGATATTCGATGTGACATACAATTTTTTAGTTTTTTGTGAAAATGAATATTTTTGAGAAAGTAAATTACACCAAATCATAAAAGTCTACATATACTTCAAAAATTTTCAACATTGTTTGCTACAGAAATCCACATGTAGTTCAAATTAAGTTTATCTCAATGTTTTTTTTTATTTTTGCATACACATTATGGCAGATAATTATAAAACTATGAAGTCAATAGAAAAGAAAATAAACTTTACAAACATGTGCCAGGCAAATATACATACAGCAAAAAAACGGAACATGTAAAATGTATAATTTTTTTTAGTGGCAAGAATTGTTCGATCAAAAGTTGCGACTTTAACTGCTTGCAACTTTTTTTTACATCAAAAGGACGAGGCTGTCTCTTTTATATATAGAGTAATTTCATTTTAGGCCTTTAGTCAAGCATCTTTGAAGGTTTCGTTGTTGCCGACAATATATGACCACAACTTTCATTGTTTTTTTTTGGTTTTCGCAGCCGATTACAATTAAAAAATATTATTTTGTTGCATAATATTAATTTATAATGTTTAAGAACTAATGCGAATTTCAATTTCCGATTATTCCCCATTCAGACAATTTTGATTATATGTCAGTTGTATGTAAATTTTTATGGATGAGTGTATATCCGTAGTTAAGGTAACCGTAAAAACGTAAACAATCTAGTTAGAACAGCCAATGTCGTACGTAACCATGATAATATGAAAATTATCCATAGTATATTTTATTCCCTTTGAGGAGTTGCATAAAATAAAGCATTCGGGTCGTTTCTACTGAAAAATTTCGCGTGATACCGAATTTCTTGAATGAATACAAGGATGAGATTCAGGCACGCACTTCTCGCAAAAGTTTGAATCTCGAGCCGAAACTCTTGATCTGTCTCCAGTATTATGGAATCCATACTGCAGTGAAATAAACATATTCTACTACTAGTAAAGTAAAATTAGTATAATCCTAGATCTGCCAGAAGGTGAATTGCTTTTGCAATTAATGCGAAATTTGAATCAGAGACAAGTGAGCTAACTTTTGATAAATCCCCATTACTTAGTAGATATGTGAAATAAAGTAGTCTGCATTTGGATTATGGAACAAATTAAAAGAAAATCTCAAAGTGATTTTATATTATTATTCAAACGTATCAATCAGCATTAGCTAAGGCATAGTTTCTGTGGAAAATTACACTCAAACTGTTTTCAATCTTCTGCCTCGAACGATTCAAAATTTCTAGTAGACAAAATGTAAATCAAACAGGTTTGACAGTTATTTTCTGGATTGCTGTAGCGTATTACAATCCTTGCAAAGAATTTGGTTTGGTGCTTAACTTTACGCAGAGGCATAGCTAAGCTGGAGTATTTTATGTCTGCTAACAAATATTTTCAGTAATTTCTTTGTATAATATCTTCACTAAACAATGCTACATTTTGAGAACGAAAGAATTGCCAGGGTTTTAAAAACTACAGATTCTCTGCAACTCAGTTTTTCTTTCAATAATTTCTCTTTTAGCACGTTGTGTGAAGTCGCCTTTAATAAGAGTCATTGCGAGTAAGTGAGGGCGGTAATACTTTGAAGCTAAGATTGATCATTCTTCTAAGAATCCTTGCATAGGTTGTTCTTTCAACTATTTGTAATATTTTCACAAATAAGTTTATTTTAGGCTTCAAGTGTCTGGGTCCCTGGTTTGATTCCAGGTTCGCTCGAGGGATCGCACAAGTATAGTAAGTACCTGAGTGAATCAGGGGCAAAGTGAGCCGTGGAACTATTCAACACTTAGCACTTTAAACCGAATTTCCCACTTTGAAACGAACAAACTCATACTAAAAAGCAGCGAAAAGTTATATAGCGCCATCTATTAGCATTTTTGATACTACGGTTAGCGTCTTCTGTTTCGTCTTTGGACTATAGTATTGCGCAGCCAACGAAATATTCCCGACGAAACGAAAAGTAACTTCTGTATGTGATTTAATGTTTATTTCGTGTCGCGAAAAGTATAGTACTATACTTTATCTGCAAATATATATAACAAAGGACTAACAAGGTGGTCCTTCCAAACTCAACTCCCCGGATAGGGTCAAAAAAAGGAATATAATCAGTGACACAACGAAATATCGTGGAATCTATAAGCACCGCCGGAAAAGACGAGAAAAACCTTCAACCGCGAGTTCTCGGTTGTTAATAAAGGTTGTTAATTTGTAATCGCAGCTCCCTTCTTGTCTATAAATTAGCATAGACAACGTATATCGCCTGTAACGCTTATCAAAGCAGCTCTGTTGCTATCAAAGTTGTTCTATTTTAAGGGTAAACGTGTGAGTAATGTCGACCCGCCTAAACTAGCGGTAACAATAATGGTAGCGGTTAAAAGTGCCGTGAAAGATGGAACACGCCGGAAAAGTCGGACGCCAGCGTTTCGTTCTCACCTCAGCCCATAGGTGTTTATTCATATGCCGAAGAATATCAAATAACTCGAGACAGAGATCCTTGGATTGAAAGACCAAGGCATCGAAAAAAGACAGAAATAGTGTGTTTCGAAAGTGCAGTGAAGGAACTGAAGAAAAATGAAAAAAAAATTGAAAACATCACTGAAAGGGAAAAAACACTTGCAAAGCTAAAGAGTTTTTACATATTTTAGACGCACGTGTAGAAAACATAGAAATATTAAAAACGATGTCAGAGTTGGACGAACAAAGTGATGAAAACGCATGTGCATTTACCGACGTTACGTTAGAAGAAAACAACGATTACGACTCGCTCGCGCATGAGCGAAAAAGTCTCGTGGTCATGACCAAAAAGAAAATTAAATTTACTAGCTCGCGAAATCAATAAATAACTTGCTATTGAAAGTTTAAAATGACCAATTTTTCTTGGGCAATGTCTACTTTCTAGTGAGATTTATGGGTTTCTCTAACGAAGGGAATATATAAAGATTCGAGAATTCACTTAGCGGAGATGCTGGAAAATGTGTCGAACTATTGCTAAGCACCGCGCGTAACTCGCAAGAAATATTAGACATTTTAAAAGTAAAATACGACCGCGTAATAAAAATCGAAATTGGGAGAATAATCGGCTCAATTGATGATATTCCGGCCAGCGATATCTTCAAGAATTTATAATTTTGAAAAAATTGGCCGAATGGACTCAGCAGAAATAGTGCCGAAAGCAGCACATGCCCAAAAGAGAGAATTTTCGATTTGAATCAAACAGAAGACTATACAGCGCCGTCGGGGGCCTGTAGCGATAATGAAGA
Source organism: Nemotelus pantherinus (assembly GCA_963978885.1). Classification (NCBI taxonomy): domain Eukaryota; kingdom Metazoa; phylum Arthropoda; class Insecta; order Diptera; family Stratiomyidae; genus Nemotelus; species Nemotelus pantherinus. Next base: position 74,192,383 of record OZ022265.1, on the reverse strand, counting down.
TGAGAGTGTGGCCTTAGCACAACTTAGAACCAGACCGAAGTCCAGAACCAAGAGTGCTAAGGTCCAAAAGTGGAATGGCTAATGCCATTCAAGAGGCAAAACAAAAAAAAAAGAATTGCCCCGAGAGCAGGGTGCCCTAGAAATGGCCGTGAAGGCCCCTCGTCCGCATTAGCGGAGCACCCTTTAACCAACCCCGACGGATGCTGGGGTGCCGCTTTGCTAGCTCGCTGCGGCTGGGGTGGGTTCTTTAAACAAAATGGGGTTAGTTTGCTCTCAAAGAAAACGGGATGCTACGTATTATTTCATCCGTCATAATACTGTAGCCGCAAACTGGTATATAAAAATACCCAAGGACCAAAAAAGGGGCATAGTTCCGTAAAGGAAACCACCCAGGCTCTGCAACATGGGCTGACTAAGCAGACCCAGTGCTCGTGACAACGCACGGAGCCAGAAAATTAAAATTCTACAAAAAGGAAAAAGGAAAAAGTGCTACCTCTCTTTACAAGGAACCCGGGTGAGGCAGACAGCCCCGGGCCCCCGATGTTAGTGGAGCCCTGACCCCGATGGTCTGGGGTCCTCCACCCTCTGATACTGGCCCCATATCAAAATTCAAAAATTCAAAAGTTTACAAAAATCACGGAAACTACTAGTTGGGCCAGTATCCCTCCCTTGAAAGAGCTGAAAAATTAATGCGCGAACTAGTTATTCATTTACAGGCCAGCCAGGCCGCGCGCGGACCCTGAAAGAGAAGAAGAACTCCTCGGGCTTTCACCCAATAAGAAGGCCAAGGGTTTTAAATTAACAATTCATTATTATTCAATTGTAAAAAAAAATAACATGATTCGAGTACAATCCTAAGAACATGTAATTATTAATAGGTGTTTTTGTTTTCGTTCTCCGGTTTTTCTGTTTTCTTTTTTTTTCTTTTCCTTTGGGATTGCTTTTAACTTCCCCCTTAATTTTCCAAAAAAAATACGATCCGGTTTTAGGCGCCTAAAGCCGCGTGTTTGGGTTTTGGTTTTGGAATTCAATTCATTAGTAAATACCTTTGACAAAAGAAAAATAAAGTCAAATTGATGTCTGCGAGGGATTACTATTGTTTCGTTAGTTTAAAAAATTTAAAATGTTAGCTCCGAATAAACGAGAAATGACTGAATTAACATTGAAATAATAAGTAACCGTACTCAATCGTTACTCCAGATGTTTTACTTCTTATTTCCATCTAAAATCAAGTAACCATAGCTTGCCCTTCATATTCATTTGAAGAGATCATAATTTATAACACCAGATTAATAATTCTGTGAAGGTGTTGTTACATAATAACCATTTGTAAGGTTAGAGTTAACTTATTTGCATATAAACATATGTACATCAATTAACAAGCAAAATCGATATCAAGTGAACTGACGTGGTGACACATTTGCGGTTATGAAGTACTTGATTCAACAAAGCTGATTATTCCTTTGGTAAAGGTATGTTGATTAAATCGACCGATCATTAAAGTCAAATCTTAAGGCGGCTAAGCAGACGTGTCTGCCATAAAAAATCAAATAATTTTACTTAGGATTAAACATGGCAAAAGCAAAAATAACACCATAAGCAAAAGTAATCTTACTATTTATATCACTAATAGTTTTTTTTTTTTTTTTTTTTTTCTCTTTTCTTTTGAATTAGAGATAATATATCTGATTTGAAAACAAATCAAAAGCATTTGAAAAAAACTAACTTTCAGAATCTTGTTTCGGAGGCAAGTGCGAGAAACTTTCACTGAAATGTGATATTTTATATCGTTCATACAAATTGGTGGAAATATCTTATTACTCTCAACACATTAACTTGCATGCATGTGTGTGTAAATACATACAGATTTGGTGCATATAATCAGCTTTGATATTCCTCCTATCAACATTTAGTTGTCTGAACATCGATTTTACTTTTACACTTAAACCCATAAAAGCTTTCATTAAAAGTTTGTTTAAAAGAATTAATAGGGCACCTGATTTAATTCAAAATGGTGATAAGCTGGTTAGAGAATCGTGAAGAACCACAAAAAAATATAAAATTCTCAACACGTTACTTTGCTTGTTGTTGTTGTTAGAATGGAATCTGATTCCAGCTCTTCGAAACGTGTAAAAATGACGGATTATTGGTTGAATTGCATCACTTTCGATTGCGGTACTTCGTCTGTTTTCCCGTTCCCTGAATTCAACTAGGCACCTCGTATTAATGCCCAATGCATTGATATATGTAAGTGGGCTCCTGGCTCTGCTTTTACAAAGTCCTCAATAAATGTTGCACTTGCTAATTAAACCACTGTTCCGGGAGTGTTTCCACACTGTTCACCTACATCGCCGCCAAGTGCATGCTGTACGACCACTGGATGGTCTGTTCGTCCGCCAACGTAAAATCTTGTTGCCGACCGAAATCATTTAACGCCGGGCTGTTGATGGAACGCGAATAGTTATGATAGAACGTACTTACAGAGTGCTAAAGATGTCGAAGTATCCTTGACCAACTGTTTTTTTTTCTTTTTACCCCCACCCAGAACTTGAATCGTGTTAGGCTCGGCTTTTCCGTGTAGTTTTGATTTCCTCAATCATTCCCTGAACAACTTGTACCTTAAATCCGTATCCTGGTCAGGCATTGCGTAAAGTAAACGGAAATTTGAAAGGAGCACGTCGTGCAAACCGTACTGGACCACCACGAAACTGAAACAACCCGGAAGATTGTGCAAAGTAGCCAGAAGCTATAAAAAAGGGCGCTCGTACGATCCGCGAAACCAATTAGCAGTCAGGTTGATCATTTATCCCACGCAATTAATACATCCACGCCCGATAACCATCAATTCTTTCTTCTACACACTCTGTAGACCGCGTCCATTCCCCAGCACAAACTAGATGCGCACGTATATTGCCGTCGATTTCAAGTTTTCAATAAAATCTTTAGCCCCGAAAACCGAAACTCACGTATTTCACAAATGAAAAACTTTTTCCACTTTCCAATCCCACCGGTTATTAATGAACACTTGCAATCACTATTTCAGGGCAACTGTTTTCCTTAAAGGATGGGGCCACTTTCGATCTTTATCGTTGTCACGTAGTTGATTATGCTATTTCGCACGAACAATCCCGCAATCACGTGTATGTTACAAAGAGATAGGTTTTGGAGTTGCTTCTTAAATTTTCCGCAAACAAACAGCCTCTGAATATCATTGTGGTAAAAAATGGCCTCGTATCGCACTATAATCACTTCATTTTCGATCACCGACCACTTTTCGCCGGTATGCAAGTTCCTGTTCAAGATCAATCAACGTGCCGCCATCCGGCCGAGACCACGATTTTCAACCCGACTCTGCGACCACGTCTGGCCTCCGCCAAGAATGAGATCCGACTCTCCCGAGCTTATCAGCTCCAGCTCGCAAAATGCACGTTCGAGTCGCAAAACAAGATCCCGTTAGAACTTGTTGCTACTCGAATTCAATAATAAGGTCGCCGGGGACGTACGGGACTTATTTTTGTGCGATTGAAATGTGGTTTCAATCGCAAAATGTTGTAGCGTCTCCGATCCATACAGTGTGGGTCGGAGATGTGTGACCAGTAATTTTTGAATGAAAAATATAAAAATTACTGGATGCTACAGGCCTTCTGGACCCACTCCAGACAATCAATACAGCACACATTAATCCAGAAAACTAAATCCTTTGCACTGTGCTTAGATCCCTTTTAGATGCGTCACCTCAACACCAAACTTTTTTCTCGGTTCTCTTATAAAGTTGATCTTAGTGTTAACATAGAGCAACTCAACACTCGGATACGTTTTGTCACTCGAATTTGTCATCAGTTTTGTAAGCACTTTGAGAAATGAATGATATTACTGAATTTTCACAATATCTAGTAGCACAAATTAGCAAAATCATTACAAAATTGTCGCAAAATATTCAAAAAAAAATCAGCATTTGGGACTTAGAACGCAACTGAGAATGAGCGAAAGGAAAACGTAAAAAAGTTGATCGTACATGCATCAACGTACCTCGCCTTCTTCCGCTCCACACCCGTCTTCTAAAAATTCGAGTTGAGCTGATCAATGTAAATGTAGTCTTTTGAACGCTAAAATAGTCGGAATATGTAACCAGCATTCAAAATCGAAACAAGAAGGCAATGGGCCATAACATTCCATGTACACGAAGATTCAAGACACCCTCTTTTTCACCATTTTTTTCAGATTCGTTTCTTTGTAAAAATATCACTTAATTAGTATTTAACAATTTGACGAGTAGGACGATTAGTCCGTAAAATCTTTCCCTGCCCCACTAAACTGGAAATAAGTAAACTGAAGCTCAGCATGCTCTCAGTTTTCTGAATCTATTTGATTCGCCTATTCAAATCTAAAGAATCTCTGATGCCGTAATTATATAATATATTGGGTCGAGGAATAACTTCGTAGCGCTTTTATCAGAGTTTTTTTTTTGAACAAAGATTAATAACTATATCAATAAATTAATCAATAATGAATTCGTCGTTGCTGTTTATGACCTGCTGCCACTTCTCGACCAATATATTCATTCCGCTCCGCCAAAACTCGCCCGGCCTGGTGTTGCAGACGTTGAGCCAGTTTTTCAGGTGTTCTTCGTCGTTGAAAGTGACGCCCCTAATTTGGTTCGTCGTTGAGCAGAATAGGTCACACGATAGGTTAGCGCCAGATCTGCAGATTATGACGAATCATTCGAGGTTTTGAAGTGCGGCTTTGACGGCTTGTGCGACATGGGGCCTGGCGTTGTCGTGAAAGAGAATGGTTTGGCCTTGTCGATCGAATCTCTTCAGCTAAATTGCCTCATTTACGCGCCGCAGTTGGCAATATAAAATTCCTTGTTGACCGTACAGTTCTTCCCGAGTTTCTTCCGATGCAACATGTCCTTCCAGTCCCACGAAACACAGATCATGGTCTTATTTGGGTGGAGGTCTTGCTTGACTCTCATATTCGCCGTATTTTCTTTGTTGTTCTAGGTGGGCTCGTGGAAAATTCCATCGAATTAAGATGTTTTGGAATTGTCTTCGAATCTCAGCCCATTTGTGTGGCCAATTCACGACTTGTTTGGCGACAGTACTCCTTCAAAATAGCTTTGAGACGCTCCTCGTCGAATTCCAAAGGTCTTCTGCTGCGAGACGAGTCATAGAGATCAAAGTATTTTAACTTCGCAAACCATTTCCGTGTTGTAGACTTGTTATAGGCGACACGACGCAAATGTCCCGACCTGCTTCGGCAGCTATCTGACCCGTATGAAAAGCGAAGAAAAGCAGGTGTCGAAAATGTACCTCCTGGATATTTTATGTTTAAGCTTAAAAAGAGATTAAACTATTCAAAACAATGATTAGCACAGTTTTGTAGAGCAGAAAGAGCTGTTTCGAATAAATATAAACACTTTGCCAAACAATAAACAAATCGTATCAGAATAAAAGAAAACAACACGCTACGAACTTATTCCTCAACCCAATAGTACTTAACAATTTGACGAGTAGAATATTTAGTCCGTAAGATCTTTCCCTGCCCCACTAAACCGGTAATAAATAAACTGAAGTTCTGAATCAATTTGAATCGCTTATTCAAATCTAAGGAATATTTATCGCGGTAATTATATAATATACATCTTTAGACTCCTGTGTTAAAACTACTTTAATTTATTAACTTTGTACCCAAAAAACTCATAAAAATATTATTTCATTAATTTGAATATCTTTCCTCCACTTTTGAGGAAGGAAATAAAGATAATATATGTCATTTCCTTTTCCTTCTATATAAACAGAGGATAAATAGTAGAATTATCTCTCCAGCTTCTGAAGGAACGAAGCGACATATTATAAATACTATTATTTATCAAGACTTATTTCACATACCAATTATGAAATATATGATATTCCAAGCCGTGTGAATTATTCTTTCGATAAGGAGAAATAGAGTTGATTATAGTCACATAACATTTTCCATAAAAACTAAGCAACTTATAACAGTAGAAACGTATTTAGTAAATCAAAATTAAGAAGACACTGGATCTTTCAAATAATCTGCACCTTATCGATTGAAGTTGATTTTAAGTAATAATTATGTCGATACGTCGTATTTGTTCTATTTATTTTCAATTATTTAAATCAGTTTTGTAATTTGACTTGTTTGATTGTGTTAAACAAATAAATTAGCAAACATAAACAGAGTTAAATAAACTCCAAACTACTAAATTATTCAACCTTCGTTGTTCACTACCAATCACAGTCTACCCTTACCCCACAATATTAATTCAATATAAAACATTTGTGAGCGGAAAAGTAATTTTTTTATATTTTTTGATTATTTAATTACAAATTTGAAAAAGGAGAAATTATCTACAGAGTGGAGTTACCTGATATGGAGCAGATAACACTTATCTACCTGGAGAATAGTGATGCTGACTATTGTAAGTCGAGCGAAGAAAATTGAATGCAAAGCAAAATCTAGAGAAATTTTGTTTGTTCGAAATAGTTGAGAAAACACATTTCACGAAAAACAATCTTTCGTAGAGTGGATTTTTTTCGTTTCCTAATTTCATTTGATTTTGGAATTGAAATGAAGGCAAATGTTGTCATTTCATTCGTTGTAGATTCTTCGTTAAAGCATCTTGTCATAAGTTTAAAATTTTCTTCAACGACTTTTGGGTTGCTTTACATCGCATTGTTTTAAAAAAATATCACTGATAATTTTTATTTAGCATTTTTCCGATCATAGTTTGCCAGTTGTCTTGTGTATCACTTTGGGTTTTTTTTTAGATTGTATATTTATTTTGTTGATGAATTACAATTAGCTTGCTAGAAATTGACGAAGTGTAAAATGTTAAAATTGAAAAAAATTAAATTGGAACATGGGAGCAAAGCGCATCACTGCATTTATGTAATCAAGAACATCTCATGTATGAAAGCATGTTGTTTTAATATGATACAAAAAAGCTAATTGTGTCAAATTTAGCAGATGAGGTCCACCCTTTAATACATGATAACTATATATGGGCTAATTATGAAAGTATGTGATAAACTATAAACACAGATGTGACTTAGGAATACCCTGTGGATTGGAACCAAATGCATGGTGGACCTCAGCAAGAGCAACAGAAATTCATCCAATTTTTACATTAAATTACATCGTCTCCTTTTATGTTATCAACCATATTTTTCCCGCAATTATTCTGTAAATATTTTTTTTCCTTTTCGCTAGTTATTCAAAGTCGTCTCGTCTTTTCATTTCTCTTGGCGTCGGTTCTTAATCAGTCAGCTAACTCCACACAATAATGGTTCACATTTCCAAAACGTTATTAATTTGTTTTCAAACACCTCACAGTAGCTTTAGCTATGTTATCTCTGCATGTGCATGATGTGCAAGAACGAACATCTTTTTCCTATTATCGTTTACGACTTATTGTGATTATTGTTTTTCGCTTGCCGTTGGAAAATTGTTTACATTCACTTTTTTAAAAATTGAATTATTCATTCAAATTTCATTATTATTTGTAATGAGCTACGTTAGGTTAAAATACGATTGATTGTTTTCGTAACATAGGCAGAATAATATCTGAGCGTTTGTAGCGAACGATAATTGATTATAGAAATATTAAATTGACATTGGGTGAGCTGAAATGTCTGCGTACTTACATTGGACTGATATTTTAACTATGAAGATAAACACATCATGTTCTTGTTCTTCTAGTTTGAATTAGTTTCTTAGTATCTTTCTTTGCCTGGTTATGCTTTCAGACTTAAAAAAACTAGGATGAAATCGTAGTGTTGTAAAACTTTTAGAAATATACACTAGTTTTAGTATTGTCCTGCATCCTGTTTTTGCGATGCCATCAGACGTCATGGTAGTAAATATTTAGGGAATGATTAGAAATCATGTTAACATTGTGAATTTAGCCCTCTGTAATCGAAGTGTGTAGAAAATAATTGTTTCTATTTGTTAGCTTGTGTTTATTGTTTATTTGGTTTGTATTGTTTCTCCTATGTTTGACTCTTGATCTCGACTATTCAATTCCAACTTTACAGAATGTGAATGAGCTCGCAATTGTTTCACTATAGGATTTTGTGTGATGATCCTCATTTGATTTATTTTTCCTTACATAAAATTCTTTTGACAAACATGTGATTAAGGTAGGTGGATATGATCCGATGGATCATGATGGTCCCTCTTAGTGCTCAAATTTTCATTATGCTTAAAATAGTAACATATTGTGTTGAAAATTATTTATATTAAATATGATGATGTGGGCACTTACTGAAGAGCCTGCGCAAATACATATAAGCACTTTTCTGATCTCGTAATTACATTCATTTACCAAAATGATTCTTCTCTGTATGCCAAATATTGATAAACATATAACTATCCACGTAGTTTTTAATTATTATTAACTCAAGTCAGTTTTCATAAACTTAAAAGCAAATCGTGACCTATATCCAAATTAATCTTTCGTTAAACCATAAATATAATGCCAAGATACAAATTCAAACAATCATACGTTAAAAATAAGTTAGTTCTTAATAGCAATTTGATTTTCTTTAGAGCATCAAGCGGTTGTTATTTTCGCTTCATTTGTTCATTAATCCATACATACTATTAAAATAATGAATCGGGATGGTTTAGTATAGTTAAAACCTTCTTTCGTTGCTATTAATCCCAAGTTTACTTCCATTTCACATATCCATTTATTTTTCCCGGCGAATAAATTTTTCAAATCTGACATTTCGACCTATGCGTAAAATGAAAAGTGCTTACATTTTAAATAGAAAATAAAGTTCATATAAGCGAAAATATCCTTAATCAATTCATACGTATAAGTCACTGGACCTTAAATGTTGGAAATCGTAAGGAACGTATTCGACAATAAATGAATCTAAAGACATTCGTAGCTGATCAACATAATAATCTTCGCCAAAAGCATAAATTATATTTTTTTGAAATTACGTCTGCGAACAGATCTCATCATGCCCTTCGAGTCTTTTATCAATCGACCGAAGGCTTCTACCAACAATTAGATAAGTAAAGAAAATGAACCAGCATTCCTTTGTTAGCTTTGAGTTCAATTTGTTAAACATTAAATATATTTTAAGAGTAGTACTAACCTTTATTCATACACGCATATACATGTTTTAGACACCGATTTACTTAACTGACCCTTCAATATCATCATATTTGTAGGTATCAACACTTATTTAAAACCATATCAAGTATCGTTTTCTATAATTGAGGCTTTAAAACTAACACTTTTAAGCTATTCATACTACTTCATAATATAATTTTTACAACATCTAGTGATCATGACAATCATAAAAAGAATTGTTTCAAAACACAGCGTGAAACAAAAAATTACAACAAATCACTGACTAGCCTGCATAAACACATTATTCAGTATACAACGGTCTACCCAATAAACTCGAAACTAATTTCGCATTAACAAACCAATTTTTTATTTACTTTTAAATATAAACATTCGAAAACCTGGCTTCGAATTGAGTTTACTTTTGAATAAATGAGTATTATCTGTAATTAGCAACGATCATTTTGGTTTGCGATTTCAATTTTGTTGGCTTTTACAAACTAATTTTGTGGGAACACATCAGTCTATTTTGAATCGTTTTTACAATTTTATTGGTAAATCGCATAATTGATTTGCTTGTTGCATTTTTTGTCACTAAACTATGGTTTTTTTCTTCAGATCATTCACTTATTTTTAGATAGACAAAAATTTAAGACTATTCTCATTATTTACTGGAGCATATCAATACTAACTAGTTAGAAAAAGTTTGTATTTCCTTGATTAAAACCTATGGTGGTGACGAGAATTTTTTAAATCTTCAGTAGTGTTATTTAATTTTCTTTGATAATAGCATTGCTTTAAGTGGAACTGTAAGTGTCTTTCATGCATAGCAAATTTTGATTTTGGTTCCCGTTCTCTGCTAGATGAATAGATGATTTGTGAATTATTTTCGAGAGATCTTGCTACTTGAAAATATTTGACACTGAATCGCCTCTACTTTTTTCGAGATATTGCTATGTGTATCAATCTTTTATTTATTGCTAACAACTAATTAAATCTAGAACAAAATATTTAGAATAAATCACAATTGGATTCGATTGCAATTACTCACAAAATTCAGAAATATGTATTTAGATTTTCTTAGAGATATTTCAAAATACTGTTGATCGTAATTGAAGTTGTACACTTACAGCCTCCGAAGAAAATGTACTATCGTATGAAGCAGTACAGCGCTTGCAGATAAACTATACTAGACCTGTTATTGTGCTAGGACCTCTGAAAGATCGTGTCAATGATGACTTGATCTCAGAGTTCCCTGATAAATTCGGTTCATGTGTTCCACGTAAGTATAGTTTCACTAGTATTGATAAAGTTTTGCAGTTTGAAGCATTTGCTTGTATAAATACAATGAAATGTGATCATATTACAAAATTCATTTTGTTTTCAGATACCACTCGACCCAAGCGCGACTATGAGGTCGACGGGCGAGACTACCACTTTGTTTCTTCGAGAGAGCAAATGGAACGTGACATTCAGAATCACCTGTTCATCGAAGCAGGTCAATATAATGACAATCTTTATGGTACTTCTGTTGCTAGCGTACGGGAAGTAGCGGAAAAAGGCAAACACTGTATCCTGGATGTTTCTGGAAACGCCATCAAACGACTTCAAGTAGCGCAATTATATCCTGTTGCTGTATTCATTAAACCCAAGTCGGTTGATTCCATTATGTAAGTAGCTCTGATATACTTGTGCTGAAGAGTCGCCGAATATCCTGTCTTAAATGAACATTTTAGGGAAATGAACAGGCGTATGACCGAAGATCAGGCTAAGAAAACATTTGAACGTGCATTAAAAATGGAGCAAGAATTCGGAGAATATTTCACAGGTAATGAAATGCAAAAAATAAGCAATTTAAAAAGTAAAGTAATCACGACAACCTTTATGTCAGGTCTAGGGGTTGAAGCTGGTAAAGACCTTCATTCACAAATTTACAATCAATGTGAATACGAGTGTGGAGTGATCAGTTGTTCTATGACTCACTTTACCTCTGATTTTAATCGAGGACCTAATCAAAACTAGGTGAACTCAAACCTAGGTGCGCGGTCTCTCGTCCGAACCTGGATTCGAACCAGGGTCCCCACACTCAAGAAGCCAGTTTTCTACCGACTAGGCTACGAAAGCTTCGTTTAAAAAAAAAAGCAGTTTATAAACATGAGAAAATGCAATGAGAAGCATCGAAAAAAAAAGATTTCTATAAGTGTGATCGCTTGGAAAACAACGCTAATTTTTATGGAAAATAGTGCAAATATTACACTAGTTCTAATGTTTTTCTCTGTGGCTGCAAGAAATTTGTCGCAATCTTCGGAGTTATAGATGCATCGATCTATGAACCGAATCTGTCCGAATCGGTGGATCGATCGACTGCATCAAAAAATCCTGTTAATATCAGGGATTTCTCACTGGCCTTCTTCATACCTAAAAAGTAATCTAAAGACATTCGCCTGCTGTCCTTTGATTATATTCGATAGTCTTGTAAGCCTTTGGGTCATTGTGAAATATTGCTTAAGATCTTTGGGGATATTCTCATATTCTGCATCACTTAGAAAAAAAAATTGTTAGCAAGCGCAGGCTAAGCTTTGCTTTCCTTTCACATAAACGGAGCAATATTTGTTGTCCACAACTTTCTAACAATAATTTTAGACGCCCTCAATATTCAATATTTCCTAACCCTATGAGTTTCATTTCGAAAATATTTTTTTTTCATGTCAATATTACTAATACAACTTATCAGCCATTTGTTTCGATATTTTTGTTGATAATCCTAAATGCACATTCAGTAGGTCAGGTACATCTCTAACTTTGTGTTCTCTACTCAGTCACTAAACCGTAAACAGTCACTAAACAGTAAACAGTCACTAAACAGTAAACAGTCACTAAACAGTAAACAGTTAAATATGCTCGTTTTTTGTGTGTCGTAAGCAGTGCTGCCATTTTAGCATTTTGAATGCTACATCTAGCATTATTTTTTCCAAAACGGCATTCGAAATTCGGAGTTAGCATCTAGCATTATTTTTAGCATTTAAATTACATTTCGGAATAATCTGGCACTCATTTATTTACAATCTCGTCCATCAAATTTTAATATAAAAGACCAAAATATAAAGATTATAAAGTCATCTATATTGCTTTAAAATGGTTAAGTGATGATACTAAAAATCAGTTATGGGGTCCCATCCACTTCAGACTCCCATGAGCCTCGGGCATCTACAAGTTCAAGTTTACCAAAGTATGTGCAATCTAGTTAGATATTTTTTCCTGAATAATGTGAATTATTTGTTTTGTTAGGGCTTTAAATGGAAGCAATCGCACGGATAACGCTGGAGAAAAATCTTTGTTATCCGACACTAATACTTTTTCTTCACTTAAAAATAAATAATTGTTGCTGTTTTGATTGAGAGATTCCAAATTTTTTTTGAAAAATATTGGTAGAAATGAGCTTTACATAAGAGAAGAAGATTTAAATATAGCTGATATGTCTGTAATAGATATAGAATCATTTTGAGATGTAAATTCTAAACTTCTAATTTGTTTTTGTTATACATACGAGAGTTGATCAATAAGTAATGGTAATGAATATAAACCAAGGTGATTAAACTTAAAAGATATATTTATTTTTCAACAGTCTTCTAATAAGTTAATACATTTAGTCCATTTTTTCCAAACCCAGGATACCCTTAGAAAAAAATTCTTTATCGGGACTCTCCCAAAATACCTCAACAGCGGCCATCACTTCCCTAGCATATTCGAAATTCTTACTCCAAAGGTGTTGTTTGAGCTGAGGAAAGAGGTAAAAGCCACTGAGAGGTAGATCTGGCGAATAGAGTGGGTGTTCAGGCAGTTCGAATCCTGTTTCTTTAATTATATCCATCGCAACTGCAGCCTTGTGAGCCGGTGCGTTATTTTGAAGAAACAGAACTCCGGCTCGCAGTTTGCCGTGTATTTTCCCCTTCATTGCCTCTCGCAGTCTTCTCATTTGGTCAGCTTAGTAAGAGCCTGATATAGAGAAATATTCCATCACAATAATTTCTTCAGCGTCCCACAAACTGATGCATAACCTGTCCTGCCGAACTTGACACTTTGAATTTCTTCAGCATCGATGAAGAGCGTCGCTTTCAGGTCATCGATTGCATTTTCGTTTCTGGATCAAAATGGTGGATCCAAGTATCGTCTATGGTCACGAAATGTAGTAAAAAGTTCTCCTGATCTGCCTGGAACTTTTTGAGATTCATCCTTGAATTGTTGACTCGTTTCTTCTTATGCTCGTCCGTTAACATTCTCGGGCAGAGACCTTCTTCATATGTATATTGTTGGCAAAGATTTTTCGAACACTACCATATGAGATCCCTGTGACCTAAGCTACATACCTGATGGTCACTCTTTGATCTGTCAACACAACATCTTCGGCTTTTTTTAAGTTGTCTTCAGTGAGTGATGTGGATGGACGTCCTTCGCGGTGTTCATCTTCAGAGTATGTTCTTTCCAGCTTAAACTCTTTGGCCTAGCGTGCAACGGTGGAATATGCAGGAGCAGAGTCCCTTAAAGTTTCCACCATGTCGCCGTGTATGCTTCTGGTAGACAATTTTATGAAACAGATTTTCAAACAAATTTCGTTTTTCCCCATTTTGATGTTCTCTCTTCGTCTGTTCGTATTCAAATGAATGTAGCTCCTCTTAGAACTGTGTTATACTGGAGCTAGTGCTTTTGGCACTTTGAATCCCTGGAATCATGGCCTATTTATATGTTTTTTTCATGCTGACTTTGTGAGTATATGTAGAAGTAAAAATTTTTTTTTTTTAATTTTATGCGAACTGGAAATAACCCATTATCATTACTTATTGATCAACCCTCATATAAATATACATATTATTTTCATATTGAACCATGTTTATTTCAATCAAATAAGAAAGCATTATTTAGCATTATAATTTTACAAGATCTAGCATTATTTAGCATTAAATAAAATGGAATCTAGCATTATTCCAAAAAAATAAATGGCAGCACTGGTCGTAAGTAGTCTTGCAGCGAAGTCTATATTTGGAAAGTAACACACTTTAAAACTTGATGGTCGGCATCTTCTAATATTCGACTTCTATCAAACTCAGAATTTACTAGGAGTTCTACTTTGAACAGTCGTTTCTTGTTTAAATATTTAGTTGTAATGAACCAATTTATGGCTCTAATGCTAATGCTATTCATATTGCTAAGCTCAGATCCCAACCTGTCTCGAAAGCTATTGTTCGTAGAACTACGTGACCATTAATTTCATTTTTCTTCAATTTGGATCTTCCTCATATGCCATCCGAATTTTCGTCCACAACTTCATTTCTGAAACACTCGTCAGCTGTAATAGGTACTTTTCGTTTCGTCTAATAGATTCGTGTCTTGTAGTTCTCTGTACGCTTTGATACGTATTATCCAATTTTTGTTATATGCCAACCTTGAAGTTCTGTCTTTTTGATCATAAGGAAGATTTTTCGGCATTGAGACTGCAATTACAATCAGTGTCATCTTATCTTAAGAACCCGCTTTTCGGAGGCGTTCGTCAATGGCACAACACGTCTTATTATCGATTTATAGATTTGGAGCTTTGTTTTCCTGTGTGTGCAACTAGTCTTCAGTATAGTCAGAATGGACTATAAAGTTTTTTTTTAGATATCTGGCAATTTTATTTCGACCGCTTCATTGTATTTGACTGTCAATTTTGCACTTAAGTGTATACAGTCGTCCACATTTTCTAAATTACATTCGCCACGAGCTATATTTTGCCTATTGGGGTCCTCTTTCTTGTTTGCGTCATGATTTAATGCGTTTCCGTCAATTTTCTTCTCCGTCTCTCTTTGGCGGATGTGAAAGAACGTGGCAAGATATGAATGTTATTCGCACAGGCTACTACTTGGCTGGATTTATATAAAAATGTAACCTTTGTGTCGACAGGCAGCTTCTTTATCATGTTCCTAAGTGCTATCTATATTGAACAGCAGAGGGGTTACTCCACCGCCTTGCTTTAGTCCGAGATTTGAGTCAAAGGCATCTGTCGGGCTCTGACTTGTGATATTGTTGATGTAAGCGTCATTTTGGTCAATTGAACTACTTTTATTGGATACCGAAGAGCAGGATTATTTCATACAGTACGTTCCGACCAATAACGTCATATGCTTGTTTAAAGTTTACGAAAATCTGGTGGACGTCTTGTTTTCGTGTTCTTGTTTGACCATACTCCCAGTGACATTCTTAGCGTAGACTTTAATTTTTCTTTCTAATATTTTCGTCAATATTATTTAGGACATACAAAGTAGAGCTGTGTAATTTTTGCTTCGAAGTTTATCTCCTCCTTTGTGTAGAGGGCATATGATGGATTCGCACCACTTCTGTCGCCCTCGTCGTCAAACTATCCATTTCGTTTGCGCCGAGCTCCATACCCAACCATTTGTTGCAACATTTTTGATTGTTGTCTCCATCTCAATCCAGACCTCGTCGACCGATCTTACTGTGTTATTTTGTTGGATGGAGTCAGTTTCGTCTCAAAGGTTTTTGCGCAGTTTACTGCTATTGACGCCGTTTGGAGCTTTCCGATGTCGAACTTCCGAAAATATGACTTGTCTTCTTCACATACTCCTTTGACTTACAACACCGATTTTACCAAGTAGTGGTTTGAGTTACAATGCGCCCCTTGAAATGTACGGACGTCAAATTCGCTAGAAGACCATCTCTCCTGGATAAGGACATTGTCATTTGATTGAAAGTATTGCCATCTAGTGATTCCCGTGTTCTTTTGTGGATGGGAAACATTATGGTTTTGGGAAACGTTATGGGAAATATTCCAATCTTATTACTATGCATCTACTACACGCACTCTGGCTGGCTTTGCCCATTGTCATAAGTTTCATCGTGAAGACTGTCTTCCAGTCATTCCGCGATCTATTTCTTCATTCCCGACTTTAGTATTGAAATCATCGGGTATTATTTTCACGTAATTTGAAGGCAATGAGTCGAATAGTATTTCCTGGTGTATTTACAATGTGTGTTTCTTTTTTCAGGGGGTGAACACTTATCGATCATATTTTTAAAAAAATTGGCGTTGACGCGGATCGCACACAATCGTTCGTTTAATTATTTGAAGTCCATTACGTGCGGTTTGAGTTTCCTTATCCACAATGAATGACACTCCGAGCTCACGGCTTGCAGCCGACTTAACATTTTTGAATATTGTGTGCGATCTCGTGTCCGGTATTTTCGCTTCCTGGATTTTCATGGTAGTACGTTCAAGTTTTACTGACTAGCCTGTTGAAATAATGATTTAATAGCGCCATGGCTATTGAGTGATCTGAGATTTCAATATCCGAATAAGTAGTGGTATGGTTGATATCGTTAATACAAAGTTATCAAAGTTTTCGTTCAAACTTGTTTGTGTGGGATATCATTTGGGCCAATGTGATTTGCGAGACATTGAATACTATCGAAAGTCTGCTTTTTACAAGCTGCATAATTCAGTATATAGTTAGAAAGATTGTCAATCATTTTTGAGTTTAAGGTAATGTACTGATTTTATGTGTAACGTTTACCAAGAGATGTTCAGCCTTAACTTTGATGTACTTAGGAGATGTTATGGTAAATGTGCTTTCAGCTTTGAAATAAAAATTTAGCATTCGCTGTGACAAAAATAATTTATCCAAAATAAAATGAAAAATAGTTTTAGCCATTTACAGATGAGATTATTAAACGTAAGTAATTGAGTGATAGCTTGTGGATTGAAAATATGAAAAAAAATTAATAGAATAATGCGAAATGAAAAACAAATGAATTTATAATGATAATACTTTAAAAAAAGATCCGATTCCGTTCTAATGCGGATCGTTTGCCCGTTGTTGCACCATACAAATTTAAACTTGGCTTCTAGCGCTTTCGTTTTGGGTTGCCAGAAAAATTTGCTGTTAAATGGAGCTAAATGTTCGTTTATATAGTATCGTTTGCCATCCCTCAATATATTTTTGTTGGTTTTTTTAATGCTCCGGCCGTCTCCCTCTTTCGATGAAAACTCGCAAACTATGATTGACGGTTTGTCACTTACGTTACGCCGCGTCAATGCATTGATTATATTGTTGCTGCCTTGCAACCCGTTTTCAGTACAAAATTGTTGTACGACTGCTATCGGCGATTCATTGTTTTGGATCGATAAGCCGCTGATTTAAAGTTTGCTAACAATTTCTCGTTGTTCCAGTGCTTTGACTTTGCTTTCAAGCCGGTTTATTATGATAGCCTGTGTACGATTCTTTTTCTCCAAGTCACCTAATTTTGAATTAAGAGCTTGAATTTTAAGGATCGCTTTTTTCAAGTCCGTCGTGGCATCATTCTGCTGTTTGGCTAGAAAGTTATTGCTTTGAATCAGCTCGTCGATCTTCTTTAGCATTCTTGACCAGTATTTATGCTTGTCGTCGATTTCAATAGCAGTGGGAATTTTATTTTCTACCGATGCGCTGGATTTTACTGGTGAATCATCAGATCTGGACGGATTCCTCTGTTCCGAATCACACTTTTCGCTGGATACTCCCAACGTGGTTTGATTGGCGTGCCGTCAGAGAGCGACAATGTACGCTGTTTGGAGTTACACCTTTTGCACAGTCGCGTATCTATTGCCTCGCTGGGCAGCATCGCTACGAATTCCGCACATTGCCACATTTAAACCAGTCGAAACGAAAAATAGAATACTAAACTGTGGTAAAATAGGTAAAATTTGCACACCCGAACTCGTTGAAGAGTTGAACTGGACTGGACGTCAACGTGCTAGTACGATATTCTCCGATCATTCAGGTCTTATCTGTCCACTGCTTATTTTCAGTATAGGAGTTTCTGTAGCATCTAGCTTCTTGACAAGATATCGGAATCACGATCAAAGATTGTGATATGACTTTCTAGCTCGACTTTGCCCAAAGCGTACAGACTAGATAGAACGGAGAGAACCTGATTTGCGATACAATATTTTCCCACTGATCGCGACAAATAGATAGCAATATCCAAGTCGAAAGAAACAGAAAGTAGGCAATATACATGTCCACTAGGCAATATTCGGTTACTGTTTTTTGATGGGATCATATGTACACCAACGCAATCTCACCTATATACATTCTCACCCGTCATTTGAGATATGCTTTTCTAAATTTTGCATATGATAAAGTGAACTTATTTAGCTCGGACTCTTTTTAGGTGCCAGCTGATGGTAAATCCTTCAGTCCCCACCCTTCTCCTTCAGTTAAATATCACATAATGTTCTTTTCGCGCTAAATAGTATGTACGCTTTGCCTTGTCTTCTATGGACCATGGGGTCTAAGACTGCGTATTAAGCCACTTTCCATTACATTCATCTGAGTTTGTAGAGCTGGTTACTAAAGTAAAGTAATCCCACGACCACCTTTGTCGCGTCTAGAGTTTTGAAGCTGGTAGACACCGTTCGTTGACAAATTTGCAATCAATATATGTATACGAGTGTGTGGTGGTTAGATCCACGACTCACTTTAACCCTGAATCCTGATTCTTCCCACCTTTACAATCGATTTCTAACCGCTCTTATGTGTTGATTTCAAGACCATCCCATACCCTCAAATTTTATAACATTGCATTGCCACTACCAGGTAACAAACGAACCGACCCGTCGCAATGAAAAAATATATTTATATCTCCACAGCATTGGCGCCGGCTACCATTAATTATTAATGTTCGTGAATATACCATTGACTACAAATGTTCGCCAAACTTTCACCCAAAAATATTCACATTCACAAGTTTATGGAGATGCGCAAATATAAAAACTAGACTCCGTTTGAAATCCAAGGTCAATTCATTCAGAAATACGCAGACAGAACTATCATCTTATTAACCTTGCCTTATATATGGGGCATTTCACGTGAAGCGGACAACGAAAAAAAATCGAGGTTCTGGATTTCGTTCATATTGTGCATAATGGTACTTCTAGAAGATATGAATGTGGATGCAAAAGTTTTTGTTTCTATGAGGTATAGTTGCCGAGTTATGGGCTGCTGAATAATTGACGAAATTGATAAAAGGTTTTTTTGAAAGCGGATTCTGAGATTCAAAACAAAATCTAAAAAACATTAAACATAATGATTAGTATAGCAAATTAGCTGTTCTTTTTAATTTTGAAATTAGATTTGAAAGCCGGAAGTAAAAATTTGTGTGAAACCGGAAGTAACAATTTCAACTCGTTTTTTGAATAATTTGGACCAGGTTAATTTTATTTATTTTGGTAACAAAACAAAGCTTGAAGTATACTTATTTGATCATAAAAGTTTTAGAATGGGATGGCCAGTAGTTTAGGAGGTAGGTGAATTTCAATACATGCAAGTCGCATGGAACGTGCTACCGGGAGCTTGATTATGATAGCTAGTGAATGTGAAAGCAAAATATTTGTAGTAAAACTGTTATATATCACTTGTATCACTTGTATATAGAAGATAAAATATTAAAAATTGCTAAGGCTGATTTACTTAAACAAGCTGCAAGAAATTTGTCGCAATCTTCGGAGTTATAGATGCATCGATCTATGAACCGAATCTGTCCGAATCGGTGGATCGATCGACTGCATCAAAAAATCCTGTTAATATCAGGGATTTCTCACTGGCCTTCTTCATACCTAAAAAGTAATCTAAAGACATTCGCCTGCTGTCCTTTGATTATATTCGATAGTCTTGTAAGCCTTTGGGTCATTGTGAAATATTGCTTAAGATCTTTGGGGATATTCTCATATTCTGCATCACTTAGAAAAAAAAATTGTTAGCAAGCGCAGGCTAAGCTTTGCTTTCCTTTCACATAAACGGAGCAATATTTGTTGTCCACAACTTTCTAACAATAATTTTAGACGCCCTCAATATTCAATATTTCCTAACCCTATGAGTTTCATTTCGAAAATATTTTTTTTTCATGTCAATATTACTAATACAACTTATCAGCCATTTGTTTCGATATTTTTGTTGATAATCCTAAATGCACATTCAGTAGGTCAGGTACATCTCTAACTTTGTGTTCTCTACTCAGTCACTAAACCGTAAACAGTCACTAAACAGTAAACAGTCACTAAACAGTAAACAGTCACTAAACAGTAAACAGTTAAATATGCTCGTTTTTTGTGTGTCGTAAGCAGTGCTGCCATTTTAGCATTTTGAATGCTACATCTAGCATTATTTTTTCCAAAACGGCATTCGAAATTCGGAGTTAGCATCTAGCATTATTTTTAGCATTTAAATTACATTTCGGAATAATCTGGCACTCATTTATTTACAATCTCGTCCATCAAATTTTAATATAAAAGACCAAAATATAAAGATTATAAAGTCATCTATATTGCTTTAAAATGGTTAAGTGATGATACTAAAAATCAGTTATGGGGTCCCATCCACTTCAGACTCCCATGAGCCTCGGGCATCTACAAGTTCAAGTTTACCAAAGTATGTGCAATCTAGTTAGATATTTTTTCCTGAATAATGTGAATTATTTGTTTTGTTAGGGCTTTAAATGGAAGCAATCGCACGGATAACGCTGGAGAAAAATCTTTGTTATCCGACACTAATACTTTTTCTTCACTTAAAAATAAATAATTGTTGCTGTTTTGATTGAGAGATTCCAAATTTTTTTTGAAAAATATTGGTAGAAATGAGCTTTACATAAGAGAAGAAGATTTAAATATAGCTGATATGTCTGTAATAGATATAGAATCATTTTGAGATGTAAATTCTAAACTTCTAATTTGTTTTTGTTATACATACGAGAGTTGATCAATAAGTAATGGTAATGAATATAAACCAAGGTGATTAAACTTAAAAGATATATTTATTTTTCAACAGTCTTCTAATAAGTTAATACATTTAGTCCATTTTTTCCAAACCCAGGATACCCTTAGAAAAAAATTCTTTATCGGGACTCTCCCAAAATACCTCAACAGCGGCCATCACTTCCCTAGCATATTCGAAATTCTTACTCCAAAGGTGTTGTTTGAGCTGAGGAAAGAGGTAAAAGCCACTGAGAGGTAGATCTGGCGAATAGAGTGGGTGTTCAGGCAGTTCGAATCCTGTTTCTTTAATTATATCCATCGCAACTGCAGCCTTGTGAGCCGGTGCGTTATTTTGAAGAAACAGAACTCCGGCTCGCAGTTTGCCGTGTATTTTCCCCTTCATTGCCTCTCGCAGTCTTCTCATTTGGTCAGCTTAGTAAGAGCCTGATATAGAGAAATATTCCATCACAATAATTTCTTCAGCGTCCCACAAACTGATGCATAACCTGTCCTGCCGAACTTGACACTTTGAATTTCTTCAGCATCGATGAAGAGCGTCGCTTTCAGGTCATCGATTGCATTTTCGTTTCTGGATCAAAATGGTGGATCCAAGTATCGTCTATGGTCACGAAATGTAGTAAAAAGTTCTCCTGATCTGCCTGGAACTTTTTGAGATTCATCCTTGAATTGTTGACTCGTTTCTTCTTATGCTCGTCCGTTAACATTCTCGGGCAGAGACCTTCTTCATATGTATATTGTTGGCAAAGATTTTTCGAACACTACCATATGAGATCCCTGTGACCTAAGCTACATACCTGATGGTCACTCTTTGATCTGTCAACACAACATCTTCGGCTTTTTTTAAGTTGTCTTCAGTGAGTGATGTGGATGGACGTCCTTCGCGGTGTTCATCTTCAGAGTATGTTCTTTCCAGCTTAAACTCTTTGGCCTAGCGTGCAACGGTGGAATATGCAGGAGCAGAGTCCCTTAAAGTTTCCACCATGTCGCCGTGTATGCTTCTGGTAGACAATTTTATGAAACAGATTTTCAAACAAATTTCGTTTTTCCCCATTTTGATGTTCTCTCTTCGTCTGTTCGTATTCAAATGAATGTAGCTCCTCTTAGAACTGTGTTATACTGGAGCTAGTGCTTTTGGCACTTTGAATCCCTGGAATCATGGCCTATTTATATGTTTTTTTCATGCTGACTTTGTGAGTATATGTAGAAGTAAAAATTTTTTTTTTTTAATTTTATGCGAACTGGAAATAACCCATTATCATTACTTATTGATCAACCCTCATATAAATATACATATTATTTTCATATTGAACCATGTTTATTTCAATCAAATAAGAAAGCATTATTTAGCATTATAATTTTACAAGATCTAGCATTATTTAGCATTAAATAAAATGGAATCTAGCATTATTCCAAAAAAATAAATGGCAGCACTGGTCGTAAGTAGTCTTGCAGCGAAGTCTATATTTGGAAAGTAACACACTTTAAAACTTGATGGTCGGCATCTTCTAATATTCGACTTCTATCAAACTCAGAATTTACTAGGAGTTCTACTTTGAACAGTCGTTTCTTGTTTAAATATTTAGTTGTAATGAACCAATTTATGGCTCTAATGCTAATGCTATTCATATTGCTAAGCTCAGATCCCAACCTGTCTCGAAAGCTATTGTTCGTAGAACTACGTGACCATTAATTTCATTTTTCTTCAATTTGGATCTTCCTCATATGCCATCCGAATTTTCGTCCACAACTTCATTTCTGAAACACTCGTCAGCTGTAATAGGTACTTTTCGTTTCGTCTAATAGATTCGTGTCTTGTAGTTCTCTGTACGCTTTGATACGTATTATCCAATTTTTGTTATATGCCAACCTTGAAGTTCTGTCTTTTTGATCATAAGGAAGATTTTTCGGCATTGAGACTGCAATTACAATCAGTGTCATCTTATCTTAAGAACCCGCTTTTCGGAGGCGTTCGTCAATGGCACAACACGTCTTATTATCGATTTATAGATTTGGAGCTTTGTTTTCCTGTGTGTGCAACTAGTCTTCAGTATAGTCAGAATGGACTATAAAGTTTTTTTTTAGATATCTGGCAATTTTATTTCGACCGCTTCATTGTATTTGACTGTCAATTTTGCACTTAAGTGTATACAGTCGTCCACATTTTCTAAATTACATTCGCCACGAGCTATATTTTGCCTATTGGGGTCCTCTTTCTTGTTTGCGTCATGATTTAATGCGTTTCCGTCAATTTTCTTCTCCGTCTCTCTTTGGCGGATGTGAAAGAACGTGGCAAGATATGAATGTTATTCGCACAGGCTACTACTTGGCTGGATTTATATAAAAATGTAACCTTTGTGTCGACAGGCAGCTTCTTTATCATGTTCCTAAGTGCTATCTATATTGAACAGCAGAGGGGTTACTCCACCGCCTTGCTTTAGTCCGAGATTTGAGTCAAAGGCATCTGTCGGGCTCTGACTTGTGATATTGTTGATGTAAGCGTCATTTTGGTCAATTGAACTACTTTTATTGGATACCGAAGAGCAGGATTATTTCATACAGTACGTTCCGACCAATAACGTCATATGCTTGTTTAAAGTTTACGAAAATCTGGTGGACGTCTTGTTTTCGTGTTCTTGTTTGACCATACTCCCAGTGACATTCTTAGCGTAGACTTTAATTTTTCTTTCTAATATTTTCGTCAATATTATTTAGGACATACAAAGTAGAGCTGTGTAATTTTTGCTTCGAAGTTTATCTCCTCCTTTGTGTAGAGGGCATATGATGGATTCGCACCACTTCTGTCGCCCTCGTCGTCAAACTATCCATTTCGTTTGCGCCGAGCTCCATACCCAACCATTTGTTGCAACATTTTTGATTGTTGTCTCCATCTCAATCCAGACCTCGTCGACCGATCTTACTGTGTTATTTTGTTGGATGGAGTCAGTTTCGTCTCAAAGGTTTTTGCGCAGTTTACTGCTATTGACGCCGTTTGGAGCTTTCCGATGTCGAACTTCCGAAAATATGACTTGTCTTCTTCACATACTCCTTTGACTTACAACACCGATTTTACCAAGTAGTGGTTTGAGTTACAATGCGCCCCTTGAAATGTACGGACGTCAAATTCGCTAGAAGACCATCTCTCCTGGATAAGGACATTGTCATTTGATTGAAAGTATTGCCATCTAGTGATTCCCGTGTTCTTTTGTGGATGGGAAACATTATGGTTTTGGGAAACGTTATGGGAAATATTCCAATCTTATTACTATGCATCTACTACACGCACTCTGGCTGGCTTTGCCCATTGTCATAAGTTTCATCGTGAAGACTGTCTTCCAGTCATTCCGCGATCTATTTCTTCATTCCCGACTTTAGTATTGAAATCATCGGGTATTATTTTCACGTAATTTGAAGGCAATGAGTCGAATAGTATTTCCTGGTGTATTTACAATGTGTGTTTCTTTTTTCAGGGGGTGAACACTTATCGATCATATTTTTAAAAAAATTGGCGTTGACGCGGATCGCACACAATCGTTCGTTTAATTATTTGAAGTCCATTACGTGCGGTTTGAGTTTCCTTATCCACAATGAATGACACTCCGAGCTCACGGCTTGCAGCCGACTTAACATTTTTGAATATTGTGTGCGATCTCGTGTCCGGTATTTTCGCTTCCTGGATTTTCATGGTAGTACGTTCAAGTTTTACTGACTAGCCTGTTGAAATAATGATTTAATAGCGCCATGGCTATTGAGTGATCTGAGATTTCAATATCCGAATAAGTAGTGGTATGGTTGATATCGTTAATACAAAGTTATCAAAGTTTTCGTTCAAACTTGTTTGTGTGGGATATCATTTGGGCCAATGTGATTTGCGAGACATTGAATACTATCGAAAGTCTGCTTTTTACAAGCTGCATAATTCAGTATATAGTTAGAAAGATTGTCAATCATTTTTGAGTTTAAGGTAATGTACTGATTTTATGTGTAACGTTTACCAAGAGATGTTCAGCCTTAACTTTGATGTACTTAGGAGATGTTATGGTAAATGTGCTTTCAGCTTTGAAATAAAAATTTAGCATTCGCTGTGACAAAAATAATTTATCCAAAATAAAATGAAAAATAGTTTTAGCCATTTACAGATGAGATTATTAAACGTAAGTAATTGAGTGATAGCTTGTGGATTGAAAATATGAAAAAAAATTAATAGAATAATGCGAAATGAAAAACAAATGAATTTATAATGATAATACTTTAAAAAAAGATCCGATTCCGTTCTAATGCGGATCGTTTGCCCGTTGTTGCACCATACAAATTTAAACTTGGCTTCTAGCGCTTTCGTTTTGGGTTGCCAGAAAAATTTGCTGTTAAATGGAGCTAAATGTTCGTTTATATAGTATCGTTTGCCATCCCTCAATATATTTTTGTTGGTTTTTTTAATGCTCCGGCCGTCTCCCTCTTTCGATGAAAACTCGCAAACTATGATTGACGGTTTGTCACTTACGTTACGCCGCGTCAATGCATTGATTATATTGTTGCTGCCTTGCAACCCGTTTTCAGTACAAAATTGTTGTACGACTGCTATCGGCGATTCATTGTTTTG
This sequence comes from Nemotelus pantherinus, assembly GCA_963978885.1. Lineage (NCBI taxonomy): Eukaryota > Metazoa > Arthropoda > Insecta > Diptera > Stratiomyidae > Nemotelus > Nemotelus pantherinus. The sequence continues at coordinate 74,166,874 of OZ022265.1, read as the reverse complement.
GATCGATAAGCCGCTGATTTAAAGTTTGCTAACAATTTCTCGTTGTTCCAGTGCTTTGACTTTGCTTTCAAGCCGGTTTATTATGATAGCCTGTGTACGATTCTTTTTCTCCAAGTCACCTAATTTTGAATTAAGAGCTTGAATTTTAAGGATCGCTTTTTTCAAGTCCGTCGTGGCATCATTCTGCTGTTTGGCTAGAAAGTTATTGCTTTGAATCAGCTCGTCGATCTTCTTTAGCATTCTTGACCAGTATTTATGCTTGTCGTCGATTTCAATAGCAGTGGGAATTTTATTTTCTACCGATGCGCTGGATTTTACTGGTGAATCATCAGATCTGGACGGATTCCTCTGTTCCGAATCACACTTTTCGCTGGATACTCCCAACGTGGTTTGATTGGCGTGCCGTCAGAGAGCGACAATGTACGCTGTTTGGAGTTACACCTTTTGCACAGTCGCGTATCTATTGCCTCGCTGGGCAGCATCGCTACGAATTCCGCACATTGCCACATTTAAACCAGTCGAAACGAAAAATAGAATACTAAACTGTGGTAAAATAGGTAAAATTTGCACACCCGAACTCGTTGAAGAGTTGAACTGGACTGGACGTCAACGTGCTAGTACGATATTCTCCGATCATTCAGGTCTTATCTGTCCACTGCTTATTTTCAGTATAGGAGTTTCTGTAGCATCTAGCTTCTTGACAAGATATCGGAATCACGATCAAAGATTGTGATATGACTTTCTAGCTCGACTTTGCCCAAAGCGTACAGACTAGATAGAACGGAGAGAACCTGATTTGCGATACAATATTTTCCCACTGATCGCGACAAATAGATAGCAATATCCAAGTCGAAAGAAACAGAAAGTAGGCAATATACATGTCCACTAGGCAATATTCGGTTACTGTTTTTTGATGGGATCATATGTACACCAACGCAATCTCACCTATATACATTCTCACCCGTCATTTGAGATATGCTTTTCTAAATTTTGCATATGATAAAGTGAACTTATTTAGCTCGGACTCTTTTTAGGTGCCAGCTGATGGTAAATCCTTCAGTCCCCACCCTTCTCCTTCAGTTAAATATCACATAATGTTCTTTTCGCGCTAAATAGTATGTACGCTTTGCCTTGTCTTCTATGGACCATGGGGTCTAAGACTGCGTATTAAGCCACTTTCCATTACATTCATCTGAGTTTGTAGAGCTGGTTACTAAAGTAAAGTAATCCCACGACCACCTTTGTCGCGTCTAGAGTTTTGAAGCTGGTAGACACCGTTCGTTGACAAATTTGCAATCAATATATGTATACGAGTGTGTGGTGGTTAGATCCACGACTCACTTTAACCCTGAATCCTGATTCTTCCCACCTTTACAATCGATTTCTAACCGCTCTTATGTGTTGATTTCAAGACCATTCCATACCCTCAAATTTTATAACATTGCATTGCCACTACCAGGTAACAAACGAACCGACCCGTCGCAATGAAAAAATATATTTATATCTCCACAGCATTGGCGCCGGCTACCATTAATTATTAATGTTCGTGAATATACCATTGACTACAAATGTTCGCCAAACTTTCACCCAAAAATATTCACATTCACAAGTTTATGGAGATGCGCAAATATAAAAACTAGACTCCGTTTGAAATCCAAGGTCAATTCATTCAGAAATACGCAGACAGAACTATCATCTTATTAACCTTGCCTTATATATGGGGCATTTCACGTGAAGCGGACAACGAAAAAAAATCGAGGTTCTGGATTTCGTTCATATTGTGCATAATGGTACTTCTAGAAGATATGAATGTGGATGCAAAAGTTTTTGTTTCTATGAGGTATAGTTGCCGAGTTATGGGCTGCTGAATAATTGACGAAATTGATAAAAGGTTTTTTTGAAAGCGGATTCTGAGATTCAAAACAAAATCTAAAAAACATTAAACATAATGATTAGTATAGCAAATTAGCTGTTCTTTTTAATTTTGAAATTAGATTTGAAAGCCGGAAGTAAAAATTTGTGTGAAACCGGAAGTAACAATTTCAACTCGTTTTTTGAATAATTTGGACCAGGTTAATTTTATTTATTTTGGTAACAAAACAAAGCTTGAAGTATACTTATTTGATCATAAAAGTTTTAGAATGGGATGGCCAGTAGTTTAGGAGGTAGGTGAATTTCAATACATGCAAGTCGCATGGAACGTGCTACCGGGAGCTTGATTATGATAGCTAGTGAATGTGAAAGCAAAATATTTGTAGTAAAACTGTTATATATCACTTGTATCACTTGTATATAGAAGATAAAATATTAAAAATTGCTAAGGCTGATTTACTTAGTGAAAAAAAGTTACTTGTGTATGGACAAATGAATTTATTTCATAATTTTTACAATTTCACTCTCGTTTCTTAAGCTAGTTCTTTTTTTTAATAACTAGAGGTGTTTCTACGATCAGTTTTTTCCTGCAGATTCGACATAATCTCTTTTCTGCTAATATTCTTGGATTTTTTCTTTTTCCTTCCGATGAAACGTTAAATCGAATGGATTGAAACATCGATAACTGAACGGAGACATAATACACATAATTAAGACTCTTTAACTTATCAACGAAAGTAATAGTCATTGCAAGCGTTGAACAGTAACTCGAAAAATAACGGAAAATTTGAATTGGCTTGGCGTCAAATATATAATGTACGCGTAATATATTTTAATTAGGTTATGGGAAAATAAAACCTTTTTCAAATAAGAGATGGCACTATTAATCACATTTCGAATCAATTTTTGTTTTCGAGCCAACTAGTTGTCCTAAGGAAGCTCTCGGTACCACGCCCCATTCGACTTGTATATATTGAAATTTACCTACCTCCTAAACTACTGGCCATCCCATTCTAAAACTTTTATGATCAAATAAGTATACTTCAAGCTTTGTTTTGTTATCAAAATAAACAAAATTAACCTGGTCCAAATTATCCAAATTACGAATTGAAGTGTCTACTTCTGGTTTCACATAGGAAAAAAAAATTATTTTTTAAATCTAATTTCAAAATTAAAAAGAACAGCTAATTTTCTACACCAATCAATATGTTTACTGTTTTTTAAATTTTGTTTTGAATCTCAGAATCCGCTTTCAAAAAAACCTTTTATCAATTTCGTCAATTATTCAGAAGCGCATAACTCGGCAACTAAACCTCATAGAAACAAAAACTTGTGCATCCACATTCACATCTTCTAGAAGTACCATTATGCACAATATGAACGAAATCCAGAACCTCGATTTTTTTTCGTTGTCCGCTTCACGTGAAATGCCCCATATACATGCGCTGCGCACATACATTTTTCATTATATGAAATATCATACAGTATTTTAGGCAGATATGCGTAACCATAATGAATATCAAGTTGTTATTCGCTAACATATAATCTAATACCATATTAGTGAATACGGTAAAGAATATATTCGTTAAGCTATAAACTAATATGATATATTCACTATCATATTATAGGATATCTTATCTAAAACAATCTATTCACTATATTTACGATACCGTGACTATAATCATTTCTTTTTATCATATGTTAACTGTACATCCTTAGCCTAACTTAAAGTTTAATGAACAAAGAAAACTTAAAATCTAGCGGCTATACTATTTTTGCCTGCTGGCTCTTATTGGTTTTATTTTTGTATATTTTTTCGGCATAATATTTATGTCACACGAATGGTATTACCCAGCTTGTACCGTAATTGGGATTACACTGGCAATAACTTGCTTAAGATGTACCTTCCACTAAAATTACGATCTAACTTATGCCCAATTAAAATTAACTTAGTCAAATAAGACCTAGATCTTAACCTAGGTCTTAAATCTAGTCCCTTCTTTTCTTCGGAAGGCCTATGTATTCGAAAAGCGTATCCATAAGCAGCCGCTGCAATGCCTTCTTTGCGGGGCGCATAAATACCTCATTAAAGCCATCTTTACGCCCAAGTGACCGAATCAGGCCGTTCTCATGTCCATCCGTAGAATCATGTCGTTAATTCCACAACTCGGTCCCTAAGTGGCTTTAGTCCCGACTCCTAATAGAGGAGAAGCTTCTTCGACCACTTCTTAGTTACGGGGTTGTAGAACTTGCCAGTGCAGAAGCCCATAATTCTTCTTTCGACTACTTCCGCTTTTGTCATGGCAGTCTTTGAGCAGGTAGTCTAGGATGCATAAGTCAGGTTATGTCGATTGAAGGTCTGATAGAAATTTGAATTTGCTTTAGTGGTCATGTCCATATTTTTATCAAAAAGAGGACGGATGCGTTGAAACGCAGATTTTTTAGCTTTGATTTTTCGCCGCATAAAGGGATTAAACTTTAAAAATTCCTGGGAATCGATTCCGAGGTATGAGATGGGCTGGGCTAATATGGTATAAAGAATAGGTCCAACGACAAAACACTCCTTATGTTACAGGCTTTATGAGAGAATCTGCTCCATTAACACTGATCATTACCTCTTCCGGGAATCCAAACTTGATCAACTTAAATAGAAGGCCTTTTTGTCAGACGGAATCAAAAGCAATATCTAGAGAACACAATACTGTTGGAATGTTTCGCTCATTCAGGTGAGACACAATTTGATTATGCAAGTATGAGATGGCGTGCTGAGTGCCCTGCTTGCGCCTAAAGCCAAGCTTGTGGTCAGTATTTACTTGTGTGAGCTCACAGTGGTTTTTATTATCATTTCCATCCACATTCTCTACAAAATCTTTACCAAATTCGGAAGCAGGGATATTGCACGGAAATTGCTAGCCTCTTTACTTTTGCTCTTCTTATGGATGGGAACAATCTTTGCTGGGGAGTAACCGTTATTTAGGGCGTTGTTGAAAACAATGGGGAGAATTCTGAGCATAGAGAGTGGTAGATGTTTAATAATGAAATTATACATTCCATCATGCCCAAAAGACATTAGTTTGTATATCGCGCAGCAGTTGCATCAAGTATTCACTATTAACAAAGTGAAACCAATCATCTGAACAGTCAGGCGGAGCTCGCAAATTTCGGCATTTAAAATACTGCAGTCTTTCCTTGTTTCGGATTTTCTCCCAAGTCACTCTCTGTCAGAGAATGAACTGTATTTTGAATATAGGCTCAAATTGCGCAGTGAAGAGCCAGGTCGCGGGTCTGAAATCTTCAGCCGCTACCGACTTACTCAGTTTCCCGGTCTTTACGGATGAGGAAGTGCAATATTGACTTGAGGTTCAGGTCAGAGTACTGCGCCACTAGCTTAAACTGGATGTATGCAGGTATCACGCCTCTGTGCAGCTCGCGGAAGACAAACGACTTGGGCGTTTCTGAAGCTGCAGTGTAGATCGTTGCGTTTTGACCACTGCTTTTAATTAGTTCGAACATCTTTTTGTGATCTTCTAAACTAGAGATGGGCAAAATGCCTCATGACACGTGAGGCATAGCTCTTTCTTACAGTGCAGCGCCTGAAAAAAGCACAGCATAGTCTGTGAGCGAAAGCTTTCGTTTGAATAAACTTAATGAAATGCGAAGCGAACAGTGTACTGAGAGTACGGCGCAATGCTGTAAAATACTCTAAAAAAGAGCGATCAGTGGTGTGTCATGAGGCATTTTGCCCATCTCTATTCTAAACAGACACACAGGATGAGTGATCTGTCATGAACTTTGGAATTTCCATCGTATAGGTCGTTATTGGGCGGAACCTTTCTAGTGGGTGAGGTGGGATAATATGAATTTTTTACTATCTGGGATGTTACGGGTGAACAATTAATTATCTGCTCCTTTTTCGTGAACTCTTTTTCGTGTTCGCTCGCGCTACCAAGCTAAATTCTTTGGTTGTGGATATCGGTTTCGACAACAGCTCATGGATGGCTGGTTTATATATATTTACGGCCGATGCTGCCTTCACCATAGGCTTCGCAGCGGTGCTAATTATGGCTTGACGTTGGTTGACGGTCATGAACGATATCATCTGCCGACGAAAAGAAACAAAACCACAACAGCAACATACTTCTCAATACATATATTCAATTGCTTTAGAGCTCGATAAAGGTGCAAAAATCGCGACATTATCACAATAACTTATCACAAAAAATATGTCCACGTTGTTATGTTTACCGTAAGTTACCTAACGGACTTTTACTCCAATGGGCTGTGCTATTCAACACCCAGGCTCGACACTGCGATGAACGGTACTTGTAACTGTTTACAGACTCCTTCTCTTGAATCACACAAAGTTCTGGTAGACTAATAACTCCCTTTCAGACTGCATTATCTCTTTGTTTTCTCTGGTGCAAGCAGCCAGGCGCTTTGTTCGGTTCAGTTCGGGCATCTAGTCGTTTTAATAGATCCTCATTGTTTCGAGCGAACCGAAACTTACTTTTCTTCATACTTGTTGCGTATAGTTAGGGAACATAATGGTCAGAAATTTGGTCCTCTACCGTTGACCTTCTTTGCACGCAAAAATCAGCAATAGGACTAATTTTAGAACAAGTTTAATTTAAGACATAATTATATTCTTCAGATTGTCGTTTAGTTTGATCTTAACAATTATTAATATTCTATGATACTCTTTTTCTTTTATTATTAAATCTTTTTAATCTATAATTGGATGTAATTCTGTTGTATTAAAACTTTGAACAAATAATCAAATATTCTAAATTCATTTAAATTTTCAGCTGTCGTACAAGGGGACACAATCGAAGATATATATAACAAAGTGAAGCAAGTTATCTGGTCGCAATCTGGACCAACCATTTGGGTACCATCAAAAGAATCTCTATGACCAACAGCCACAACTACATGGACATTGCCGCCTCGGGTACGTGCACGACCAGTAACGAGGTCTACTTATCATCATCATTGATTAACTGTTTCAACTGTTTTATTGAACTTCGTCATTTTTCGTCTTGGTTTTTTAAATGTAAGGAACTCATTGAAAGTACGAAACATACAAAAAAAAACAACCCATAAGAAAATTGATAAAAAATATTTATTAAATGCATACGTTACATTTAAAGCAAAAAGAACATAAATACGCGAAATACTAGGAATATATTGAAACGAAATCCGAAGTCGAAAGTTAGAGTATTAGATACCTAGAATTATTTATGAAAACAATATAAACGCAGCATAGCGAAAACTGATGCAATACAAAAACGAGGATACAAGAAATGTCTTATAAAAATCGCGAATAACTAATTATGTAACAAATAATTGATAATGACAAAAGTATGTAAAATACGCTATACATTAACTGGCAAACTCGTGAGTGTTTGAAAATAGCTAAAAAAAAAACAATTTTAAAACCTCAAAAATGTGAACGCATAGATAACGAGACAAACGTCTGGCCCTTCAGGGTAATAAATTGTTGGCTATTATTATTTGATATGGTTTCTATTAGAAGTTTTTCGAAATCAACATTTTTCCATGTTAAAATCTTAACCGAGCATGTAGTCTGTAAAGTTAAGCGCATAAATTAACCCGAAGCATTTCAAATGAAACCAAACAAAAAGTAAATATACTTTAAAACTTGACGATCAACTTATGACGCCTAGACCTTACCTGCATATTACGGGCAAATTGTTTAAATTAATTCAAGCCGAAATCAAATTGATGTTATAAACAAATTCAAATATCTATTTAGCAATAACGAGAGAAAGTAAAGTAAAAGTAAGGAAGTTGAGATATGAGTAAAGATAATAGAAGCGTTTAATAAATTTTGTAAAAACCAACCACCGTATTATGTTTTTGTTGTTATTGTTCTTGCTACGAAGAAGCATTATTGTCAAAAACATTTGTTCTTCAATATAACATTATGTGTATCATATTGTTTCGTTTTTTTAGTTGTTTCAGTTTCGACCAAATGACCAATATCTTTCTACTCGGTTTTTGGAAAGTTGAGGGATAGCAGTTTCTTCATCACTGACACTTCTCTAATTTTAAAATGTAATTGATTTCAACGTTGATATCATTTGTGCCTATATATCGCTATAATTGCCTTTGAATGAATTGAAACATGTTGCAAAGGGACATTTTTATCACAAAATAGGAGAGTTTGCGATCTGATTCGACTTAGGTGCAGTAGCTTTAGAAGTGAGGTCCTCTGTATGAGCATAGACTTTGGATCGAATTAGCTAATTTATGTAGTCAAGAAGTTTATGTCGAACTTTCTGATTTATTAAAATATTTACGAACCTATGAACTTCAATCCTGACACACCTGCGTAAGAAACACCTTACACCACCGAAATGTCATTAGCAGCAAAGTCAACTATAATCCTGCATACACTTTTCTATTATTTCAATTAAGATAAATTTTCAGAATTTATTTGAAAAACTCTCTTCTTTTAATAAATATTTGGCACCAGCATCGACGACTTGACTTTAGATAACTGAAAATTCTAAATAATTATACATCTCGTAGACGCTATTCATGTACTATTGCGAATTTACTACTTTTCATGTCTTGGCATTTGCGCTGGACTTTTCTATTAGAAAAGATTTATAACTCTTAAATTTGAAAAGAATTGAATGTATTCAAATTGGCAATAGTTGGTCATTTTAATGTGAAACTCAAATGCCATTAGACAAGTAAATCTAACAAACATGATAGGGATGTCGTTACGCTAAAATCTAGGCACGAACATTTCAAATTTTTGGGATCATCTTTTAAGAAAACCACTATTAAACTAATAATAACTGTAGGAATATTCCTATTTGGATCGGGATGCAATATCGTTGTTATAAGGCCGTAAACATACTGCAAAAGATCAATTTGCAAACAAAATTCTAGTCTAGATGTTAGGAAATATAACCAATTACTTTGTCCGTGCATGCATACTTATGAGCAACCGTGCTAGACGATTCTAATGAAATTTGACGAAGATTCTTACTCTTCTTCTTTACGGGTACTTCTTTGTTCTATAGGCTTCGATATGATCTGGAATATATGCTGAAAGTAACTATCGCCATAGCTAGTTGAACCAACACTTAGAGTACTTAACGAAATCGCTGGTTAGTTTGTTTTCCGAAACAAACGTAGTTTTACCATGTCTGTCATAAAAAATGTTCACAGAAAAATTTTTACATAGCCCCTCTAATCACTTTTTGTTTTTGAAAGTGCGGAGATAGTCCAGTCAAAATAGACATTCCAGTTTGCATTAATTCCCAACAAGCTGAATTTTTGTGTGGGCCTTGGTACTGGCGTGTTGAACAAAATGTCAAAAGTCCCCATCGATCCGAGTGCTGCGTCGCTTTTTATACGGGGTCAAAGGTCACCAAAAGTGACCTTTCCCAAATATCTCAGTAACGGTTACGTCTTCAGAAAAACAATGTATGATGAATATGTAGCTTAGCAAATTTCCAACAAAAAAGATTATATAGCTTTTTCCTGTAACTATAACCGTTTTTGAGATATATTGATCTAAACATTTGTTACTAACAGCACCCTCATTCTCAAAGGCATGTTGATATTATCCGATTTCGATTACGACTTGGCATATTTGTGAGTTTGTTTTTCTATATTTAAGAGGCGCATAGAAAAAACATGTAAACAAACTTATCTACCAGACTCCAGGGTAGGTGGAAAAGTGTGCTCCGAAAAGTTCCCCCCTCCCCCTTTGCCATAAAACGGTATCCTGAGCATCCATCCCAAATCTTCAGAAATGAGCTCGTTGCCTACTCTTTGCCCACTGTTAAACAAGGTAGGATCACTTTTTATCCTATTAATTGCCTATTCTTGACACCGCACGACCAGCCCTACATCCACACCCTTCCCACACCCTACCCACCCCTGCAAACGAACCACCCCGAAATACCCGTTTTTTTTAGTTTTTTTTCCATACCGTCTTATCCCATGAACGATCAGGGCAAGGTCACGTAACTTCAGGTGCAAATTGGTTTCGAGACGTGTCATATCCCTTTGGCTTTATGCAGCCATCACAGGATTGGCAAAAAACTGATTATTCGGGGATAATCTGCATCGGATTGAGCTCCTATAATGTCAGGAATGAGCGTTTACAGAATTATGCCACGATATTATCTTGCTTTTTCATGCTCCTAGGCCCATGATATGTCACAAAACCTATTTCCACCTGCAATTTGGTTGTTTTGTCCTGCTCTTTCGTGGAATATCCCATAAATGATGCCGCAATATAGTTTTTTTCGGAGAAGAGAGTAGCGAACAGATGTCCCTACAAGTTTTATGGCAAAGGGGGGCGGGGGGATGGTGGTAACTTTTCGGAGTACACTTTTCCACCTACCCTGCAGTCTGGTAGATAAGTTTGTGTCCATGTTTTTTTCATGCGCCTCTTCAATATAGAAAAACAAACTCACAAACATGCCAAGTCGTAATCAAAATCGGATAATATCAACATGCCTTTGAGAATGAGGGTGCTGTTAGTAACAAATGTTTAGATCAATATATCTCAAAAACGGTTATAGTTACAGGAAAAAGCTATATAATCTTTTTTGTTGGAAATTTGCTAAGCTACAAATTCATCATACATTGTTTTTCTGAAGACGTAACCGTTACTGAGATATTTGGGAAAGGTCACTTTTGGTGACCTTTGACCCCGTATAAAAAGCGACGCAGCACTCGGATCGATGGGGACTTTTGACATTTTGTTCAACACGCCAGTACCAAGGCCCACACAAAAATTCAGCTTGTTGGGAATTAATGCAAACTTGGATCATAATTTAGTCTATTTTGACTGGACTAAGATTTCCTGCAATTGGTTTACAGATGCAATAGATGTTGGTTTTAAAATATACGCTTTATTTGTAGTTTTCGTTTTTTAGTTTTCGTTTGATGTATTTTGGTAATATCTATAATTTTTATATTTCCTACAATCATGGGACACACGGCAGAAATTGAACGCTTGATTCTTTTTCTTATACTTTTAAATAAAATTGAAATCGAAGACCATCACAAACATTCAAACCGAGAAACTAAATATAAGTTGCCTGAAATAAACATTATTGCAAGTAAGTTATTGTGGAAACCGGTTAGCTTTTTATCTAATTAAACGTCTTGAACATAAATTTAAAACAATAATTCACGTATATTACAAAAGCAAACCCATTACAGATTCAAACAGAACATTTTTGTAAAATTACATTTATTTTCTTCTTTAAATGTATTTGAACGGAAAGATTAGCGATTTAACTAAATTAAATAACATGTTATTTGATAGTACATCCGAAAATGTGAAATAACGTCAGATTTACGTAATCGAATTCTGACTTGCAATACAATACAAGGCACTGTCCACTATGTGGACTAAAAATATTTCACTCGTCAACTCAATTGTCACTTTATTTGAAAATTGAAGATTACATGACGGAGGAAACAGCTTGCAACCACGATAGTAACATTAGTGAAAACAGAAAATCCGTAAACTCATTTTCAAAGATTCCAGTATTATTATTACTTATTTTCCTGTGGCGGCTTCATTCGTACACATGAACAAGAAATAGTTACTATAACCGATTCAAAAAATTACCATGATCCATCTGATTGCTAATCATATAATTGATGACAGTGAAAATATTATTTTCTGAACTGACTAACGGGATAAATGAATTGTAGGCTCCGGACGAGGATTCGATGTATCAGAAGAAAATGTTAGACACAAAAGCAGATAATTTTCAAAAGTTATTAAACTAAGAACCATATTGTTGTTGAGCATTTACTAAAAAAAAATTTAACATGAAATAATTTTATTATAATAAAGAAAATATTTAATTATTAACGTCTAAATGTGTCGTGTGTTATAATTACGTCATAAAGACCGAAGATCAAAATGAGTAAGTCAGTGCTCGAAATTGTTGGCTAAACGGCAATAAGCTCTGGACTAAAGGTCTCACTCGAGTGAAGCGGTTAATTGAGAGGAAAGATGAAATCAATTTGAAGAACTTCTGTTCCATAATTAAGATCCTAAAATCTTGTTAATATCTGCTAGCTCGCGGGTACTCCAGGGTTCCAAAGGATCAGGCGGAGATTCGTTTCCTTTGTTGCGTCGATCTGGTGCTGACTTTCCTCTCTTCGAGTAAACTTTATCACCATCCACCGTGTTTTCAGGCGAAACTCTGTAACAGATATATGTATGATTTACAATAGATCTATACGTGCGGTGAGGAAACTTACTTGTTTTTATTACGTCTTGTGCGACTGCTTTTCGATTGCCTGCGTTCTGAGGGTTGCGGTTGTCGTCGCCTTAAATGGAATTCTTCCATTCTTCTCTTGACCTCATCAACCGTTACTATTTCGTCTTCCTCTTCCTTCTTCTTGGTATTATCAAATTCGATTTGTATAATCTCGTCACCATTTGGTGTAAAGGATTTGTTGTCGATACCGCTTTCGGTATTGTTATCGTTATTCTGCAGAAAAATGCGCAGTCGAAATTATTTACCAAATAATAAGAGATTCATTTTAGACTATTGACAATATTCAAATAAATGTAAGTTTTAAAAAAATAAAATGTGATAAGAAACAAAAGTCATTAGGGATGTAAGCAAGGTAAATTGGATTCGATTCAATGCTCAGCTGGAAGCGGTGACGGAATATTCATCGTGACTTGTTAAAGAAATAAAGTGTCATGCGAAACTGTTCAATGCGCATTCCTTCTGTCCAAAAATACAATAGTTTAAAGTTGCTTCAATGTAATTCTTGAGAAGAAAAAGTAAATGAAGATAGAAATGGAAATCTAAATGATTATTATGTATTTACATACGATGGCGGATAATGGTAAGAGCACCATAATTGTATAGCGTATATCAGATTACTATGAAACTTCGGAAAAATGTTGTCTACATACCAGCGATAGCTTCTGACTATTGAATGGGTTAGAAAACGGACGGTGAATATTCAGCTTTAATTCCCATATGTTGTTAGAACCATATTTTGGTTAAAGACTTAACATTCGCTATCTAGGTCCCCCCAGAGAAATTAAGAAGCATTTGCTTTCGAGATTTTAGAAACGCTGACTCAAGGGGCCGAAAAGAGGTGCGACAGTTGCAATGCAAATTTACAGATCATAGTACCGTATCCATTTGGGATTATGAGGATTATGATCAGTGTAAATTACTGCTCGGTTTTGCAGCCTCGTACTGTTGCTTGGATTTATACCGCAGCGGTGGAGCTAATTCTATTGTTTGGGGTTGCGTTCTCATGGTAGGCTGCCTGCTAGCGCCAGCTTGAAAAGTGCGAAGGTTAGTTGCATTCCAGATGACAGGAGCACTCCTCAGCCAATCTACTAATCTTGCTGCTGTGGGACTGCATCATATTTCAGCATGGAATAGAACAGAGTTTGATCATGCTAAAATCTTGTCTGAGGGCGTTACCGGATGAGCTGAATCTTAAGCTGTTCGTCCGTATACCAGACTATTGTAGTGTCTTTCAAGCGGAAATTGTGGTTATTTTTCAGACAATTGAATACGAATAAACCCAATATTCGGAGTTAATATTGGTATTTTCGCAGATAGTCAAAGAGCTATCAAGTTTGGACCTTGCTGGTCTTTGTACAGTGACCATGATTGTGATGCTGATGATCTGGCGAGGTTTGGTACCTTGCTATCGGAGGTCTCGTGGCCCTTCTCCATAGGAATACCGATGACATCGGTCAAATCAGTCATCGGGCAAAAACACCTTGAGGACGCTAGGAAGTCCTGGGCCGATGAATCATCTTGTGTAAGAACAAGATAGTCCTGGGTCTCCATGGGTACGCATTGCACCAGGTAGCTATTAGGCTCGTACTTCTTTGCGTTGTGCTGTGAGCGTTCTTACGGGCCACTGCTTCGTAGTATGATATGCGCAATAGTTGGCCGCAGAGCTCAACGATTTTTGTCAGGGCTGTGGCTCAGAGGCCGAAGAGGAATCACAAAGAAAAAAAAACCTGAAAGAAGGTCATTGGGCCATGTCAGATGATGGCGAACAATTGAAATAATGTAGCTATGCATTTCTTAAGTTTGATTGAGGTGAAAATGTTAAAGAAATGATACAGATTTCTTTTTTCGAGTTGTCTTTGGAAATAACGAAAATAAAAGCAAATTCGTGCACATGTTGGGAAAGTTTTCCAAAATTGAACGAAAGAATGATCTGAAGTTGACGATCGAGAAAACGAACGAAAGAATTGCTGGTGCAACTTTAAGGAATCAGGACAAGTGAAAGATAAACTATACGAATTGAATAAACATAGTTACTAAATAAGCATTGCAATATCATACGCTTGCTACGGAGAAGAAAACAAATAATTCAACCTGTTGATAATATTAATTGTAGAAATTGTGAAATAATTATCAGTAGAAAGTATATAATTGAACGTACTACACTGCTTCGGCAATAATTTGAATTTTTTTTTAATTTCGCTCGATCATATTTTTGTGTTATCCTTATTTTATAAATATGTTTATTTGTTATATTTTTGTATTGTCTTATGAGTTATATAATTGGCAAACATTCTGCTTCATTCCGGTTGGGTTTGGCTAACACTAATCATAACATTGATTGATAATAACAAATCCCACCCGAGTTCGAAGCATAAAGGATCCCGCACCATTGTGTAAAAGTAAAGGAATCAGTTTTATATTTTTGTATTGTCATTTTTCAAATTTATATAAATATTTATGTGACATGAATACCTAACCAATTTTAGTTTTTAATAATGATTTCTAGAGCTGTTCGGCTGCATACACAGGAAAAAAGCTTCAAATCTATAAATCGATAATAAGACGTGTTGTTCCATTGATGAGAAACAGCGAACCTTCCAGGGGTAGGGACTTTGGAGCGCAATGGGAAAGCGGCCAATAGCAAATAAGGTACAATCAAGAGCACTACGGAGTATTTGACGATTCAGAGAAAAAGGTATTCGATTGAAAAGCAAAGGGTCGAAGGTCAGTGGGAAAAGCGAGGAAACACTAGTCCGACTCTTTCAATATAGACTGCGCATCGGTGCTCGGATTTCGTAACTCAAGGTCGTGGTCGTTGCACAATGACAATTGGAGGCGTTATTTGTTACAAACCAAGGACCGACGTCCAAGGCTGAGGCAAAAAACAAACGAAATATAAAAAATAAGGCACGGAAGACAAACATAGGATGGATGCCACACATGCATTCCATGGTAGACAAACATAAGATGGAAGTATCTGTTCCGCATTTCAGTAGTAGGAAATTCAAAATCTCCTTTCGCGTCAGCCGGAAAACGTTCAACTTCATAGTTGGTAAGTTGGGGCATTTAACACGAGAAGACACCAATTTTCGGCCGTAATTTTTTACATGCTGGGGTCGTCAGCCGTATACCGACCCATTGCTAATATCTTTGGAATTGGATGGATAACAAGTCGGTCAAATAATTTTGAAGGTTTTTCATGTTCCTGGGAGAACATGTGAATTTCTGCAGCAGCCTCTCAAATCTTACCAAATGGCTCCCCATGTATTAACGAAAATCGCAGTTGAGCTGTATAGAAAAGTTTGATCACTACACTCATCACTGGTTAAAAATTCTCACTAAAATCTTCGCTACAATTAATAAAATTTTAATAAAACGGCATATGTACCGCGTATGAACCGTTTTGCCGAGTTGGTATTAGCGTAGAACTGGATGATACACTGGTGGTATGGACTATACCATGGTATCAATACCAGCAGTGTATCAGTGATGAGGAGCACCTGTGCGTGCTTAGCACAGTGTGCTAGCACACTTCGGTGTGTTGTGTGAGTGCTTCACTTTATGAGTGTGTAGACAGCATACTTGTACTGGCAGTCTAATTCTTCACAACACGGCACGCCTACACCACACGTTGATGTACTTTGGAACGAATGCAGTACGCGTGTCGTAGCTATTACTGCATGCACATCACCCATTCATGTGATGTGCCTCGGTAACAAGGTTTTGTTGTCTACTATCGTCGAGTTGAACATTTTCTTTATTATCGATGCAAAATAAATAATTTGCCTATGCAAAGAAAGTTAGTTCATGATAATTTTTTCTCTTTTCTTTACAAGAAAAGAACTGATAGCATTAGGTCTGTTCACGTACTGCAGCAGCAACAGATTTTTGCAGCTAGCTTCTTTTGTGGCGAAAATTGGCTTGCAGCAAGAGTACAAAAACGACTTGCTGCGAATCTATTTTAATATAATATTGTTGTGTTCTACCGTTAAAACACCTTTCCGGGGTTCGATATTCTTCACATTCGTGAAATAAAACAGTTTCTTTTAAAACACTAATTACACTTTTATTCACACAAATATTTATAACACTAAATTCCGTACACTTTACTGATCGCACTATTATAAATTCTTTATCAATTTAATTATCGCACTATAATTACTCGCACTTTATCGCTTTTAATTAATCGCGCCCGGATACACTAGAATCGCTGTATCGCTTTTCAAAGTAACAGCCTTTACGCTGTCTTCGCCATCTACTGAGTGATTCCAAGCACCTCTCGCGGCGGTATTTATGCTCATATCTGATGAGATTAATCATTATTCTACATCTGGGCCTTTCTAGAACTGTATCTTGGGTTCTGGATCCGTCTTCGAAATGACTAATGGGAAATTCCGTCATCATGTGAGATATGACTGGTTCTGGTTCTGGAATGTTCCGCTTTTGCTTTCTAGAGGGCTCTATGGGTTATTTGAAGGTCTGGGACTGTGTCTGGGGTTCTTGGGAATTTTCTGTTATCATATGATATATGTCTGGTTTGAGTTCTGGAATGTTCCCTTTTTACTTTCTAGAGGGTTATTCTACGTTTTATCCATAGACTGTTTTCGTTGTTTGAGTACATGTATGAAATACATGTATGAGATGAACGTCGAGTATTTCCTCGCCGTTTCTAGCTTTTTCTGGCGCCAAACAACGTCATGCGGTTCGTTTGGCGTGCATGCAACAATATAATAGATTCAGGTACGCGAACAGAGCTATTAGGTCTGTTCCCGTACTACGATTAATTGCAATGAAACGTACTAAAACAGAGTTTTTTAGTCCGTTTTAGTACGCTTCATAGCAATTAATTGCAATTAATCGTAGTACGGGAACAGACCTATTATCTTACCAACACCCACCTAATCAAACAGAGTACAGTTGAGTCGTAGTCAATTAATTCAAAGGCTCAATTATTACTTGACTTTAATTTGCTTTCAAACCCCACTATCTAAAGGCAGACTGCATTTTAACATACTTGAAAGCATGACAAAACTCAACTTTATATTTAATTTGATCATACCCGTTTATCAAACTGACTAGTTTTAACAAAACGACCAACCATTTATACATTGTAAACGCAAGCCATACAAATGTCCATACATATCTAATCAAAACATTCCATATGTACATATATACAATCCAAATCCATTCTTCACCAGCGCTTTCACACGCATACTGTGTATACTGTGCTTGATGTGCTAAGAGTGATTGGTGTGCTTAGTGTCCCAACGGGAAAAGTAATGCGTCGGCATATATTCGGTAATTTTTTCGCGTAATGCGTGGAACCATTACCGATTCATGGCTTTGAGATTAAGGGAAGCACAAGCCAAATATATAAGCATATAATAGGTGCGGTTTTTTGCACTCTTGAGCTGGGTAAGCTATTCCTTTAACTTATCCTGCCGATGAGTGCAAAAAACACACCTATTATAGATAAGCATATTCATGAAACGCGTGGTAAACTATACATGCAACTTTTTTGAAATAGCGATAAAAATCAAGTAGGTATTTCAATGCTGACCATATTTGTATTAAAAGTTAGTGATTGATTGTCAACAGCTTATTTCAGTGATATTCCTACTCACTAAGATCAGTTAATCTCAGAAAAGTTCAAATTATGTATATTATTTATAAAAAAAACCACTAATTTCTTAATTTCTTTTTTTAAATTATAAAAAAAGCTAAACTGAAAACATATTACAGGCTAAATAAGTGGTCAAAGTTTTTTAATAGCTCAAAGTTGACTGTTGAGGATATAATGCATCTTTTAGCAAATTAAATTAGATAGCCAATAGCACACCCAAAATAAATTCCTCATATCATTTGCAAGAAAAGTGCCCAAAAGTGCCCTTTTGCGAACAGTTGGCTGAGCGAAATTAGTGGTCTTGGTTGCCAAGAATCAATAAGATCCTTTTCCCGCTCAATCGATCTCTATGGTACAATCACCGGAATTTTGGTTTTCCACTTTTAAATCCATATTAAACGGTTAAATACTAACTTTTCGAAACATACTCTATTCTATACGCTCTCACTTTAACGAATTTTATGTTTTAATTTACTTGAAAATCTATCCTTTTATCTATCTTTAGCCGACCGTATTAATACTGACAATACCAAGAATTCAAGTCAACAGAATTGTAACAGGAGCGTTTTTTTGCGAAGAAGACATAAAAAAACACACCTTATGTAAACTATAAATGCTAAAGAAAAGGGTTTTCTGAATTTCTTTATCCACCGAGACGCTGTGAACTGAGTACCGTCCGCGACACTTTTTGGATACATTGACTACAGAGTTTTTGTGGGGATCATTTAGGTAAAGCGTCTAAGTAGATCTATGAGAAAATGACGAGTTCGAGGATTGAAGCAAGATCACTTCAGTGTTCTGTGTAGTATATCTCAATGCGCAGCAATGAACTGTATGTACCGAATTGATTGGTACGCAGTGGTTGAGGTTTTGAGTAATACGCTTGAGTTTTCGTTGCGTCGCTGTAAATTCACCTTCGAAGCTCTGTAGTTGGACTATTATAAAATAAAACCACTTCGTGCATAGTGGCAATGGAGTTTTGTCTTTTGAAAAAAAAAATTTATGATTTTGGGTATTCAAGAATCATATCTTTGATTGTATAATAAGTTTTTTTATGCAAAGTGGCTTAGCAAGGGAAGCACTGCTTCCTTTGCGTACACCAACGAGCCGCCACTGCATAGCCTGTTTATTTATTTTTAACATTGCATGTCCTAGGCTGGCAAGGCATAGACAAGGGGAAGTTTGAGCTTTCAGTTTAATAGCTTTATAAAAAGAACTTTTTGGAAAGTCCGGCATCGTATTCCCGCATTTCCGTCAACTAGGATGAATACGAATTGAAGCTTTGGCCGGCTGCCGATCGTACCTCGGCATGACCCGGAATGTGTGGTTATTGCATGCT
The DNA here is from genome assembly GCA_963978885.1 of Nemotelus pantherinus. Taxonomy (NCBI): domain Eukaryota; kingdom Metazoa; phylum Arthropoda; class Insecta; order Diptera; family Stratiomyidae; genus Nemotelus; species Nemotelus pantherinus. Next base: position 74,147,745 of record OZ022265.1, on the reverse strand, counting down.
GAGTGATTGTGATGCTCATTGGAAATTCCAATAGCGTATTCTCGCAGCTACTAGCGGTTATTGCTGCTCTTGTTTTTCTTACATTTTATTTGCCCGTGATGATTTGAAATGCTCCGAGATTTTCATCTTTCCGTTTTATATAGCACACTACCCATAGCCGATGTATGCTCACAAATTCTTTTCCCCTTATTTCTGCGAGTGATGTTAATTGGCCAGTCATGGACTTCTGAAAAACCCCTTGCAAGCAGATTACATTTTGATTACCAAGAATGTTTGCTTAATAAATTCTGTCCGGAATACATTACAACGATTCCCGTTGGGGTGCTTGGTGTATTGAGTGTGCTTGGTGTATTGAGTGTGCTTGGTGTGCTTAGTGCTAGGAGCACAGTGCAACACACTTAAGTGTGCTGGTTTTGCCCATCACTAAGTATTATGGTAGTTTTAAAGTAGTAAATGAGGACTTTTTAAAAAAACGTTGTAGCTACATATTAGAAAATTGATCTTCGGAATCGTCTAGATATTCAAACAGTTTCAACTGTAAAAATTTGTCAAATTTTTCGATGCATCTCCCTTTTAAAATTCACTTCACACATAAACGTCTGTAACCAAAAATAAAAAAAACAACGGATTGGTTTGGGAGGTTCATTTTGGGGCCGCGACCGTTTTCCATCCCTCTTCTATCTCGAGATTTGATCCTGTTATAAGATTATTTCAAATACGTTATAGTTTCAGTCACCTATGAAATACTATGTATATATAAAATTGTACCATCATCTTGCGAGGCCCCAGTAGTTTTTATTTCTTGTCTACTGAAAATCGAACAGGTATTTTATCTAACCTTGTATGTATACTTAGAAAAAATACTTAGAAAATATATTAAAAAAGAAAATACTTCAATAAGTAACTTTTAGCAAAACCGGTTGATGAATTATACCTTTGAATTACACTAACCCTTCGGTACTATCGATGCACAATACAAGGGTTCATGGCAATATGGTTGGATATGAAACATGGCGGAACTGTTACTATAACAACTGTTAGTATAATGAGAAACAATAATATGTATTAAAGACGAAACGTAAAGACAATGCCCAAAGGGAAAACCGTGAAACGATTGTGAAATGAGAATATGACAATATTCCTATTTTTATTCTAACGATGAGTTCAGCTCATATCAAATGAAATATACTGTTAAAAACATAAAACTGTACAAAATCTTCGAGATTTTAGGCAAAATCAAAAGACATAGGTAAGGAGCAAAGTTATCGTCATTCTAAATCTGTGTGGCGAATCAAAAAGAAAATATATTCGTAAGCATCTATCATATTAGGTAAATCAGACATATGCCAACTGATTATAGCTACCTTTTCTTCCCACGCTAAATTAAAAATAGGGTGACGTTCAGTAGCTCTTTTTGCTGATGAAGTCCTAGTTACAGCCGATTTAGCTCGTCGTATCAAAGATATTTTACCAAGTATAGGTCGCTCTAAAAAACCATCGCTATCTTCAGTATCATCGAGAGCTTCCAATTGCTTCAGAAATGCTTTTTCTTTCTCAGGATCTACCATTTCTTTGGGATCTTGAAAGATAGATGTCAAATTCGTGATTTCAGCACCTGTTTCTAATTGTGTGTGTTTAGTTGGTACTGACGTTGGTGTAATTGGTGATATTACGTTCTTTGTCGTGGCCGTCGCTGGAATTGATGCTTGTGTAGGAACTGCTTGAACAAGAATCGATGCCTGATTAGCTAGCTGCTGAACACTCGTCAAGTAATTTGTATCGGTCGGAGCCGCCGTTTCTGACATTAAAACAAGTTCTCGCAGAGGATCGACAACAATATTATTTGATGGCGCGTTGGGGAGATTTTGATTAATATTTACTGGATGTGATACCATAGAGGTCTTTCCTTTCTTTGGCTTAGGAACATGGGAATCTTGCAAATGCTCCGGAGATTCAGTGCACAGAACAATATCATGCGTGAACGACATTACGTCAACAGCCGTTCCTAAAGCACTTTTCGTCTCTCCTAATATATTGTACGGATCTTTTGGTTTTCTGCAATTGAAAAAAAACCATCAACAGTATTTTAGCAATGCGTTTCATTCATTATACTTTTTTGAGACTTTTGTTGGACTTGTGATCGATGCACGTCCCCACATGATGCGTCGGAGCTCCTCTCCTGTCATTCCGCGCTTTTTCAGAGCATTCAGTGTCACTCGGCCTACTCTCTATACATATAAAAATCATAAATAGAAATTAGATTCTACTTTCGCTATCGTAGGAACTACCTTCCAGTTGCTAACAGCACCTTTTCTTTGCTTTGCACGGGTTTTATTTTTGCTTTTGATTACCATAACGCCACGCTGTTCAAAGCCGGAATCATCAGACGGGCCCAAAGGAATGGAGTAAGCTTCTAAGTACTTTTGCGCATCAGTTTGCGGAATTGCACGTTCCAGTGTGACAACAATTTTAGCCCACTGAAATAAATACAATTGTTTACAGTTTATAAGTATTAACAGTTTTAAAGAAAGTATCACATGGAAAAATAAATAGACTAAACACGAATATATACAAGCAACATGTAACAGTAAGCCGAATTTTGGAATTCAATTTTAATGCTAATAAAATTAATTAAAACTATTCAACTTTTGAGGTTTTATTTTTCAGACCGAGAACGGAGTTTGTTTATTGCATTTAATTGTTTGTTAAAACTTGGAGTGTAGTACTGTGAGTAGCACATACATTATATAACGAGATTATAATTTTGCTATGTTCTAATTACACAAGGTTATTATTTATTTATTTGCCAAGCAAGTCATCGTATGTAATATAAGTACTTATATATAATATAATAATACACTTATAAAAGTCTTATGATTTCAGTCAAGCTCAAAATCATCTTAAAAAATTGTTGAGACAAATATTTATCTAGTCACTTATTTTTTATTCAGGCGAAATGGGATGAGAAACAAACGAATTATTGCAAGTACACCAAATAAATCATACTTCATCGTATCAGTGCTAGAAATAACGAGAAATATCTTCTCGAACTATCTCATACATGAATCTCATAGAACGGAAACATTCGAAAGATAAACGCGGATAAGAACCTTCTAGAAGCCAAGACACAAACAGATTTTCAGAGGGAGAGAGAAATCAAGAATAGCCTAGACGCATGCCAGAGCAATCTACCGTACCCACATGAAGTATAAACAATCCCGGTGTGAGTCTTTGCGAAGTCCGTCTTATACAAACGGTTGTTCAGATCGAAAGCGAGTTAAGTATTTCCTGGTTCGTTGTTTTAAAAGCGATAAATAAAGTATTAGCAAGTAAATTGTATTTCGAGTGAAATTTTGATAATAGTGCGATAAATAATGTGTGGACACGATTTAGTGATTAGAGTTATTGTTTAAATAAAAGTGTGATTAATTGTATAAATCGAAACTGTTTTATTTCGTAAACGCGGAGAAAGAAACACAACCAATGGTGTCAGAATTGGGATTCTTCCGTGTTCACGATTTGAAAAGTGACTATTGGTGATTTTGTAGACAGTGAATTATTATACATCATGAAAATTAGTAGTATGCGTACTAAATAAAAAAAAGTGAGAAGTTTCAGGCAGTGACTTTTATGAAAAATTGTGTGAACTAAGTGAAATTGTAAGAACTTGTGTAGTTGAAGAATCATGTCGAGGCTAGTAAGTGAATTGACATTGGCAGAGTTGAAAGTAGAGTGTCGAAAACGAAATCTTTCGACGACTGCGAACAAGATGGCTTTACTGTCACGTCTCAGGGAGGGTTTGAGTACGGAAAGCAACGATACGGAAACGTTTGAATTTTCGGACGAGGAAACTAGCCATGAACTTGGTCAGGGAGAACAAAGCAGCGAAAAGAAAAATCCAATGATGGATTTATTATTGAAAGTGGATTCCGATATGACGCATCATGCTGAAGACCGTAAACAGCTAGTCACGAAACTGGACCAGAAACATGATTAGAAACTCGACCAAACAGCCGTAAGCACTAAGGAGCGATCGGTGAACATTAAGGAATAGCCGGGACAGCAGGCGAGGAAAAGTGAGCAGCAGTTGATGGAAGCTAAGCAATAGTTTCAGGAGCAGCTCAAAAAGCAAGGGCGAAAACTGGCAGGGCTTGAAGAGGAAATGGATCTGCTGAAATCAGATTTGCAGCGCGTCAAAGCGTAGGAACTGCTCCAGCTGAATCAAGTGGTAATAAAACGCTTCAAGCACTCATTTTTGACGGCAAACCTCTTGGGCCAATTACAGGAAGCAGTTTGAGGCGGTTGCGGAATACAGCCGTTGAAGCGATCGAGAACGTGCGATACAACTGATGGTGTCATTGAGAGGAGCCGCGGTGGAAGTACTTCTAACAATTCGAGTGGACAATAGCTTCAGCTATTCAAGCTTGACGAATGCCTTGAATATGAAATTTGGCGAAGATCGCCTGAAAAAAGTTCATCGTTCACAGCTCAGAACACGTGCACAGAAGCCAGGGGAGATGTTGTAGCAGTTGGCTGAGGACGTTGAGCGGTTAAGACTTCTGTTCTACCCCAGTCGGATCCTGAACATGGCGATGAAATAGCGAAAGGTGCTTTCATGCAGGGAGTGCGTGATGAAGAGCTTCAACTAGCACTTCGTTTGGCTGACAAACGGACGCAGAAGGAGTCTTTGGCCTACGCTGCGATCTGCGCATCAGCGAAGTAGACGTCGCGGAGCAAAGTTGGAGACGGTGAAGTACACGAACAATGCATGCGCAGAAGAGCCAATATTTCCACGGAATAAAGGAGAAATGGATACCCTCAATGTTGGAATTACAAAGAAAAGAGTCACTTGAGGCGCGATTGTCGCAAGAAATGGAAGTTCAGGCATTGCCAGGAATGTGTGCTACGAAGAACAATTACCATCAGAACCTCACTAGCTAGCGGAGTTTCCCGATGCTGGAGCTCCGGGAAAAAAAACATCTGAGTCGTGACTGCTACAGGAGGGAGGAAAATAGGTACTGCTAAATATGCTCAGTGAGATACAAACCAAACGAGAAGTCTACATGGTCGAATATAAGCACTTGTTCTTGGAGAATGGCAGGGAAACCAGTAGGAAACAAGTCCGAATATCAGCGGATGGACCACAAGACTGGTGACCCCGAAACGGTCACCGTTGCCAGATTATGTTTTCCTGAGAACAATTTAAATCTGCAGGGGAAAGTCAAAAAATAAGTTTGTAATATCACTATCTACACTGGAGCTGCTTGGTCGATCCTGAGAGCGGATATGGCGAAGTCCTGGACACTTAGTAACATTGTGCGGTACGTGCAATTAACCAAGGTTGTCAGCAACCAGGATCACGAGCTTGGTGGTAAATACTAATCTTTTGGTTTGGGCCACTCGCAGTCTTGACCTGAATCCCATAGAAAACTATGAGGGATCTTAGAATGGACGACAATTTAGTAATACTTCAAGCGTATAATTTAATTAAATAATGTTGACAAGCAATTGAAATTGAAAAATTGCAAAATCTTATCAAATCTATGCCAGATAAAATTTATGCCGCAATATATAATAACTGATTTTTATTCGTAAAACATAATAATAATTACTGATTTTTATTCGTAAAACTACAATGAAATATTTAGTTGGTTAAATTGCTTTTGTAAGACCGCGGTTAAATAAATTTCATTCTACAATAGAGTTGTTTGGTTTTGTTTCTTTTTTGTATTTAGGTTAGGGGTTCGTATTACTTGGCTGCATAAACCTTCTAAAGTTATCTTAAAATAATATATATAAATTACAATAATCTATGTTGTTGTTTATTTACTCCGTTTACGCCGTAATATGCAAAATTAATTGCACAACTATATTGCGGCTAAATCAATTTAATTAAATAAACCACTGTAAATAATACAAAAGCAAATTAATTCAAATCAAATTTAAAAAAGAACGCTAAATAAAAGACTAAAAATCTGATTAATATTCAACATATCTTTTTTTGAACTACTTGCTTCCAATCTTGCTCACCTGTTTCATCCATTCTTTTTCAGATTGCTCAATAACGTGTGCATATGTGTTTCCCATCATTGCTATTAACATGTTGAGCAACAGAATGGGAACGAAAATCATGAATATTACAAATACCGTTTTCGCCAAATTTGGATAAGATGTATTGTTCAAATCAGGATACTAAAGGAAAGACAATGAATTCATATAAGTGAGCCTAGTACAGTTAGCTGAAAAACTTACATTGTAGTCACCTAAAGTTGTTTGAAACAGTGCCATCCATGTGCTCGGGTATGTATTAAAAAGCGTTGTTTGGACCTGCGCATGACCTAAAATCCAAAACAAAACAAAACCAATTAAATCACCGTTTCATTACAATGATCTCAGTCTGCTGTATGTCTTACCTTTGAATAAGAAAAAGAATGCCTGGGAGAATCCGAAGAGTACAATGGTATAGATAATTCCAAATGTGAACATGTCACCAGTCAACATAGAGTAGATCATCGTCACAAATGGTCCCGTCAGACGCACAGCTCTGTCAGACCAATACAGACAATTTAAATTTCAATGAAGCTCTTTCGGAAGATTCGTTTAGCTCACCCTGCGAAAAACATTAAAAGGAACCAGCTTCCCGGAACTGCAAACACTAGAATTGCCTCTTCTGTGTTGGTGTCTCCCATTATGCGAAACGGTATACATGCCAATATCATGAGATTAGAGACAAGAAAGATTGCTTTAGCTGGAGCATGAGACTGAGAAAATTTTTTGTCATTGCATTTGATTGTATTTTAAAAGCAAATAAATTAAATGACAGATCAATTTTTCATTACGAAGCTAGATACATTTCAATTTTTAATTACTATATTATCCCCGAAATATCAAAACGAAATATATTTATGAGCGTTGTAGAGATGGGCAAAATGGCCCATGGCTCACCACTGATCGTTCTTTTTTACAGTACAGCGCCTGAAAAAAGCACAGCATAGTCTGCAAGCGAAAGCTTTCGTTTGAATAAACTTAATGAAATGTGCAGCGAACAGTGTACTGTAAGAAAGAGCGATCAGTGGTGAGCCATGAGCCATTTTGCCCATCTCTAGAGCGTTGAAAGCATAAGCGTTGAAAATCATTATAAGCTGTGTTTAAAGATTCTGAAAAAAGAGCATTTCGCCAAAATTAATCATCAGGAAGGAAAAGTTGAAATACTTTATTTTCGGAAACCCGAAAACACGACACAAAAAGGTCCTCAACCATTTTTTTATACCCATATTAAATATTTTACAAATGAGAGAAACTGGCTCAAACGATACGGGAAAGAACAAGAGATGCAAAAACATAAAAGTGAACTAATTTTATGGACAAAACTGTCCAAATAGTGACCTGCGATTTAAAAAAACATGTAGTGGAGCGAGTTGATCTCGCAACTTGAAAAGGGTTACAAGAAACAATGAACAAGCTTTTCAAAACCAAGAGGAATTCAATCCTCCCACCATAAAGTGTCTAACAATATTTTTTTGCTCGTTGCAAAGATGAAGCGGACTACCTATCATATATCTTCTTCAAATACCACAATGCTCCTGGCTCTCTCCGTGACCAAGATACTGAAGAGATTGTCAAAGAGTTTCTTAATTCCATATCTATCTATCTTTCGATGTAGTGAAGGACATGAATGCAAACCGGTTGAGCTTGAACTGCTAATAAGGAGCTTAAAACTCAAAAAATCGCCAGGCAATGATTCCGCTTACTGTTAAAAATATTCCCTAAGCTGCCATTATACTTACTTGCACTCTATTTAACAACAAGCTCAAAGTCGGACACTTTACACTATAATGAAAGGAATGCTAAGACCATACCTGATTTCCAGTTTGGTCTCAGGGAAAACGTTCAAATGCGCACGAGCCTCTAAGAGTTAAATATAATATACCCGCCGCTTCTATAGATAAACTTGTTCAATTTTTTATTTCTCGTTGATTATAATTCACATTGGTAGTTGATATATTAATGTACTATGTTCAGACAATATATGTCTTTTTCGTGGTCGTTCTTTGATAAGATCGATTCTAGTAGCTTCATGTAGTACCCTAGTAGGGAGGAGGGTGGCCGGGAACGCGGCCAGCATTAGGCCACCAGTTTGGGCCCATTTGCCACCCAACTACGGAGGAAGATCAAGCATCATTTTTAGGACTTTATTTTGCAATATCTGAATCTTCATAAGGTTCGTTTTGAACGTTTCATTTAATAATGGAGCAACATAACATTGAAAAATAGATTTGAATAGGAGGAATTTGTTTTTGATGTTAAAGTCAACCAGTCTTGAGTCTGCTTACGCGGCGATGCATATGAGCCGAGGACAACCACGCAAAGCATATGTTGCACCCAAACATAACTTTCCGAACTGCTAGAAAAGTGGCATGCACATTGGGCAACTTTTTGCTCAATTGTTGCTATGAGCTGTCCTTATGTAAAGTGGTGATGAGATACGACTTGGCATATGTTCGCTCATGCACTGTATGGGCAATAATGTTCACGCGTGTTTTTAGATGTAAAAAAGTGCCTTTTTTGCCCATAAACCGGTCGGTTTTAGCATTTGCTCAAGTTCGCATTCTCATGTTTGGTTAGGGATTAAGTTTGGATTTTCCATTAATTAACGGATACAGTGTTTTAATTAACTGGCTTCTTGCTTTGCAACGACTGGCGATGTGAAAGTTCACTGTTAACTTTGCATCCAATATTATACCTAGATATTTAACATTTTCATCCCATTCGTTTCCTTCTATAGATAAATAATCAAAGAAGTAAAAGGATTAAAGAATAAAGAAAATAAAGCCTTCGATAGCGAATATACAAATTCGAATATACATATTTTAACGGCTCTTCTGCATGCAATCGAGTCTTTTATTACTAATAGAAAAATTAAGCTAAGAATAAAATGCACCTTCTCTACTATAAAGACCAGTCCATCTGGAGTATCTCGAGGATTTTGCCTCAGCCCTTTTCTCTTTAATATATATTTGCGGCATACCAATCGAAGGTAATTGCAGACTTTATGGTAATTTATTCTTCGTGACCAGATCCACGTACTGTAGTCAATAAACTTTCCATTCAACTTATTTCAATACATAATTTTTATAACAAATAGAAAGTTGAAACTAATATCTCGACAGCTCAAGCAATTTATTTCACTAGAAGAAGAGCTAATCGCTTCCTAGCATCTTCAATGCTAAATCCACTTGATCAAAACCAAACGCATACACAAGTCGCACTTTCAATGTAAACTTTACATGAGTGTTAAAATCGTATGATCTTTCGAATGCAACACCAGAATTCTTTTAAATTCATATCCCTTTTTCACACTTAACAAAATAAATAAGATTCCACTCCACTCTTGCTTTGACTACAAAAATATTACACCCCGCAAAAAAATCAAAACTAACTACTAATACTTTTCAAATTTTCACAAATATTTACCGCCAGCACGACGAAGAAATTTAATTTATTAATACTTAATTGATAATCTATTGCTTTATCGACTGCCTTAAGCCTTTTGGGCATCGAACCAAACAGATTTCACAATAATAGGGCTCAATTCTCTGTATTTTGCTTCCATCTTTTAATTGGCTTCAAAAGTTTTCAATGACATTATATTTTAGCGATTGTGGTAGGGTTTCAATAGCTTTTGAACTGACCTCACTTTAGAAAGGGAACGTGTCTGCTATGCCTAATTTTGCAGCGTTCTACTTTAAATTATTTCATAATATATTTAAATATCAAGACCGGTCAATATTTTTTTCTATAAAACACAAGTTCGCCACTCCTGCTGCCACCATGTAGCCCCAGACTATTACTCATCCTCCACCATGCTTTACAGTTGGTTTGGTTCTGTTCTTGACGCTCTATGTTTGCTTTTCTCCGCAACATCTTTCTTCCACTGCATCCAAATATGGAACATTTTCCCTCATCGGCATACAAAACGTTCTTTCGGAAGTTTAAAAATCTTTGTTGCAGATTTCTGCGAACATAACGTAGTTTCCGCGATTTCCCTTTAAATCGAAGGGTCTTTTCCTTGCTGCTCGACCATGCAATTCATGGTTTTTGAAGAATTAAACAGATTGCTTCTGGATGCACTTTTATTCCCAAGTACGCCACCAATTCCGTTGCAAGTTTATCAGTACTTGTCTTCGAATTCTTCTTTACTCTTTTTAAAATATATCGTTGGTTTTGATCGTTAAGTTTTTTCAGACTCTCGTTTTTTGTATCTGCCCTGATTCATTGTAACGGAGTCTGACGGATCGAACTATAGTAAAGCTTCTGTCCACTATTTCCCCAATTTTTCTTCAGCTTGTCTCTGTTTTGTGATTGAAGTTGTACTCTTTCTTCCCACTACTGTAATTTTTCTTTTTTGTCGGCCCATATTATTTCGAAATATCAAAAATCACCTTAAACGGAGATGTACAACTGTGAACTACTTTGATAACTACTATTTACTGAATGTGAGACAATGACCAACTGATTAATGGTACCTCTAAATAGTGAAAAAGTGTAAGCGGTTAAATTTTGGATGATTTTAGACTTCATTAATTTTATCGTGCAATTTTGCTAAATATCTTCAATTCTGAGAACATGTTCAAGATTTTTGCTTTATCAAGGGAACGTGATATTCCAAATATATTCACTTTTTTAAAAGAAAATACTTCTTAAAAGTGTACAAACTGTAATATGCAGATAGGTTTGGGTTTGACTCACTGTATACAAGGTAGTGTAACTGAATCGGCGACGAGCGTAAGATATCTCGGCATGCAGCTAGCAAATAAGGTAACATTTCACTCTCATGTAGATTATGCGGCAGAAAAGTGTTGTGCTATCAAAAGTGTTTTGCCCCTCTTTACTACCTTATCAAACGGAAATCTCACTAAGCATACTAAGTACATAAATAAACAACACTGCTGTAAGAATTGGACAAGCTTGAGTAGCCTAGTGGGTAGAGCTCTGGCTTCTTGTCCCTGGTTCGAATCCAGGTTTGGACGAGGGTCTGCGCACAAGCTTTGAGTTCACCTAGTTCTGAATAGATATCAGAATTAAGTAAAGTGAGTCGTGGAACTAATCACTCCACACTCGTATTCACAGTGATTGTAAATTTGTGATGAAGCTTTCTACCAGCTTCAACCCCTAGACCCGTACGAGGGTTGTCGTGGGATTACTTTACTAATTGTTGGTTTTGGTTAGAATGTGGTATATTTTTCCACTTAGAAGATTTGATTAGAACAATCACAGTACAAATAGCTAGCCGTAGTATAGCAAACAATGAAATGAAATATACCCAAACGTAAACAAATGAAATATACCCAAACGTAAATGCTCTTACATGGTAATATCAAAAAGTGAAAAACAAATTCAAATTAATTCATTGTTTCGTAATATTTACCAGCTGTTTCATGAAAGCTGATAGTCCCTGATTTTTCAATTCGTCGCCTTGTTGAAATATCACATAGCTCAAAACTCCAGCTATGGTTGCCAATTCGCAGCAATACCGAATAACGGTTTTCACATTGACTCCATCTGTAACGCTATCATCGCTGTCTAAGCTCTCTCCCTGTGACGAATCTACATTTTCGGATTGTGTATTCTCAGTTACTGGCCTGAGATAGACAGAAAATGATAAGAAGAATAAATGTATGAAGAGTATCAAAAGTCTCTTTAGAAATTGATTTCTCGCAAAGGTTTTCCATTTTTCTTCGAGAAGTCGTTGGATGATACCGCCGTCCAGCATATCCAAATGTTCCTCTTTAGTTCCATTTAAAATTATGAAAAGTGCCGAGTTCCAGTCTAAGCCAATAAAATTAAATCAATTGCTGCAGATCGCTTTATAATGAAAAAAACTTACTTGTCCTTCCATCGGGCAAGAGCGTATCCAAAGCATTCAATGGATAGCCAGAGCACGTAATATTACTGTACCTCCAGAATTCACGAGACGAAAGCTCCAACATTTCGCGAAACACTTCGGCTCGACCCAGTTTGCATGCTAGAGTTAGAGGTGTCAGCCCAGCTGAATTAACGATTCCGTTACGTGCTGGAACACGAGGATGACGCAGTGCATAGCCAAACATGTCCTATGGTACAGATGAATGATTCATTTAAATATAACAAAAACGAATTGACTGCAAAGTGACAATCGCTAATCTTGGTTCATTATCACGAACAAACGTAAAACTTGATGCGCAATTACAATAAAATTTGAATAGGTCTGAGTGGATTTCAAACTTACCAGTTTATCACAAACAACCACCATGTGCAATATCATATTTCCAAATGAATCTTGTGCGTCCGGATCTGCTCCATTTTCCAGCAATAAGTTATACACACTCTCATTGGCGCAACAAGCAGCCCAAGCTAAAGGATACTCTCCCAAATATGCCAGACCTTCATAATCAGTGTTCTTGGCTGGCTTGGACTTCTGCTGGTCGCGTGGCAAGAAGAAACTACCGATGGCGCGCTGATTAACTGCAGCCCCAGCTTCGACGAGATCAGCTACTAGCTCATTGTTACTGTAAGCGATTGCTAAATGAAGCGCACTTGCTCCTAGGTACTCTTCGCCTTCCATAACGTCAAGAGCAAGCATTGGAAAAACTCTTAATAGAATTCTAGCCAATTTCGTGTGGATTTTCGTATCACAAATAATAAGCACATGCAAGAGACTTTCCCCCAATGACCCACGGTATTGCATTTGCCAGCAAGCTTTATGATCGGTCCATTTGCCGAGTGGATCATGATGTGAGAGCGAGGCTTCTATTGGAATGACAACTTCGTGATTGTCTCGATATTTCCAACGCAAGAACTCGGCTCGATTTATGATTTGTCCGCGTCCATTATTATACATGAAAATACCGAATTGTTCGCGAACTAATTGTTCCACAGCTACTTGGCCTCCAGTTTGTATAGCGTCAATTAGATCGCCTCCTTAAAAAAAGTATTCTAGACTATTGTAACGGATTACGTAACAATCAATTTTACCTCGTTTGTAGTTTGCCAATTTGTAGAGAAGACATTTATTTGCACTGGACGAAGACTGCGAAATAACTTGATCCAAAATTGCCCCTGGCTTCATTTCGGGTTTTTTCTTGCGGCAGCACTTCTTGAACAACATTTTCACAAAAATACTTAGCGCCAGTAAAGTTAGACGGACTTTGTGCTTCCACAGAAATTCAGTTGTCGTTTGATCGATAACGTTATAAGCCTTGAGGGAAATGATAATAATCATGCGCATCCAACATGATTTACAGAATGTTGTTTATTATTTTGCTGACGAATTTACAAAAAAAAAAATACTTCTGCAGGATGCTCTCACTCAACAGTCGCGAAGAAAACATTCGTGTTTTTATTCTTAAAAGATACACTTTTATTGTGCGCTTACAAAACAACTTTTTACAAAAACATAATTTAGTTTTCTTAAATTACCTTTAGGTACATTCTCAACCGAACATTAATAGCTAGTTGTATCCTCTATACAGTTTTCGTGGGTCATTTTCTTAGATATAAGTATATTTATTCATAGTCGTGGCTCAACAAAATAAGTAAACCAAACGGTTGTGTAGAAAACAAGAAACACACACATACTATCTTTACTAACAATTTGTTCTGAACTGGTTGCCAAGGGATTTGTTTTTATCGTCCTGTACAATATGCTGCTGCTGTTGGCCGGCATTCAAAAATATACTTGTTGCATTTGGCTGTTGATTAGTTGTCACTTGCACTAGTGGCGACTGCTGTGTTTGTATCGTTGGTATGATTACTTGTTGAGTTTGTGATGTATTGCCTGCATTGGCAAGGTTCATTCGCAACATGTTCAGTTGATTCTGTGTTATTGTTATCTGAAAATGAAATTTATTATGAACATCAACTTGTATCATCAGAAGACAGTTGGGCTTTTAATCGGTGGATGGTTGAATTTCAACAATAAACTAATGTGAAGTCATCGAAAATAATTGTTGGATAGTATATATATGTATATATAGACATAATTTGTTTTTTATAGGATAATTCAGGAGTTGTTCTAATGTTCTAATTCTAATATTTGCAAAAAATCAAAATCAATTTACTATAGTGAGTAGCCTTAATATTTGGTCGAATATCAATTCCGGTACCACAGCTTTAGTTTGGCTGCAGAAATAAATATGCATAAACCATAAGTTATATTATAACTACTTTAACCTTTGTAATTATAAATCACAAGAAAGTGTTCCATTAAACTTATAATATATCTGAGAGATCACAAATTAACTAAACTTATAATATATCTGACTAATTAAACTTATAACATATCTGACAAAACAAATGTTTCACTAGATTGCGTTGCAGCTTTTGGCAGATTTCATGTGATCTGCTTGTTTTCATATTTTAGTTACAACAAGGAACTAGTTCGTGTAGTTTTTGTTCATTTTGTCGGTTTTTATGAATATCGGACGGAAAGAAAGAAATATCAGCATAGATCTGCGAAATTTGGTGTTTTTTCCACTATTAAAAGAAATATCTGATATTGCGAAAACAAGCAAAATGAATTATAAGGAAATGATTGAACTTAACTTACCTCCCTTTTAATTCCTTACTCCCGAACTCCGCCGATCACAAGTCTAACTTGTCCGGTCCCAAGTCCGGAGAAAGGAGGAGGGTTTGAGGCAACGAGATAACTCTATCCTCAGTGAAATGTGTATAGTTGCAGCCTGATGGCTGTAGTAAACATGAGGATGAATTTTATCTCTGCAGGTGGCAGCCAAACTGAGTCTGGAAATCCACCCGTGCTGGGCGTGCTCAGCACGGCAGGGGCTCGGATTCTGCAGGCACCAACCTCAAGTATGACTGCAATGGAGGACCCTGGTTGCAGTGGAAGCTCACAGGTTACCATCGTGGAAGACTCCATGGCCAGCAAGTTTTCGGACTTGCTGATAGCATCCCCCCTGATCACAGGCTCCGGAAAGGCGAGTGCAGCGTCAGCTGGAAGTCCGACTACGGCCGTACCAGGGGAAAAGATGTTTCTTCCCGAATCCTCACATAAGAGGAGAAGGGATGCATTAGAGGAGGCAACTCCGGCTAGTGCAAATGAGACGCCCGCAGGCAGTACAGAGTACATATTAAGAGTGCTCATTCCTCTGAACTCTGGAAACCTGTGGAGGCTCTCAGTCGCAGACAACGTAGGAAACTGCGCTAAAGAGGCAAGCTGCCGGCGAAGGCTGACAGAGAGACAAATTGCAGTATCAACTGTAGGTGTTTCCCTGGAGACTGGATGTCAGGCAGCGACACATCTGAGCCGACCTGGGGTAGCGAAAGAAAGGTTGGCTGGTGATGCTAAGGTCGCATGTTCGGAACAGAAATGTTCTGGACCGGTGGCTGGATGCAAAGCCACGCCGACTGGACTTTGTGAACCATGGAAAGCTCTCAGCCATCGACAGAAGAGGACTCTGTTCAAGAAATCGATGATTCCTGATGCAAATCGGGATTCACCGACGACGCTGAAAGGTAAGGAAGAACCGGTTACACCGAAGATCTCCCAGCCGGCCAGCACAGATGCAAAATCTGCCAGCGGTGGCGCACGAAAGAAACGCAAGGTTGAGGTGAAAGCGGATGCATGAGTCTCTGAGCGCAAGGTGCCGAAAGGTGTCAAAATCTGCGAGAGAGATCTCGCAAAGGCTGGCCTTTCTGGTACAAACACACCATCCGCGAAAGTAGGGAAGAAAACGTACGCAGAAGCTGCGTCGTCTTCGCTCATTGTTGTGATAGGTGTGTCTGACAAGGGTGGCAAACTGACCGAAGGTCAGTGCGCTATCCTTAAGAATGAACTGTGGCGAGAGATAGCGGAGTCGGGACCAGTTTACAACTTCACGCAAGTGAGGATTTTTAACGGTCACCTCCGAGTCGCCTGCTCCAATCAAACATCTAAGGAGTGGCTCACACAGATCGTTCTTAAATTGGGTACTGGCAGTCGGCCCAAACTTACCATTTTGGATTCGGACCTGGCCAAACCCTACTATGTCATTTGTTGGATCCCTGGTCCTCGCAAGAGCGCAGGTGACATCACTGTCATGTTCGGCAAACTGAATCCGGGCATCGATGCGAAACACTGGATCATCAAGTACATGAATCCCAGGAAGAATCCCACCGCAGGTGAAGATGGTTTCAACCTGGTGATCGTACTTGACCAGAGAAGTTTCTCGATGCTAAGAGACAGGTACCGGATGGAGATGAGCTACATCTTGTATGCGGTTAAATTTAACCAAATCAGGAAGTGGTGAGGCACGAAATTTTGTGACTGTCTATGGACAGATCTCCAGAGCAAAACGCAGAGATCCAGTGGAAATTCTCTCCTATAGAGTTTCTTTCACTGAGGTCACGCGGACATTGTCTAACGGTCCCTGTAAAGGGATCCAAAGACATCAACTCCGGACGTTTCTGTGCCTGAAGGTATAAGATTTGTCCAGATCAACTTGCGGCGTGCCAAGGCTTCGTCCTATCTTTTCAGCGAAAAATTGACAAAACTGCAAGCTTTCCCTTACATTGCACTTGTACAGGAACCGTGGGTTCGAGCCGGTAGGATCTGCGGACTCAGTCCAACCACGGGGGCCAAAATCTTTTATGATGAAAGATCAATGCGGCCGAGGACTTGTGTTCTGGCTTCCAATCTGCTTGATGCCACCATGCTCAGACAGATTTCAAGCCGGGACCTGTCAGCGGTCGTCGTACAATACCGAGAAAGTGGTACGCTTAAGCGCACGATAGTCGCCTCAGCTTACCTTCCCTTTGACTCCTTACTCCCGCCGCCGATACAGGAGTTAAAGGACCTGGTCTTGTACGCTGAATCGGAGAGACTGGAAGTTGTGGTGGGCTGCGATGCCAACTCCCAGCATACCAGCTGGGGCAGCAACAAATGTAACGCCAAGGGTAACAGTCTCTTTGATTTTATTACTTCTGCCGGGCTGATGATTTCACTCCCACATTTTACACCCCAAACAGAAGGGCGGTCATTGATGTATCGCTATGTTCATCTGGAATAGTTGGATCAATGACTGGATGGAATGTATCAGATGAGGATTCACTCTCTGGTCATCGCTACTTGGTGTTCTCTTTAGCCGTGGTGGAAAGAAGAAACCCAAGAAATACTGATTGGCCTAAATTCAATCGGCTTCTTACAGATAGAGCGCGTCCTAGTGGCAGGATAAAATCGCCAAAGTCGATAGAATCCCGGTTGAGCACTCTGAATAGAGACCTAATAAGTATAATAAGTAGCTATGAAGAGGCCTGCCCGATCAGTAAGAGCAGATGTGGCAAGACGGTTCCCTGGTGGAATCGGGAACTACAGAAGCTAAGGAAAAGTACCAGAAAAATTCTCAACAGAGCTTGTAAGAGCATCAATGAGGATGACTGGATCGCCTACAGAACTTTGCAGAGAACGTATAAGAAGCTGGTGAGGACCTCTAAGAGGGAATCATTTAGATCTTACTGTGAGAGACTGGAAGGCGCACGGGAGATGTGTAGGCTTTGCAAAGTCCTAGAGAAGGATCAATCAGCTAAGCTAGACTCTCTAAAACGCTCGGATGGTGACTTTACCAAGTCCAAAAAGGAGTCTTTGCAGACTTTACTTGGGACTCACTTCCCGGGAGCTCCGGTGATTGAGTCGCAGAAGGCAGTTGCGCCTGTGACCAAAATCCCTGCTCTTCGCAGCAGTAGGAAGTGCTGGTACACAACTAGATCTGTGGTCACTAGTGAAAAGGTCAGGGATGCAATCATGTCTTTTGAAAATTTCAAATCGCCGGGCCTGGATGGTATGCTTAGGGAGGGAATTGACTACTTGGGGGCAGACCTGAGAGAAATTTTCTGGGCATGCCAAGCCTTGGGGTATGTTTCGTCACCTTGGCGAGAGGTTAAGGTAGTTTTTATACCTAAACCGTTGAGAGATGACTATTCCGATCCAAGGAACTTTAGACTGATCAGCTTAACTTCGTTTATGTTGAAATGCCTAGAGAGACTTATCGAACGACACATACGTACTACGGCGCTTAGGTTTAACCTTTTGAATGATGAGCAACATGCGTACCAGCGAGGAAAACCATGCGAGTCGGCCCTTCATTCTCTGGTGGCCAGAGTTGAAGGGGCGATCTCAAATGGTGAGTATGCGTTGGGGGTATTTGTGGACATTGAAGGGGCCTTTGATTGCGCGCCCTTTGTGGAACTATGTGATGCTGCGAAAGGTCATGGCGTGGATGATGTCTTAGTTAAGTGGATACATGGCATGCTGACGCAGAGATGGTTGCTGGCGGAAGCTGGATCCGACTGCTACTTAAGAACAGAGGCCACAAATGGATGCCCTCAAGGGGGAGTCCTATCACCGCTCCTGTGGAGTATGCTAGTCGACTCCCTGCTAAACGAACTGCAACAAGAAAGTGTGCACGCGCAGGTTTATGCTGATGACGTGACCGCACTGGCTGTCGGTAAAGATCTGAATGTGGTATGTAGAAATACACAGCGTGCATTGGATCTGATTGACAACTGGTGTTCGAGGCACGGCCTAACAGTGAATCATGGTAAGATGGAAATTGTTTTGTTTACCAGGAAAAGAAAACTGGAAGGACTAGTGCTTCCAAACATGAAGGGTGTAACACTTCAACTTTCAGATGAAATCAAATATCTTGGAGTAATCTTGGACAAAAAAACTTCTCTGGAAGAAACATGTGGAAGTGAAGCTTACTCGTGCTTTAAAAGCAGTGCAAGAGAGCTTTTGCTACCACATGGGGTCTAAAGCCGCGTGTAGTGATGTGGATCTACACAGCAATAATTAGGCCGATGTTCACGTACGCATCCGTGGTGTGGTGGACTATCGTGAAGTCCTCCGTAGCATACATGAAATACCTGGAGAGGCTTGTTGAGCGACACATAGACATTAAGGCGCTTAAGTCTTATTCCTTAAATTATTACCAACATTCGTATTAGCGAAGAAAAACATGCGAGCTCTGTGAATCTGCGAAAGCTCATGGTGTGGGGGGACTATGCTCGAAAAAAGTTAGCCACGCTGCAAAGGACGGTGTGCCTGGGTATATGTGGTGCCATGAGCACTACTCCGGGTGCGGCCCTTGATGCGCTTCTCAATCTGCCTCCTCTCGACATTCAAGTTCAGAGTGTGGCGATGAGCTCTGCCCATAGACTAGGTCAGCTTGGCTTATGGGTAGGTGAAGACGATTTGGGGCACTGCTCTATTAGGGGTTCGAAGCGTGAGATCTCCCCGATTCTCACTATGCCTTCGACGCTCGGATGCTCTTCCTCGACTTCGGAAGAAGGTACGAAGTAATCCTCTTGAGCAGAAGTGACTGGGACGATCCAGATTTGTGTACGAGGAGATATTCTGACGGCTCGAGGACAGATGGTAAATCTGGAGCTGGAGTCTATCTACATTCATCGAATGACAGGTGGACTTTTTCTCTTGGAGAGCACGTTTCGGTTTTTCAAGCAGAAATATTTGCTATCCTGAGAGCTGCCTGTTGGGCAATTGAAGAAAGATGGAGGGGAAAAGGCATTGCTATTTGCAGTGACAGTCAAGCTGCACTGATGGCGCTGCGTAGACCCCTGACAAACTCGAAAATTGTCCAAGAGTGCAGAGCAGGATTGAACTCTGTCGCCAGATTCAATAGGGTACATCTGCTCTGGGTACCGGGGCACTGTGGTGTTGAGGGAAATGACATTGCTGACGTCATTTCGAAGCAAGGTTCGGGACTTCTACTAAGGGGCCCTGAACCTGCCTTGGGTGTGCCAACCGCATCTGCACGTGCCATTGTTCGAAAGTGGGTAGATGATGCTCACAAAGATAGATGGACGACTGCTGGTGTGGCCAGACACACGAAGATCTTCCTTTCAGAACCCAACCATGTGACTGCAGGATTCTTGCTCAATAAGAGCAGGAAAATTTGCAGGGCCATGATAGGCATTCTGACTGGACACAGCTGCCTAGAAGAAAACATATGTACTGAATAGGTGTTGTACAGGATGACCTCTGTTCATCCTGCCTAGAAGACGCTGACTCTGCGGAGCATTTGCTCTGTGAATGCCCAGTGTTTGCGCGTCTCAGATATCAATGCTTTGGCTGGGATGTTGCACGCATGCAGAGGGTAGCCTCTTTTCCCCTATCAGTGATCCTAGACTTTATGAAGTTTCTGGGAAACTATGGTAGGCAGGGGGAAATGAGTACAATGGGTCCTTTGGACTGAGTGCTTAGAGGTGTCAAATCTCTAGCTACGGATCCAACACCTATGGTGGAGAGAAGTAGCCCAAGAAACACTGATTGAATTAATTGATAGCGATTGGGATAGAGCGTATCCTCGTGGTAGGATACAGATGCCGAAGTCAATGGAATCTCGGTTGAGTACGCTGATTAGGACCATATTAGATAGCTATGAAGGGGCTTGCTCGAACAGTAAGAGTAGATGCAGCAAGACGGTTCCTTTGTGGAATCGGGAGCTGTCAAATAATATCAGAAACTCCCATACTGCAGTTTTTAAGAGTAATATAGAGGATGATTGGCTCGCCTGCACCACCTCTCAAGGAACATATAAGAGGTCGGTGAAGATCTCCAAGAGGCAATCTTTCAGATCATTCTTCAATCTTTAGCTCTGGATGGTATCTTTCTCGGGCCTGGATGGCATCGGCTATGTTAACAGAAACAATTAACCACCTGGAAACAGACTTAAAGGAAATCTATTGGACATGTCTAGCCCTGCGGTATGTTCCGTGACCTTAGTGACAGGTTAAGGTAGCCTTCATACCAAAGTCTGGGAGAGATGACCATTCAGGTGCAATGGACTTTAGGTTAATCAGCTTAATCTTGTTTATGATTAAATACTTAGAGAGGCTTGTTGAGCGATACATAGACATTAAGGCGCTTAAGTCTTTTTCCTTAAATTATTACCAACATTCGTATTAGCGAGGAAAAACATGCGAATTCTGTGAATCTGCGAAAGCTCATGGCGTGGGCGAAGTCCTATTTAAATAGATGCGTGTCCTGCTGACCCAGAGATTGCTGTGGTTAGGTAGAACTCATGTAATTATGTAGATCTACGTACCAATCACAAGGCCGATGATTACGTACGCATCTGTGCTGTAGTAGACTATTGTGAAGCTCATGTATGCTGGCAAGAAGTTAGCCCACTACAAAAGACTGCGTGACTAAATATCTGTGGTGCAATGCGGGCGAGGATCTGAGGCATTGCTCTACTCGAGGTTCGACGCGTGAGATCTCTCCTGTTATCATTATGCCATCGGATGCTCGAGTGTCTCTACTCCACATCAGGAGAATACACGGAGCAATCTTCTTGAGCAGAAATAAATGGGAGCACTCCGACGTTATTACGGGGAATATTCCGAGATCTTCACGGAGGGCTCGAAGACAGATATTAGCTCTGGATCTGGTGTCGATCTGTATTCATCGAATGACAGGTGGGCTTGATCTCTCGGAGAGCACTTTTTTGTTTTTTCAGGCAGAAATATTCGCTATCTTGAATGCTGCTTGTTGGGCGGTTGATATCTGTAGCGACATTCAAACTGCACTGCTGGCGCTAATTAGGCCCCCAACTATTTCGAAAATTGCTCAGAAATGCAGCGCACGATAGAACTCTCTCGCCAGGTTCAATAAGGTGCATCTTTTCTATGTTTCGGGACACTATGGTGTTGAAGGAAATGAGATAGCTGATGCCGTTTTGCAACAAGGCTCAATGCTTCCACTACTGTGACCTGACCCGCCGCCTTAGTGCTGCCAGCATCTGCACACGTCATTTTTCGGAAGTTCTAAGTGACCGGCCTTTCAGAGCTCAAGCAGGGATCTGGAAGATTCTTTCGAAGCAAATCTCTATCAAAACTCCATCAGGCATACTGATGGAGTTATACTGACTAACCGCCTTGGGCAGGATGACGTTTGTCCATCCTGCTTAGAAGAAGCTGACTCTGCGGAGCTTTCTCTTTTCCCTTTTCAGGTTCCAATGCGGGTAAGATGTGACGCGTATGCAGAGAATAGCATATTTTCTCCTATCTTTGATCCTGGAAGCAAAGGTAGGCTGGGGGATTTTTTTCGCAGCTAAGTGCTTGGAGGTGTTAGGCGCCACACATCTGATATTGTCAATATAAGCAAAAATATCATAGGTGACATCTTGAGGCGTTATAAAAACGAAAGAAAGTTTTTTTTCAAAAGATAAAAGAGATAGCGAAACAAGCTAACTGAAGCTAAAAACGCCTAGTGATAAAAAAATAAGTAAATACAGTGGCTCACAGCTTAAATGATGGGAGTACGTGATACGAGGAAAACCTTTAAAAAATCTCAGAATATGAAAGGCCCGTGCATAAAAATAGGAAAAAATACTTCAACTCGTAGTCTTATCTTTTATTTCCAATTAAAAATACCACAAAATAGCTTTAAGCAACAACGAAAAATCGTACTCATGTTAAACTCAGAAAATCACCTCACAGCTTAAATGATGCGACACTACGAAACCATAAAAATAACGGTACGTATGACGCATATTTTGTACGTTTTGCTGCTTTTGGACTTGTAGAATATTGAAAGCACTTTTAGAATAGGTTTTTGAATCATCTTTGTTAAATAAAAGGTAAAAAAAATATTTTAAGTCAAATTGGGTCGACGAACTACAACTGAAAAGCGTGAAATAATAGTTTCTAATTTAATAGAAGGAAAATCGCAAAAATAATTAGTTGAAATAATGTGCAAACTATATTTTACGGTCCAGCACATCGTTGAAAGTTTTGTTCGTGAAAATCGTGTGGTAAATAAGAGTAGAACAGCACCAAACAAAATATTTTCCGCTTCGGAATGTCGCTGGAAAAGAAAAACCCGAAATTCAGTGCCCCGAAATTAGCGTAGGAAGCTGAAAAAGACCTGTATATGAAGTGTTATCCTGAAACTATAAGGAAAATAATAAGAAATGCAAATTATAATGAAAGAACATCCAGAGACAAGCCATACATCAGTGCTAAAAACCGGGTAAGTAGAGTCAAATTTGCTCGAGAGCATTTGGTGGTGAATTTAATCTTTTGGGATATCATTATTTTCCTATTAAATAGTAAATTTAACATTTTCGGATCCCATGAAAGGAAATATGTGTGGAGACCGCCAAACACAGAGCTTCAGCTACAAAATTTAAGCAGCACTGTTAAACACGGCCGTGGCCATGTGATGGTATGGAGATGCGTGTCATCCTCTAGAGTAAGAAATCTGCTGTTCATCGATGGCAATGTGGATAAATTACAGTATTTGAATATCTTGAAGGCGAATCTAATAAAGAGTCATGAAAAATTTAATATAAAGGACACTTTTTGTTTTTATCAGGAAAACAATCCGAAACACACCTTTAAACTAGTGCGATTGGTTGATTTTGAACTGCCCGTATCAAACTAAACCGCCTGCTCAGTCGTGCCATTGAACATTTATGGTCTAAATTAGAGGAAGGAATCAGAAAACATAGGATAAGTAACAAGGACGAGCAGAACAAGGACAAAGAGCAATACAACATAAATGGGACGCCATTTCAATCGAGTGCATAAACAAAAACAAAAAAAGTTATTCTATGATATATAAATATATAAAAAACGAAATACTTTATAACTAGATTTAAGGACACATTTAAGCTGTGAGGTAATTTTTTGACTTTAACAGGGATTCGATTTTTGTTGTTGAATGGAGTAATTTTCTGTTGTCTTCTCAAATAAATAAATAAGACCACGAGTCGAAATACTTATACAGGCATTTTTCATATTCTGGGAGTTTTTAAAGTTTTTCCTTGTATCCTAGTATCAAGTAACCACATAATTTAAGCTGTGAGCTACTGTACATGATAAAGTGCACCTAAAATTGTACCGGAGATTTTTCAACGGCTCGGAAAGCATGTACATCCTCAAACTATCCGCAGGACCTTAGAAAGAGATGAGTATGATAGGTGAAAAAGCCGGTTGTCAACTAAACAAATAAGAAAAAGATCCACCAAGAGTATAGTAAGAAGGATCCAATTAGGTTGGTCTGGCAGGTAATGGTGTGGCGTGTGGAGAGTGAAGAATTTTGGATCAGCAACCATATGTCAACGGTTATTTATACACGAAGATCTATCTAATGCTTTTAAGCCTAAATTTGAAGACAAGTACTGAAAAATTGTGAATGCACCCAACATTCAAATTCTACGAAGACAACGCTTTCAAACATATGTTCCTGCATGCTATCCAATTGCTATTATGCTCAGAACAGAGAGATTTAAAGATATGAAACAAGCGTGTACATATACGAAATTTAGCGAAGCAATTTCACTACAAAGATAACATCTATAACTAGAATAAAGCGAGAGAATTACTGCCTGAGACTTTCCCTTTGGTTTCTCTGCTTCCTAAATGCTTGGTTGTTACTTGTCAAATTTGTGTACATATTGCCTATTATCTCAATGCATATGGCGGCCATTTTCTGTTCGCGGAGGAGAAGAATGTCAAATTTGCCCATAGTCCCATAGTTTTTTTTTTTCACTACTACTAACACTCAGACTCAGGCAAATTAATTCAATTCTCACTGCTGTTTGCATTTCCTTATACCTCTCTCTTCTCAGCTGCTATGTAACAGTCCCAAGATGATTGAGACGCTACCTCAGTCGTCAGATCTGAGTTCTATAGAATATGTATGGGATGAATTTGATCAGTCATCGTATTAAAATCAAACTTACACAGTGGATGAAATTTACTGTAAGCCAAGCCAAAAAAACATACTTTTTAATATGCGAGCGCGGCTACGTGATTCGTTGGAAAGGAAAACCTACCCAGCGAAATATTTATTTTTCTTTTTATACTTCATAAAAACATAAGTTTCAATAATTTTGAAAGTTAAGTTAATGTGATTAACATTCGGAATTGAGTATTTTTTATTTTTAAATCATTTCTAAAAGTTAAATGTATTTATATTAAAGTGAAATGTGTTAATTTTAGTACGCATTTTTAAAATTCTTAATTTGGTTAGAAAATGTTCTGTTTTTTTTCAAGTTTTTTTTTAAACTTACAGAAAGAGTGTTGACCGAACATTACAATTACTAACTGTAGCTCAATTTATGTTGTATTTATGATTTATGTTGATTAATGTATATGTTGACGATGTATTGCATGTTTTATATCACTTACCGGAACTTGTGTAATTTCTCCCGTCGGTGTTACGACCTGCTGCAAGAATTGAATTGGTTGCGTTGACTGTAGATTTCCTACAACTGAGCTTGCTGTATTTGCATTTCCAGTTGCAAGCAATATATTTTGCGGTGTAGTAGCTACAGATACGCCAGCCGTACTAGCCACTGGAATATTTTGATTAATCATCCCCGTCGTCTGTGGCGCACCCTGAAGAGCTTGTTGGTGCTGCTGTGCCAGTTGAAAATAGTAGTGGACTTGGTCCGTGGACGAGGTTGCTGGTTTCGGAATGTCTGGCTCCTTCCGCGCCGGCTTATTTGCTTCTTCCCGGGGAACTATGTCTATCAGAAAGTCAAACTGATCACATTTTGTTATCGCAGTGGCAATGTCGCTCTTTTGCAGTGTTCGACGCTTATTGCCCTGTGTGTGAATCCAGGCTCTTAAGGTTAGTTCTTGAATGAAAATTTCAGCCGCTTTGGCAAATAATAGAGGTGCTTCTGCAGCAATCATTTTCGCATTCTCGTCCAGCTTCATTATCTTTTTGATCCGCGCAAGTGGCAGAACTTGATTTTTTGCATCAACTTGTTTTATGTTTTTGATATCCAATTGCACATTTGGCCAGAAGTTTTCCAGTTGGTCTTCGCTGGCTTTTTGGCCTTTGTCACTTACGCTCTTGGCATCGTCTGCATCAAGATCGATTATATTGTCACTGAAAAAAGAAAGAAAGTATTAATTTAGATTAGAAACTTCTCAAATAAATGCATAGTAAAGCACAAATTTGTTTGGTGTGTTACTATTGTATACCTTTGCTTAAATAAAACTGCATATTAAATTAACAGCTTTAAACAATATTAGATTTTGTACATTTCTTAGAGTTCACATAAAAAACGAATGTTGGTCGCTAAATTATGTGGAACAAAGGGGAGCAAAATTAGAAAAGAATGTGATGATGGTGGCATCAAAAGCGTTAAGTGGATTGAGCGATAACTTATTTGAGTACAATTTGTATAGAAAATATTCAAATTAGACTCCAGGATCATTTTGTCGTCATAAGAAGAAACTGCCCTAAATAATTCATAGTCATCAGCAAAAAGTAGGAATTGTATATCCTGGAAAACCATACGTATGTAATTGGAAAAATTTCAAGAATAATAAAAGTGGCCCCAAGTATGAGCTTATGGAACACCTGATGTAGGAAGTACAGTTGATACCCCTATTCAGCCATTGCTCTCTATCCAGAATAAGACGCTTGCTATCAGTAACTTGTTTGCAGACTACTTCTGATCTGCGTATGGAATACCTGCCTATGACATCGACATAACTAATTTCAATTACTTAATGGATTCCCCTAAAACGACGTCGAAAATGAAATACCTATACATCAACACTGCCACTATACTATAGCATATATCTCTTCTTGAGAATAGTTTTCATCCTAGCCCTGATGGTTTACCAACCATAGTCCTTAAGCGTTGCGCCGATTCTCTCTCACCCCTGTTGGCTCACCTTTTTAATTTATCCATTTCTTCTGGCATTTTTCCAAACTTGTGGAAATATTCATATATAACTCCAATTCACAGAAAAGGCAGTAGAGATGTCGTGCACAATTATAGACCAACCGCTAAATTACCATGCGTTGCCAAGCTCTTTGAAGCTATAGTTGCCGAGGTGCTATCTTTCCACTCTAAGGCATTTGTCTCGCCTTGCCAGCATGGCTTTATTAAAGGCAAATCTACCACTGCTAATTTGTTAGAACTTGCGAATCTAGTCATCCCTGCGATTGAAGAAGATAAACAAGTTGACTGCATTTACACCGACCTCACGAAGGCTTTCGATAAGCTGGATCATAATATTCTTTTATGTAAATTGCATATTCTTGAATTGCCTAATAAATTTATTGACTGTATTAAACCCTATCTCACAGATAGCAAAAAGAACGTTCGATTTAGTGGCACTCTATCCACTGACATAATCCCCACTTCGGGTGTGCCGCAAGGCAGCCACCTTGGCCCGATTCTTTTTGCTATTTATATTAACGATCTTATTACCTTTGCTCCTGAATCCTCCATTCTCCTCTACGCTGATGACGCGAAGACTGTCAATATAATATCATCACTTGACGACTGTACAATCCTGCAACGCAATGTGACAAATTTTTCTAATTGGTGCGCTCTAAACCGTCTTTCACTAAATGCTGACAAATGCTCAGTTATCTCTTTCTCCCACAAATCATGTCCCATTAATTTCAATTACTTTTTAAATGATATTATATTAACCCGTTCCAATAAAGTTCGTGATTTAGGTGTTCTATTGAACTCTGCTTTTACTTTTAATGACCACATTGACTCTATAATAATAAAAGCCAACTGTGTACTTGGCTTCTTAAAAAGGCGTTCTAAAGAATTCAATGACATTCGGATGACAAAAATCCTTTTCTGCTCTGTGGTTCGCCCTATCCTTTAATATGGGGGCTTGATGTCGTCTCCATATTATAAGAAGCATATTGATCGAATCGAATCTGTTCAAAAAAGATTCTTAATCTTTGTTTTTAGTTATTTCCGCTGGTCTGATCCTTTTTGTTTACCTCCTTATGAAAGCCGCTTGCAATTATTGACCATGTACACTCTTGAAACTAGACGTCAAAATTCCAAAGCTCTATTCGCTGCGAAGTTGCTCAATGGAAACTTGAACTCTGAGTTTTTATTATCAAAGCTAGACTTTCGTGTTTGTCACCGTGAGCGTAGACATCATAGCGCCTTATCCATCCCAGCGCCTTATCCATCCCATCATAAAACCTATTATGGATTAAATGAGCCTACCTGCGCAATAGCTGAAGCTTTAACTCAGCATATCAAATGTTCGACTTTAATCATACTGTTGAAATTTTCAAGTGTCGGCTCATCCGACCGTTTAACTGTTCTTAATAAATTCATAAATGTATTTTTTGTAGTTGTTGGTGAAACTGTGATTAAATAAATAAATAAATATTCTGTGGGACCTGGGGCTTTAATGGAGGTCAATGCTTGATTGCTTTTTATACTAGGATCTTAAACTAGAAAATAAATTATAGTAATAAAGTTTTCCGGTGAACTTAATATGCAAATGAGCAATCTTTTTATCATAAATTAGTTTTTGATTAAGAAGAAAATCAAACAGGAAATATTTTTCCAATGGAGGAAACACAAGGAAGGTTGGAATACATTACCCCCTATCCATAACATGAGTTGTTGTTGTTTCCAATGCGTCTGCATTGGTAAGCATTGTTTCTGTTATGGATAAGGGGAGCAAAAAAACGCGCCTTAAGACTCTTTAACTTATCAACGAAAGTAATAATTACTGCTAGCGCTGAGCATTAACTCGAAAAATAACGGAAACTTCGAAATGGCTTAGCGTCATATATATTATATAGGCGTCTTATATTTTAATTAGGTTTTTATGAGAAAATAAACCTTTTTCAAATAAGAGATGGCGCTACTAATCACATTTCGACATCAATTTTTGTTTTTGAGCTAACTAGATATACCTACCAAGCTCTCGGTATTACGCTTCATACGACTTTTATGTACTGAAATTCACCTACCTCCTAAACTACTGGCCATCCCATTCTAAAACTTTTATCATAAAATAATTACACTTGAAGCTTTGTTTTGACATAAAAATAAACAAAATTAACCTGGTCCAAATTATTCGAACAACGAGTTGAAGTGTTTACTTCTGGTTTTCCATAGGAAAAAAAAATATTTTCAAATCTAATTTCAAAATTAAAAAGAACAGTTAATTTTCTATACCAATCAGTATGTTTAATATTTTTTAGATTTTTTTCGCATCTCAGAATCGGCTTCCAAAAAAACCTTTCATCAATTTTGTAAATTATTCAAAAGCCTATAGCTCGGCAACTAAACCTCATAGAAAACAAATTGCGTATCCACGTTCATATCCTTTAGAAGTACCATTATTCACAATATGAACGAAATCCAGAGCCTCGACTTTTTTCGTTGTCCGCTTTACGTGAAATGCCCTTATAATTTTGTAATTTTCTTCAATTTTTGCCCCTACTATCACCTATTCGTCCTCTGGTGGTAAAACTTTCCGGCTATGGTTCGTCAAGTCGATTTTTACCAGTGATTTTTACCATACTTTCTTATTAGAATACTAATCTCATTACGGAAAAGTGAACGCTGAAACAGCTTCATCAGATCAAAATTGCAATGTCTATTGCAATGTCAAGCAATCTATTACAATTTAAAAATTCAATTTATTGAACAATTAAAACGATTGCACTGATTGGGTGTCTTTCGGCAAGCGGTAAAATTTAAATGATAAAATAATCATTTTTGTTTTTGAGAAATTTTTCAAACAAACTGGTTCGTATGAATACGAGTGTGGCATACTGTGCACTCCATACAAACACCCTCCCAAGCCAAGTCAACCAACCCATTCAGTCTACACTTTTCAGAAACATTCTTATTTCGAGTTCCGCCATTTCGAAAGCCAATCAGAGCCATCTAGGCGCAAATAGGAATTGTCAGGAATTCACTATTGACACTCGAAAACCTAGCCGCCCGTCAGTCCCGCTCATTGCTACGTGTTTCAACTTTTTTCACTTAACTTTTTATTTAATGACTAAAAACTAATGAGGGACTGCAAAATACAACCACTAGCATGGAATTCTACGAACTTTTCCGCTTACCCATTGACGTAAAGCATGTTTAGCGCTTTGAATTGTACAGAATCTGCTACTGCTAAAATAAGTCCTCTACAAGCCGTTCTTTATGCATATGCGTCTCATTTTTCCCAACGCGACTTTGCCAAGTCAATTAATCCTATGTCAAGGCATTTTCCAAGCAAATCAGCATTTTTAGCTCATATTCAACGAAAATGTCTTCGAGATGACAGAACACTGACAACTCGCAGCACAAAGTAGCACAATACGACGAAATCACACCATTCGCGGAAATTTTTCACTCACGACACGAATATTTGATTAAAATCGAGTTTTGTTTTAGGAAAACAAAAACGGCTGTTTTCAGATGCACGTGCTATTTTTTGGGGTTCCGCCGGTCGCCCAATGAGAGGGTGATCAAAACAAATCGGCAAATCAGACCAAGACCAATAAGCGAATTTGCCGAAAGTACTCAAGCTCCAATGAAATTGCTCTGCTGGCCGCCATTGATCTTGATTGGCTGACTGCTCGTCTCGCGTCCATTTACGTTCGATTCGGAGTCATAAGTTTTCGGACGACGTACCCGATACATCGTTTCGGAGTGTCGAAGTGAGCGCGCAAAGTTTGAAATCTTAAATTGAGGAAAAATAATATTCGAATGTGCTTCTAATGTCCCTAAATGGGACTGCTCTGCCGAGAAATATACAAAAGCGGAATGTTCGATGAATTGCGTTAATTAAGGTAAAATGTTCTGCATGAATTCGTAATTTTTTTTTTTTTTGAGTACTAATTCCTGTTTTACGAGGAAAAGGTTGGCTTATAACGATTCGCATCAGCCATCGTGTTCGACATCACCCATACATTGGGTTAAAATACTCCTTCAATCTAATACTTCGCTACTCATTCTAGGTTTCATTAAACTTTACTTAGTTACTCTAGATGTTTCTATTTACTGACTATAATTACTTATAATTAAATTATTTACAATGCTCAGATATTTTCAACTTATACAAGGAAGCATTAAAATCTACTTTATCTATTTACATTACATTGTTTACAAATTCAAATCAACCAATTCTAGAAACCTTCCTAATTCAGTGATGTGCTTTATGTTATTTACCATCAGTATCGAGTCTACTTTATTGTAGTGTTGGAAAATTTCAAACTCCACTCTCTGGTTACTAAATGCCTGACAGTGAAAAATTTGGTGATCTAGATCATCTATTAGTTCACATCGAGAACATTTCGGACTGTCTATAGTTTTCATTCTGAATAATTGTAAATTACTGTAGCATTTGTTGGTTATTAATCTATTTAACTGTTTTACTGTTTTACTTTTCAATTTCAAGTTCTTAAACCAAAACCTACTTCTTCCACTTAGGTATGCTTTATTCCAGGTGCATTGTTTATACTTCCTTACTTCCCTTCTATAATTTTCTCTGTTCTCATTGATAATTAAATCACTAATTTGCTCTATTGCTTCATCTGCCTCAAAATTATTATTGTAGATTTCTCCCTCCATCATTCCTACTTTCGCTCCCTCATCTACTTTGTTCATATCATCTATTCCACAGTGCCCTGGTATCCATATCACTTCTATTTCCTTATTAGGTATTTCCCTACATACTTTATAAATGTCATTAATGACTTTTTTATTAAGAACATTCTCTTTGATTTCTAAGCATGCTCCATTTGAGTCTGTTAAGATCATCACTTTCTCATCAGGATTTAATTTGCATGCATTTAACGCAAGAAAAATCCCTATCAATTCCGCATTGACTACTGAGCCCTCCTGACTTAAACTGAACTTTTTGACTTGATTACCTCTCTGCATCAAGAATGCACATCCCCTTCCTAGACATGATTTTGCTCCATCTGTTATAATGATGATTTTATTAGATGCTGTCGCTTTGCCAATTAATTCTTCATACTTACTCCTTATCATTACCTTATCATTCAGACTAATACTTTTGAACGGACCATTTTGCTTAGGAATTATTTTTATATTTCTCGGTCTATCTAATTGTTCCACCACTTCTACTCTATTTATTATATTTCTAAATTTATGATATAATTGATAATATCTAGCTTTGGATTTCATTGAAATTATTTCTTTAAAGACTTCATTTTCAGTCATTTTTATTTTAATTATTTCCTTTGCTAACCTAAGCTGAGCCCTGCAGTTGGTTGGGACTTCGTTCGCCATATCAAATGCAATTATGTTGGGAGTCTGTTTCATTAATCCTAGGCATCTTTTAATCACTCCAGCTTTCAGGCTGTCTATTCTTTTTAGCAAATAATCTGGCGCATCATATAGGCTTGACACGTGGCTCTCTAATTTCGCTCTGATAAAAGATTTATAAAGTACTATACTCTTTTCTGGTGGGAGCCCACTCTTCACCCCTGTGACTCTCTTTACCATGCTAATTTCCGGCTTAACTTGTTCTATCTTATTTAGTATAAAGTCTTTCTCCGAACTATTGTTTTTAATGATTTTTCCAAGAAACTTAACTTCATTTACCCACTCCACTTCTCTGTCCTCAATTTTTATTCTACTTGTATAGTATGCGTTTCTATTCAAAATAATCCCTTTGCATTTCTCCGCATTTAGTGGTAATTTTAAATTTCTAGCTCCTTCCGCAAACAAATCCATACTTCTTTGCAGTTCGTTATAGCAACTATTCTTATTCCTGTTGGTAGCTATGATTACAAAATCATCTGCGTATTGAATTATCTTAATATTATTACTAATTATTTTGTGCAAAACCGCCGTATACAAATTGAATATCAGAGGGCTTAATACATCCCCCTGTGGGATACCATTTTTAACCGCCACATTCGCCTCTCCTAGCATTATGCTTCTATTCACAAGGAACGCGAGAATCCACCAACTATATACTTCCGGTACCTTTAGTTCGAACATAGTGTCCTTTAATACTTTAAGGTCAACCCCTTCGTATGCGTTCGAAATGTCTAGCGTTACCATCATCACATTTTGATGTTTCGCTTTAGCTTGGTTAATCCAGAGGTCTACCATGTTGAGACATGTACTAATTGATCTGTTCTTTTGGTACGCATGTGAGTTTCTTGGGATTTTATTCATTAATTCTTTATTCTCTACTAATCTGTTTTTAATAATTCTGTTTATTACTTTTACCATTACATTTAATAAGGAAATCGGCCTGTAGTTTATCAACTCATTTGGGTTTTTCTGTGGTTTAAGTATAGGGGAGACCCTTATCTTTAACAATTCTGATAGGTTTGTATGATAGTTCACAGTATCATTCAACGCATCTACCAATTTTTCTTTACTTGTTGAATTCATAGCTCTTAGCATTTCATACGTGATTAGATCAGGCCCAGGTGCTGACTTTCTTTTATGTCTTTCCAAGACTTCTTCTACTTCCCCTATTTTTAAGTCCATCAACTCTGATGGTTTCCTAAGTTCATTTATATTTAAGCTATCTTGGTGACTTTTGTTTTTAATCATTGTTAAATAGGTTAAGTTATTTTTTTTGTCCCAACCAGATGAATTGCTTATCTTTCCTATTTTCTTGATGTTGTTTATAAATCTCCAAAATTCTTTGATATTATCTCCTTTGGCCAGCTCCATGATTTTGTTTATCCAGCTTTCTCTCCTGAGCTTTTTTACTTCCTCATTCCACTTCGTCACGGCTCTATGATAATCATAGAAATCATCCATAAGCCTACTCTGTTTGTACCTTTTCAGGAGATCCTTTTTCTTATACCATAATACCTTAATCTCTTCATTCCACCATGCTTTGTTTGTATGCTTAAACTTGGTACCCTTTACTTGATTATTCACTACTATTGCTTGAAAATCATTACTAATTTGACTTAAATTACCTTGAAACGTATACTGGTTGATTTCTTCCAAAATTTTCTTTGATATCTTATTAATTCTATTTTCTTTGCTTAATTTTGCCTTGAATGTAAAAACTATGGCTTTGTGATTGCTTTTACTAACTAGATTATTCAGTGTGTTCCATCTTAATTTGGTAGGCAAAAAATTGCCAAGAGTGACGTCCGGTGCTGATGACCCTCCCTGTCCTTGGATCCTTTTATTTGAAAAGGTCCTATTTCCATTATTATAGAAAATCAAGCTAAATTCATTCATTAGTTTCCGCATTTTATTCCCTCTCGCATTGTTTATGAGGTCACCCCAACACATACTCCTAGCATTAAAGTCTCCTCCCATGATAAAGATGGACTTATGCGCAGTTATTAAAATTTTTTTTAATTCATCATAGAAGAAATCACTAACAATGTCCGGTGGACAATAAACAGAATAAATACTTAAATTATTTTTAAGGTTAATGGTTTTAATACCCACTGCTTCTACCTTAGTATCCAGAAAGATCTCCTGAAATTTGATCTCCTTTCTGATGAGAATACACACACCCCCTCCCCTTTTATCCTTTCTATTTTTAGCTACAATATTATATCCAATCACGTTTATATTACTATTATTCTCTTCTGTAATCCAAGTCTCCGAAATCAAAGCTATGTCAAAATGCTCATTATTCAAGTAAAACTCCAAACTACTTTTATTTTTATAAATTCCCTGTATATTCAATTGCAGTATTTTCATTTTGGTTTGTTACTATATTCTCATTTTTCCTCATTAGATTTATCAAAAAGTCTACTATACTATTGGAAATTGATTCCCTCTCTAATATTATCTTCTCTATTTCCTTATTTTTCATAATACTAGTAAGAAATTTTTCAAGCTCACTGGTTATCTGATAATTTTTATTCTCATGTACTGGTTTAACTCTTGATTCTTTTTTTCTTTCTTCCACCTTTTTATCTTGTCTCTCTGATTCACTTGCTTTCCCTATTTTCTTAAAACCCATATCTCTGTTTTTATACTTTAGTACTTCAGAAAATTTCTTTTTGATAAATGTACTATTGCTTTCTTTATCCACATCTCTTGTTGATCCATCTTTTTTATTCTTTAGCTCTGGATACTCACTTAGATCAACCTCATCTAAACCACTAAATCTATTAATCTTGTTCACGTAATCTTTTGCTTCAACATAGTTAACATTCCTTTTAGCTGCTATTTCCATAATTAGTTCCTCCTCTCTCCACTTAGGGCATCTCTTGTCTGTTGAAAAATGTTCATTAGAATTGCATAAGATGCATTTAACCATGTTACATGTTCCTTCGCAATTATTCTCACCACATCTCAGACATCTTTTAATTTCGTTATTGCAGTACTTCGTGATATGACCTAGCCTCCCACATTTATAACATTGTTTGGGCTTCGTTATATAGTATCCAACCCCCATTCTTAGGTATTCTACGTATACGTAATCAGGTACGTCCTCTCCTTCAAATATACATTTTATTGTTAGTGACGGTATGAATTTTGATAAATCGTTCCTGTCTCTCATTGCCATCCTTTCCACACTTCTAATCTTCATATTCTTTATCCTATTTCCAAACTTGTTACTTGGCACTCCCATCTGAATTATTTTTTCTAAATTAAAGTTTAGCGGGACATTTCTAATTATCCCGTACCTGAATAGGAAGTTGTTAGGAATGTACCCACTACAGCCATATTTCCTCAGGATCTTGCTATCTAATAGATTATTCGCATCCTCCGCCTGTTTGAACTCTATTTTGATCTTATTAAAGCCTATTTTAACAACTTTCTGAATGTTTTTGATATTTTCACCGCTTGTCATTGTATAGAATGTCATGTCATCTAACCTGACTCTACCTCCTTCATCATTTTTCCTTTCAACAATCACTGGGTAAGTTTTCTTTGAATTTCTAACATATCTGTTTGATTCTCTATCTGGCCTCATACTTTCCCGCTTATCTACCATCTCAATGCTACTCATCGTTTCTTTATCATTTTGATCTAGCGGATTTCCTACATTAACCACCATGCTTTCTACCACATGTTCCATACACCTAACCTCACTATTTTCTGAATCCGGGACCACCTGCTTTGGTGTTGTCCTAGATAAAACATTGATCTCTTCATCCCCTTTCTTTCTCTTTACCCTTGGTTTGGAGTCCCCTTCTTCAGGGTTCTCCTCCATTATAACTTACTCAATCCTTCAGCCTCTAGGTCTATATAATCCTCACTAATTAATTACCTTTCCCCAATCTTCCTCTTCTACTTCACTCAAATCTACGAATCTTACCAGAGCCTGGCCCTTGATATTTCCAACACTTTCACCCTCGAAAAAATAAATTCATCCGAGGTTAATACTAGACACCCCGAAAAGCACACCACTTCACAATTTCAAATTTTTAGGTTATCTATACAGCTATTCTAATTATCAAAATTGCTGATGCGACTTATCTCTCCTAGGTTCCAAATTGGAATGAAATTCGTAATTTAGCTATGCTGCCACGCATCTCTTCGCTTGGTTGTCATTTGTTGACAGTTCAGCAAGTTTGATGATAAACTTTCATCAATCGGTCAAGCGCTATCAACCTGCACGAATGTTTTTTTTGTAGCTGCTTTGTAATAACTAAAAGTGGGATGAGATAGCGGATTAGAATAAAAATATAGAAACTCCCAGCAACAAACGAATCTCGCTCACTAATTACCCTGCCTTGAAGTCGACAACAAGTTGTGGTTTACACAAAGGTCCACCGGCTGGAATCTCACCTACTCGTAATAGTCATCTGCATCACTTTGGGAGTGGACGCCGTTTAGTTTTTTCAAAGTTTCCTGACAATTTTTGAAGATGTCGATTCCCGGTCGAGCGCTGCATTATGTTTTCAAAATTGGTGATCGGGCGAAAAATGCGTTTTTCTATCGAAACGTACTTGGAATGAAGGTGCGTATCAAAAATGTATAATATCTATAGAAAAGAAACTATAAAGTAATCATTTGAATGATTTAGCAAATTGTACAGTGGCATCCAAATGACTAGGCATTTTTTTTTCTTAATATCATCCTTAGAATTATTCATCGCATTTGTAGTTACTTTAAGAATTCTATGGCAAAGATAAATATATGCACGTCGAACATGCTTATTGTAACAGCATTAGTCACCTTTTATCTATAACTTATCAAAAATATTATATGTTAGTAGTTTCTGGCTGCTGCCGTAAGAGTTCCATCGAATGATTCTTGTCTATGTTACAATGAGTAATCTGATACTGCAGCTAGTCCCCTCATTGCACTTTACAATTTGCGCAGATAATTGGCGCTCTGTTCCATGCAAGATTCTAGATATCTCTGATGAGTGGTTCACATAACTTTTGCTTTTGTTTTCATGCTACTTGCTGTCATGAAAACGTATTTCTAGTCAGAACCTGTTTGTGATATTTTTACATATATTAAATCGATATATTTCTAATTCAAAGTTAGTAACTAAACGCAAACCGCTGTGGATTTGATGTGGTTTTGGTCAGATCTGAACGAAGTGATTTGTTTTGTAGAGCTGAATAAAATCTTGAAGCAAATAGCAAACAAATGAATACTGGTCATATAAACACAGCTGCCAGGAGAATCTGCAGTTATAATGTTTGCTTAGTTTATTTTTGAGACTAGTCGATACTAAGCATAAACGTTTCAAAGTGATGGAAGGCTTTTGACCTACCCAGATTATCGAGCTTTTATTGAAACCGCCAAAAATTTAAATAAAAATCATTTGGCCTCCGTAGCCAATAAATGGTTAACTAAAATCCAAATATTATTCGCCCCAAGCAAAAAATCAAATATTCAATTACGAATTCGGCAAAAGTTTCACCTTTGAAGCTATCACAAAATTTATACTTTTTAATCCCCAATTTATACTTTTTAACCCCCATGCAGGCTTTGCAAATGTGGTCGATCGTCTCTGGTTCCAATAAGCGAATGTGCAGGTCCCCTTAATGTAACTTATTGTGTACATGCCAGGCAACAATTCCAGAATATATTAGCTGTGTTGAGAGTAGAATATCTCAAGGCAAGTTAGAGTAGATCTGTAGTGTTATGCTAAGACTGACTGTTTATTTAGTATGAGACAACATACAAGCAATGAATACATGTCATATAAATGTGTGTGTTTGAATGTGGTTGTGTGCTGGCTCTGGAGATCAGTATGACACCTATGTGACATCCCCTATTTTATAAAATTTGTAATTAGACAAATGAACAAAAATAAATTATTCACATATAACAATATTTCGATTTCACTTTATTCAATTTGCTGAAGGCACTAACTTGAATTTGACTTGTAAATTTAATTCAATTCTATTTGATCAATTTGCACACCAACCCCTTACAATTCATTATAGTTAATATTAATTCATTAATTCATTATAGTTAATATGTTTCCGTAAACCTCTTTGGCGGTTTGATCGTTCGTCCATATCGAGAGACTTTGAATTGTCCAGTATTTATTGAAACATTTGCTGACGTTTTCGATTGACTATCTTCTGTTACCTCGGGTTGGCTTTGATTTACTGGAGCTTCAACATCTGGTTGGTCGGTTGAGATTTTAATGGTGGTTGGCTGTTGCTCAGAACACACTACGCTCGGTGAACAACGGATATCGGCTTTTGTTTTGTGCAAGTGATGGTTGTTACGACGATATCTTCTTCCGTTGCTTGTCTCTACAATGACCGATCTCGGATGTTTGGTTTCCTGAACCACCTTAGCACCGATCCAGTCACGATGTCCGACTTGCATGCGCACTTTATCACCTGTTTTTAATATTTCTGCTGGTAACGTTACTTTATCGTAATAACGTTTCTGGATTAGACGCAAATTTGTTAGTTCCTCCGTCACATTGCCAATGACCTTTGGATATAGCTTTTTGCGTTCTATTGGCACAATAGAACGAGTTGCTCGACTAAATAGACGACGAGCTGGTGATTTTAACACTTCATTTCGATCGGTGTTCCTTAATAATAGCAACGCCATGTAAACGTCCGTGCCATCTTGATGACATTTTTTTAACAGATTTTTTATTGTTTGCACATTGCGTTCCGCGAATCCGTTTGATTTTGGATAGTGAGGGGAAGAAATACGATGCTCAAACTCCCATTGTATGGAAAATTCCTTGAATTTTCTTGATGTGTATTGCGGACCTCCATCTGATTCAAAGATTTCCGGTATTCCATGCACCGAAAACCATTGTTTTAACAACCATATTGTCTCTGAAGACGTTGATGACTTGAGTTTCCTAAAATCCATGAATCCTGAATAATGATCAGCGATGAGAAGATAATCGCTGCCTCGGAATTTGAATATATCGGATGATACAAGTTGGAACGGATAGTTTGGAATAGTTTTCATTAATGCCGGTTCTTTAACATTCGTTCGTTGTGTTCGCTGACAAACTACGCACTTTTCAACGAAGTTTTTGATATCAGCTGATTGACCGATCCAAAACGCGTAATTTCTCGCTCTGGATAGCATGCATGTAATTCCCGGATGTCCAATGTGTATTTGTTTTAGAAATCGATTAATCTCCGTTTTTGGAACAATTACTCGATTACCTTTAAATAGTAATCCGTTTTCGTACACCAACTCTTCCCTGAACGTGGCGTATTTTTTAACTGTATCAGGTAAGTTGTGAATTGATTCAGGCCATCCACGTTCAATAACTGCTTTCAACAATCGTAATTCCGTGTCTTGTTCTGTTGCTTTCACGTATCGTTGTAATGCTTGATCAGTTATAGAAAGAATGGTGCTTATTTGATATGATTCCTCACTTTCTTCTTCGGTTTGTTTACAATCACGACTTAATGTATCAGCAACTGGAATTTGCGCGCCCTTGACATAGGAAACGCTTGGTGTGTATGGTAGCACATCCCAAAGTATTTTTTGTAAAAAATCGTTTCCAGTGGTTTGTGGTCTGTTTCTATCCACAGCTGTTTACCATAAACATATTCGTGAAATTTTTTGCATCCGAAACGAATAGCCATTGCCTCCTTTACTATCTGCGGATATATTTGCTGATTTTTCGTGAATGCCTTTGTAGCGTAAGCAATTGGACGATCATCTTGCATAAGACAACAACCCATTGCGAATGAGCTGGCATCTACTGAAAGTTTCACTGGCTTATTTACATCGTAAAATTGCAGTGTTGAAACGGATTTGATCGTCTTTTTTATCTCGTCAAACGCTTTTTGCTGATCGCTGTCCCAATGCCATTCTACATCCTTGACAAGCAATCGACGTATTGGTTCAGTCATTTCAGACAAGTTTGGGATAAATTTTCCAATGTAGTTGACCATTCCCATTACTCTCTGCACTTCCTTCCGGCATGTTGGAGCCTTCAATTGTTCAATGGCCTCCAATTTTTCTTCGTCCGGCTCACAACCATGTGGTGTGAAGATATGTCCCAAAAACTTGATACGCTGTTTGTCGTATTCACACTTTTCTGAATTTAGCGTGAAACCCGCCTCGCGCAACCTACCAAGAACTAAATTGGTGGTTTCCAGTAATTGTTGTTTCGTCTTTGCATGGATTAATATATCATCCATTGCTATTTCGCAACCACTAATGTTGTCGAGTGTCCTGTTCATGACCTCCGAAAATATTTCTGGCGCTGATGATATACCAAACGGTAACCGCAGATATCGGTAGCGTCCCCAAGGAGTTGCAATTGCCAGAAAACCCGATGTGCGCTTCGTCACTTTCAATTGCCAAAACCCTTTTTCACAATCCAATTTAGTAAAGTGCTTTGCGCCTTTCACCTTTACTGCTATTTCCTCGACTGTTTTCAATGGATAGTGTCGTCGCTTAATGTTTTTATTAAGCTCAGTTGGATCCATACATATTCTTAATTTTTTGCCACGTTCCACTATCAAAATCGGGCTCACTGCCGGTGACGGTTCTGAAACTGGTTCTATTATTTTCATTTCTACCATCTTATCAAGCTCTTTCTTTACACGATCTCTAATGCCATGTGGAATTTTTCTTGCTGGAATAATTTTAAACTTCGGATCATCTATGAAATCGATGTCATATTCGAAGTTCTTACAGCATCCTATTTTCTTCGTTTTCACTGATTTCCCGTCGTCGACTTTGTAAATACGTTTAATAAAACCCAATTTACCGCACATTTCTCGTCCAAGAATTGGTTCCAAATTTTCTTTCACCACTTTGAAAATCACTGGTTTTACGTTTGTTTTGTTTTTACAGATTGTCTTAATTTCGCCGATGACAGCGAGTCTTCCATTTCCGTAAACTGACAGCCACTTGGTTGTTGACGACTTTAACTCGGCCCCGATTCGTTGAGCCTGTTTTAATGGCAACACACAACAATCTGCCCCTGTGTCAAGTTGTACCTGCACATTCGCGTCATTAATCTGCAACTTCACCGTCCAGCGATCATCTTTACTTTTGATTGTTTTTATTTTCATTGTTTCACTATTATTTTGAACACTGTGAACTACTAAATCATCCGAATCCGATTCATTGTTCGATTCACAGCCGCCGATGGCTCTCACGTTGTGTTGCTTTTTCATCTTTGATTTCTTATACTTCTTGGAATTGGACTTGCACATGACCTTAAAATGACCCTTCCGACCGCATGTTTCACATGATTTATCAAATGCTGGGCAAGCTCTATAGCCATGTTTCCTTCCACAGCGCTTACAATCAAAAAATTTATCCGTTTTGACTGCACAAACCATTGTATTCGACGTGATATCGTTGATTTGTTTTTCTGCGCGCTCGGCCGCTCTGCAGATCTTTATTGTCCGATCTAAGTTAAGGTCTTCTTCGGTCCATAATTTCTGACGTGTGACTTCCGCGTATATGCCTAGCACTATTTGGTCCATTATAAATTCGTCCACATATGCTTCTGGATATGCGCACCTTTTGACTTGCGTTCTTAATTTGAGCAAGAATTCGTCGAATGGCTCATTCGCTTGTTGCTTTATTCTGTGGAATTGGCATCGCTCAAACGTCTTGTTTTTTGAAGGTGTGAAATAATTTTCTAACTTTTCTTTCACCTCTTTATATGACTTCTTTTGTGCCGCTGTCAAGCCCAAACTATTTATTATTTTTAGCGCATCTCGGCCAATTGCGCTTATGAAATTTGCCGCTTGTATTGCGTCAGCTTCTGTGTCTAGCTTCGCTGCGACATAATAATTTTCGTATATCTCAATCCATTCTGCCCATTCTTGGGACATGTCGAGCTCACTATTTATCGCGAGTTGTTTCGGTGGCCGGAGTCCGCTCATAATGTTTCACTACTTTCACAACCGATTAACTTTTTTGATTCGATTTATTTTTCACGCATTTCTGACGCCATGTAGTGTTATGCTAAGACTGACTGTTTATTTAGTATGAGACAACATACAAGCAATGAATACATGTCATATAAATGTGTGTGTTTGAATGTGGTTGTGTGCTGGCTCTGGAGATCAGTATGACACCTATGTGACAGATCAGCTGTCAAAAAACAGTAGAGCAATTGAGAATGGAACATACAGAACACTTTTCAGGCAACAGCTGGTTGCTTGCCCAAACTTGCTCTATCATAAAAAGTAGAGTAGAAATCATGCTCTAAAGTGCTCTAGTTCAACGTAGAGCAGGCTCTTGAAACACAAATCAGAGCAACTTCGGGTAAGTTGAAGCAACCGAATTGCTCATGAAACTCATTTTGCTGGGATCTCAACCTAGAGCAGCTCATTAAACACATCTATTAATCCAATTGACTCATGATTCATTTCACGAAAGGAAAAATGTTATTAACGGGATATTGTTAGGCAATCTATTGACCGCAGCTTCCAATTTCAAGTAGGTCAATAGGTTATTTCCTGAACATTTACTCTGGTTTACTTTTTAAGATAATGCGATAGATGACGATTGTGGGAAATGGTGAAAATCATTCCTAACCAAATCCTCTGAAAGATCGTCCTCAAATTAGGAAGCAGGGATATTTTTTTTTCCTCCTCCCACTCTCTCCATCACTCTATCAGCGTGCACAGTCCATGTGCACCATCTTTACCCTCCAGTAAGTTTTTCATAGTGCTTCCCAGACAACTAGTTCCCAGACAACACGTCCCCTCAAAGCGATAAACAAAGAATAATTTATAAAGACCCATCATGGCCGTTAGTTCACAATGTTTTTGCTTACAAAGGTTTTTAGTTAACAAATCTGATATCATCTTATTAGTAGCTACATACTGCAATACGATCTCATTATTATTAACTAGCTCCCTTATGTGTTGATACGTGATATCAATATGTTTGGTTGGTGAGTGATGAACAGGGTTCTTCGCTAGTAACTGTGCACCTATATTATCACCGTAGAGTAGAATAGGTGAATCATCAGTGCGCACACCAAGCTCATGAACAAGCTTTTTCAGGAACACAGCCTCTTTGGCAGCTGCAGACATTGCCATGTATTCCGCTTCAGTGCTCCAGAAGGCGACCGTTGCTTGTTTTTTGCACTCCCATGCGAATGCACACCCTGCAAGGTAGAAGGAGTATCCTGTATAAGATTTCCTGTCATCGGTACTTCCGGCCCAAACTGCATCTACATAGTCTTCTATGACTTTTTCGTTCTTCTTATAATGTAGAAACCAATCCATGGTGCCTTGTAAATACCGAAGTATGTGTTTTGCAGCTTTTTCATGTTCTATGTGGGGAACGTTATTTTTTGTGCGAGTTTGCATACGGAATGCATTATATCTGGGCGCGTTGACAGCGCTAGATACATTAGCTCCCCAATGATAGATTGATAACTTTTCGCATCTGCTTTGTGGAAACTTGTTTCTAGACATGCTACCTGAAACCCGGGATCCAATGGTGTGGCAACTGGCTTGCAGTTTTCCATATCGTATTCAAGAAGTAGATTTTTAATATATTGCTTTTGGCTTATCCTTATTTCTCCCTTCGCCTCTTGATGATGGAGTTCCATTCCAAGGAACAGGTTGACTGGCCCTGCATCGACCACGTCAAATGCCATAGCGATTTTAGATGTTATTTCAAAGAGATTTTTTATGCTCGAGCTGGCTAGTAGAAGATAGTCGACATAGACCGCTATGATGTTAATGTCGCTCTTGTTATTTTTCGTGTATACACAAGGGTCACTTTTGGTTGGAACAAATCCAATTCCTTTTAAAACTTGGTCTAATTTGAGATTCCACTGCCTTCCGCTTTGTTTCAAACCATATAAAGATTCGTTAAGTTTTAAAACACTCTCTGGGTATTTTCTATCCACAAACCCTTCAGGCTGCTTCATATATATTTCATCATGCGGATCTCCATTTAAATATGCTGTAGTGACGTCCATTTGATGGAGATGTAAGCCCAGCTCTACGCTCAATGCAGCGATTAATCGGATTGTTTCGTATCTTACAACGGGTCAAAAAGTCTCGCTGTAGTTATTTTTGGCTACATCCTTTTGCTACCAAGCGAGCTTTATGTCTGTATACTTTTCCAGCTTCATCCCGCTTTACGTTGAACACCCACTTGCATCCAATGGGTTTTTGACTTTTGGGCGGATCAACCAATGTCCACGTCTTTTTATCAATTAGTGCTGTAAACTCATTACGCATTGCCTGTTTCCATTGGCTAGCCTCATCGCTTGACATGACTTGTTTAAAACTGCCAGGAATTTGAACATCTTGAACTCCCATCGCATTCACCATGTGATATCGTTTCTTTGGACGGCCTATTTTTCCATCACGAATCAATTTTGGTTTACCCCTTCCAATTCTTTGTGTTTGCTTGATCGGCTAACTCTGAGTCCTCAC
The DNA here is from genome assembly GCA_963978885.1 of Nemotelus pantherinus. NCBI lineage: Eukaryota > Metazoa > Arthropoda > Insecta > Diptera > Stratiomyidae > Nemotelus > Nemotelus pantherinus. The sequence goes on along the minus strand of OZ022265.1, from coordinate 74,103,191 downwards.
CGAATGCGCTGAGCTCATCTTCATCTTCACTGTCATTGTTATCAAGGTTGTGCTTTTCACTGCTGGTTTGAATGCCGTTTTCTTTTTGGCCATCGTTAATACCGTTGCCACTTAGACTGTTGGTATTGTTGAGTAAGTTGGTGACATCTGGCACAAATATCTCTGGATGACTAATTGATGGAGTGCATGTCTGTCCGACCATGTTCTCATCAAACAATACGTCTCTGACTTCGAAGACTGCTTGGATTATACAATCTATAGGCTTTAGACACTCGTGAATAACCCACTAGACAACAATCCTGCCCATTTGGCTCAAACTTGCGTCTATATGCTTTATTTAACGCAACTGGAAGCTTCCCGTTTGGTTTCCTTCCATACCAGGCATTTTATTCATATGGCATTTTATTCTCTAGGGATTTAGTAGGACAACGATTCCTAAAGTAGATTGCCGTATTAACAAATTCAGCTCACAATGACTCACCTAGACCAGATTCCGTCAACATTGCTCTCGCCATTTCCACTATGGTGCGATTGGCTCGTTCCGCTACACCATTCTGCTGAGAGGTATAGTGCACTGTCAGTTGTCTTTTTATTCCGGTTTTGGCAAATAAATCGTTGAAGTCTTTATTCACAAAAACGCCACCATTGTCACTCCTGAACTTCTTGATCTTCCCGGTTTGGCGCTCTACTGAAGCTTGAAAATCTTTGAAGTTCGCGAAAACTTCACTTTTTGATTTTAGGAAAAACACAAATTTCTTTCACGAAAAATCATCTGTGAATATAACGAAATATTTTGCACCGCCGAGTGATTTTGTTTCTATCGTACCGCACACATCTGCATGTATTAGTTCTAATATTTCTTTTGAACGCGTTTCAGCTCTTTTTGCAAACGGTTGCTCATTAATTTTGCTTTTGAAGCACACACTGCATACAGATTCTTTCGATACATTAGTGTTATTCAAACCGCGCACTAATTTATCATTTATCAGTTTTCTCAAGTCCGTAAAATTTAAATGTCCAATCTTTGATGCCATTTAACTGCATCAGCATTTGCTAAAACAACGAGTTGTTTGTTCGCTCACTGTAGATGAATAATCCTTCCGTTTTCTTTGCCTTCAAAACAATTTCACCTGCTTGGCTTTCAATAGTTGTAAAATCATTTTTAAAACGCACTGTAAGATTGTTTTCTATTACCTTACTTACTGACATGAAATTTCCCACCATATTTGGCATAGAAAAATGTTTTTGCTGTTTTCGTTTTTTATTTTGACTGTGCCAACGCCGATCTTATTTATGTATTGGTCACAAGTGAGCGCTATATTTTTTTTTCTCTCTTTGTAATCTTGAAACAATTCTCTTTGCGAGCATATGTGCGACGTTGCACCACTATCAAGGCACCACGAAGAGTCTGTTAGAACACCACATTGCGCTGTTGCCAAAAAAGAATAATGAAATTGATTTAATTTCTCTTTATCCTGCTTTCCTCTTTGAATTGTTATCGTACATTTTGCTGCCATATGTCCTTTATAGCATTTCCCGTTGAACGCAGGCTTACTTGACTTTTTATTATTTGTCTTTGTCTCTTTCTTTGAGTTCACATAACATGCTTGTTGAGCAGTTGTTGAGGGCTCATCCTTCTCGTTCTTTCTTTCGCCTTCCTGAACTAATTTTATCCGTAATGCTGAAAGAGAGGGCAAGCTGTCGCGCGTCTCAATAGCGTCTACAAAGCTTTCAAAGCTCTCTGGAAGACTTGCTAGTAAAATTATTGCTAAAAGCTCGTCTGGGATTATGACATCTATTACTTTTATTTTTTCTACAATGCCAGAAAACTCTTGAAGATATTTTTCAATATTTCCCCCTTCTTCCTGGGACATTTTCATCAACTTTTTAAAAAGATGAACTTTCTGCGCAGGCGCACTGGGTTGATGTCTTGCACTCCTTCACAATGTTGACTTGAGCTAACACATTAAATTAGTGTCGCCAAGACTTTCTCGTCGTTGCCTGCCCATATGCCTGCTGCGGTGGCATCTTCTGGTTTCACGTTTTTTCCACAAAGTACGCCCCAATAGTTGCGCAAACAAGCATACTCTTCATGTGCACTTCCCATGTTGAATAGTTTTTTGCATTAAGTTTTTCAATAGAATTGAACATTGATGCAACCATAGCTATATCGCTTCAGTTCTTTTCAATAACAGTCTCAACTAAGAAATCATACTTCGCACAAAGCTGACTGTGATATTTTTATACACACACAATTGAACGCACAGGCAAGCACATGGCCTGGGCCCATAACCTGTTAAGTTTTGCTTATTGGGAAATTAACAAAACACGTCCGAATGTTTCGAGCAGTTTTATTTAGACTGACAGTAAATGTATGACAATTCTGAACAAAAGTATAACGCTTACTGCGTTCGCTTTGCAGGTATGGATATTTCCTAAGGTATAAGGGACAGCACAATTCTTATCAATATGATAGACTCACTTTTATTGACTTATGATTGTCTTCAGTGACTTGTGTCCAGAGAAAAGTATACAAAAAACTCTGGTGTCAATCGTCATTGTGCGTTGTTAATTTTTTATGTGCAATTTTAAGTTTTCTTTGAATGTCACGGTATTGCTTGAGTTCTTTAACGGATCTGGCAATGTATTGTAGAAAGCTATAGCCTGTTGTATTGAATCCATCTTTAATCAATCCGTTCTTGGTTTACAAACTAAAAGGTTGCTGGCTGATCTTGTTTCCCTGCTAGTTAACTCTCCAACAGTCCGAGGAATATCTGGCCATTTTAGCCCGTTGTTGATTATTTGATATATTATTTTGCCTCTTTGGAAATTAATAATCTGTTGGATGTTCAACAACCCAGATTGAGTGTACACGGCGCCCGTTGGTGTTAAGGTCGGCAACCTAAATATAACTTTTATCGCCTTAGTGACAAGTCTCCCAATTAGCTCGATGTTATGCTTAGTTGTTTGGCTCCACAAGACTGCTTCATATTTAACAGTAGACAGGATAAAAGCATTTAAGAAAAGGAGTTGAGTGTGTTTTTTCCAGGAAATCATGCCTTCTCAGTGTTGCGATAAATGGTGCGATTTTACTCTTGATGTAGTTGATGTGATGGGTCCATGATATCTTTTCATCAAAAATTAATACCAGGTATTTTATTGAATCGACCTTCTCCAGTTGAACTCCATCAATTTGAATACATGGATTAATAGGGTGTTTATTTTTTTGCTGGAACATAATGTATTTGGTTTTGTGGACATTTATAACGAGCTTGCTCTGCCGCAGCCACCTCTAGTATTTATCCAAATCCATATTTACTGTACTTTGGATGGCTGACTCATCTTTTCCAGCATACAGCAGGAGCGTACCGTCAGCAAACATGACTATCTTACCAGAAAGCCTGAGATCTTGAACGCTGTTCACATGGATAAGGAAAAGTATAGGCCCTAAGGTCGATCCCTGTGGAATACCTTTGTTTATAGAACATTCCTGGCTGGTGTAGCTTCCTTGTTTTGCCACTATTCTCCTATCCAATACAACAGATTTAAATTTCCTGCAAATCCCATACTCTTCCAGTCGCAGAGACAAAATCTCGTAGTCAATGGTATCAAAAGCCTTTTTTAGGTCGACGAACATTGCTGCGACATAATTACCTTTATCCAGTGATCGATTTACGAACTGAACCGCGTCAAGGGCAGCCGTAATAATGATGCTGTGCTCCTGAAAACCATACTGCATTGGAGCTAAAACTGATATTTCTTTGAGATAATCAATTATTCGAGCATTAATGACTCTTTCAAACACGTTGCTTAGCACACTAATGACAGCCATTGGACGATAATTTGAAGGATTCGAAGGGTCACCTCCTTTAAAAACTGGTGTTAATTTCGAAAATTTAAGGCTTGCCGGGAACGTACCGGCTTTTAAGTGGCTGTTGATGATTTTCACTAAAACCTTAGTTATTTGTTGCTTAAGTATGTCTCCTGGTGTTATATTATCGATACCTGGTGAAACACCGTTTTTTAAATTGTCGATTATTTCAGCCACTTCACTAGGTATTGTTGGTCTCAAATGTATGTTAGATATTTGACTTGGCGTCGTTCAGATATCTGATGAAAATGTTGCGTGATATCTGACCCAATCGCTGCAAAATATTTATTTAAATGTTCCGCAATTGCCTCACTAGAGGAAATTCATTATCTATCTATCTGTAATTCCTTGATACATGATGAGGTTCGAGAAGTGTCTTTGTGTGTTTTAGCCAGTTCATTTACTATTTTCCAGTACTTAGCGCTATTTCCGCATGAAGCTTCGTTTTTTTTTTGGAGTAAAATTTATTTTTCTTTTCCTTTACTATTCGATTTGACTGGCTTTTTAGATGCTGGTAGTTCTGTCGTTTCATCACACAGTTGGGATCAGCTTTCCACATTTTATAGGCTTTTCGTTTGCATCTGGATATTTGAATAACGCTTTTACCGATCCACGATTCATGGCGAACCCTTACCTGCTTACTAGACGTTGTTGCTTTGATTTTCGCTTCAGATAGAATTCTTATCAGTTCCTCAATATCTACATGCGGATTGCTGCTCAACTCTTGCGTCACATATTTAACGAATTCGATTTTGTTGACAGTGCTGATCGCTATCTTTTTCGGAGGCAATTTTTCTTTAAGGCAAGTCCTGATCAAGATATTCAGCACCTTATGGTATGTCTGGTCATTCATCATCATTATAAGTAACTCGTTCCATCAGATCTGAACTTCTTACAACAGCATGATCAAGTAAGGTTTTCGAGGTCTCAGTAACACGTGTCGGCCTGATCGTATTTATTTGCACTGCATTGTTGGACGTTATAACATCTTCGTAGGCTTTTTTAACATTTGACGAAGATAGAAGGTCGATGTTTGTGTCGGCTATTGTGATAATCTTTTCATGTGATGAGTGAAGATGATCGATATAATTTAGGAAGCAATGATTGTCCTCGAATGGGGCTTTGTAGAAAGTGCCAATTTTAATCTTCTCCAGGTCCAGTTGAATTTCCACTATGAGTGTGTTAAACACTTCAGAAGCTGTCATAAGTCTTGATCCTATATTTGATTTTACAAATAGTGCTGCACCCCCTCCGCGGCCCATGTTTCTGCAGCAGAAATAGCTGGAATATCTATTTGGTGTATATAAATGCTCTTCATTTGGATGTATCCACATTTCATTAAGAATACCTACACTGATGTCATTTGCAGCTAGACGGACATTTAGATCATCGAATTTGTTACGAATGCTCCTTATATTGACGTACAATATTTTTAATAACTTGCTTTGATTAATTATGAAGTGGATTAGAAACTATAATCTATCTTATGCTCGTTAACTGCAATCATTTTTTTGTACTCTGGGCATTCGTAACTATCAGCTCGATGCTTAACGTGGTTTTTCCTCTTTTGGGAGCAGTTTATGCATTTTGACTCTGTAACCGTGCAAGCATTTGTCTGGTGGCTACCAGCACATTTAGCACAAATGTCTTGTTGGCGAATGACATTTGGCTAACAATCCTAATGAATTTATATAAATCCGGGAAGAAACCAGTGTTCAGGGTATTGCTGAAAATAATTGAAAACAACCATCGCGTATTGTTTAACGAAAATTTGTAACAAAAGAGCTCGACACCTCATTATACCCATACTTTTGATTGCTGCTACTCAAGGACAATAATTTGCCTTAAATAAAAATTTATCGATTTGTGGGATTGCATCATCCTTTATGTTAATAGCTTGATTTCAATTGAGTTGCACAACTTTTGTTATATTTTTTCATAGTGAAGTTTAGTTATCATTTTTTTCTACCATTTTTGAGCATTGGATAAATTCATTTTGTCCATAGTAAGTAAAATTAAAGTTTTGAGATGTGTAATATGATTCAGATTACATTTGTTGTAACATACGTTTATGAGCTCCCTATATCATATTATAAGCTTGTAACATACGTTTATGAGTTCCCTATATCATATTATGAAAAAGGGGTCCATACAGGAACTTATGCCATCTTCTACTCTAGTGTACTTGTTTGTAATTATAAGATATGAAATTTAAGCTGCCTATATTTGATGAATAATCGTTTGTTCTTGATATTTAAAGCAGTATCACCTATTATATCTAGATCACCATGCCTAACATTGGAAATCATTGAGTAAATTTTGGCGATAAAATCTGCATTTATTTTGTAAAGAAAGTTTCAACATAAAGCCACACAGCTCTTAAGAAGTCAATTCATCACAATAAGTTTTACGTATTAATTAAGATCAACTATTCCCCGCTTTTTTTATTTCGACATTGTCTTACTAAATGCATTATATAGTGAAGATTCGTACTAAAGATGCTATAGTATCAAAATCTACTATGTAACTATCGCGCTGAGTTTTTTTTTCGGTTTCGGTTTCAAATTCATTTAATTAAATGAGTAAATAATCAAAGCATTTCTTGATACTCGTTACGTTTAAGTGAAGAATTCGTAAGTTCGATTCGCATTTATTTCAAACGAATTTACAGAACATATGGTTTTTTATATCTTTCATAGAAGCTTTAAAATTTTATTTATAATCGTCAACGTCTATTTAGCCAATATTTAAATTCTTTAGTTTAGAGATGTGACTGCTCTTGCGATCATTGCTACAAATCACACTGTTCTTTGAAAAGAATAGTGAGCAGTGTAAATGTTCTTTGCTCGTGTAGTTCAACTGCTACCCGACCATATCGTGTTCTGGGTTGGCAACTGGATTTACTTGTACTAGTGCTTATGCTACTTGTACAGTGCTAAATTGCTGAGAGATCTTACATTGATAGAACTAAAAGTATTGGGGTATTTTTGCAGAAAGCACACTTCCTGTGGATTTATTATTAAATTAAGTACGTCGTATCTCACTATTCAACAATCTTTTACTTTATCAACATTTACGCATTTAATAATCAGTCGGGCATATGCAATACTAAAAAATCGTGTTGATATCTAATATTTCACATGAAATCCCGCCCAAGACTTAAGTCCTCGTAAAGATATGACGAAGGACCATTTATGCAAATTTTCAAGTTTCTCAAAAAGTCGGGGCATCATTCAATGCAATGTATATTCTCGAATTTGACTATAGAGCCTGTCATGATGCTCTGGGGTTGTTATCGCTCGATGAGATAGGCTCTTGACTATTCTATGCTGTTCTCTTGCCCTGGAGGTTTATTTTCTTGGTGAATTTCGTGTTTCTATTGCTCTAAACTTCTTTATTTCCGGTTCCTGTGTAATGGGTTTGCTCGCATTGATGTTTCTTGATCATTCTAGACTACTGGTTAAGCGCAATATAGTTTTGGTCAGGTCAAAAAAGATTCCAAATCATAAGCATATTCAACATATATTCGATATACGTATATTAATCTGCAAAAAATAATAGCTCAATAATACAGTAATTAATTTTTATTATTACTTATTACTAATATAATTATTACTTTTACTTACAATCTGATTAAAAGTAATAAATAGCTAGATTGTTCTTGAATAACAAAATGAAAGGGTTCCCCTGTATTAATATCTATTAAGTAGTATAACGTAAATTTTACTACACGATTGATGATACCTAAAAATGAATTGTAAAGTTTAAATTATTTTTCAAGCCTCCCACTCCATACTCTCCACCATGCAATATTTTTACCTTATAAACTCAGAATAATCATCTTAGCAATTGCCAACTTGATGTTTACCGTTGATAAAACAAAAGTACCTTTGCTCTATCACTGCAAAGGCATTTTGGTTTTCACTTGGCATAAACTAAGTGTTTTCACTTCTTGGCATAAACTATGTTTAAACAGATTGTATCAAGTTAAGCGAGCTTTACATAGCTTAATCGGCAGCCTCAAGTAGGATGCCTACTGTCCTTGTTAATATTTTAAGATCCTGTATAGTCTAGTGGCGAGAAAACTGGCTCCAACTGTGTGCAGAAATCAGCTCGATTCGAAATAATTGTGCAGCGGACTTAAAGTTGTTAGTAGAAACGTAAGCTAAATCCGCAAACTCAATAAAAATATATACCCGAATCAAGTTGCGGTAGAACAACTTTCTTAACATCTTGAAAATAATAGGAGTTACCTAAACAAACTAATATCACAAAACAAAATCAAATGTTTCTGTTTTGAAAAGGAGAAAAATATACCGATTCATTTAATATTTGTTTAATTAATTTGACATTTATGTATGTGCTTGATCGATATTTTGCTGCTATACAAAACACAATGTGTATATATTATATTTATAACTAATTTCTTGCAACTTTTACTGTCTAGATTTTGCGCCATGAAGAGTTTACTGAAGGGTGTGACGCCAAGTGCAATGGGTAAAAATCCAAAGAATAATATTGTGTTTTTGCTAATGATTTGTTATTTTGCAGACCGTATGATAACAGATGGAGCAAGACAATGGTAGGATACGGTCCCGAAGCTTCTCATTTTGTAATTGAGCTTACTTATAATTATGGTGTAAATAGTTATGAATTAGGTAAATCAATAAAAAAATCAAGTATATTCAAACAAATTCAATTTTAACATTGTTATTAGGTAACGATTGTGGCGGTATAACGATTCAATCGAAGGAAGTCATTGATAGAGCCAAACAAAACAACTACCCGTTATTGGAAAGTGATGGATATTTCTTGCTGACAGCGCCAGATGGATACAAATTTATCATTTTAAACGAAGCTCAACCAGTTGATTCCGATCCGATTCGAAAAGTCACTCTACATTCATCGAATATTAAAAAGTCGCGAGAATATTGGCATGACGTGCTCAAGATGAATATACTGGAAGAAAATGAGAAATCGATTGTATTATCATTTGGCTCGAATCAGGTATCACTAGAAATAAAAGAAATACCAGAACCATTAGATCGTGGTAAAGCCTACGGTCGTATAGCGTTTGGTGTGCCGAAAGACATACAACCGAAAATTGATGAGATGATTAAGGGAATTTCCGGAACAATCTTAACACCTTTGCTTACTTTGGATACACCCGGAAAAGCAACTGTTCGAGTAATTATTTTAGCTGATCCGGACGGTCACGAGATATGTTTCGTTGACGAAGAAGGCTTCTCGCAACTATCGGAATTCGACCCAAAAGGCGACAAATTACTTAATAAGTATATTAATAAGGACCCATTCCAAGGCAAATGATATGATTGAAAGAGTTTTGATACGTTTTGATGAACGACTCGGTGTTATATAGTAAATAAAACTGTTGATATTGCGAAACGATAATTATTCGTTTTTTAATTACGTTACGTTACGTAATCAAAGATAATCAAAACATTGCTGGATTTTTTTTCGGTAATGCGTTCTTTCCGCTTTTTATATTACACAAATGTTTGACTTCCGTATTTTTTGACTAAAGAAGCGAAAGCGATTGTTCATAGACAGTATTTTCAACTCTTTCCACCTTGTAAAGGCTGCCTTTCGAGCATCAAAGATGTTCAATTATAAAATGATTGGAATATTACAATTCGTTTTTCCAGTGTTACGAGGGTGGCGTAAAAGTTTCTGCACTTAGTGTTCTGTCTTGTATAAAATAGTATTGAGAAGAGATTGGTTTAATATTATAAATTTATTATAAATAGACACATTAGGTAAAATAATATGTAAATTTTCGTGAAGTATGTCCTTGGTTTTCTATACAGTCTAGGATCCGCTTTCTGAAACTTTCACATAAATTTGTTAGACACTCTACCGAAATTGCGTCCCAGTCAACTTGTATACTTCGAATAAGCTCTTGTCTATTTTTGGTGTGCGATCTCTAAAAACACTCTCTAATCTTGACCACACATTTTCAATGCGGTTTAAATCAGGGGGATTACCAAGTCAAATAATCCTCACGTTAGAAAAGTACTCATAAAGCGCCTCATCAAATATCATACCTGTATGCGCCTTGGATCCATCTTGCACCAAAATTACTTACTGTCCATAAATTGATAGTGATTATTAAGAAATTATGCACAAATAAGGAGAATATTTTTACGTGTAATATTCTACATTAGCAAGCACTCCTTGGTAAACCAAATGAAGTTGGCTTTTTCCGCGACTGCTCACTCCGCCAGTCACAATGACTTTTCTGGGCTGTCTTGCGAGAATATTTGCGGTATCGCTTGTTTTTACTGTCCTAGTCTGTCGACTAGATATTGAGTGCAGTTGAATCCACGACTTGTCCATAAAAAGGATGTTTGCACGCTGGGTTTGCCCACGAGCATTGGCATCAGCAAATCCAAGATTTCCAGCTTTTGGCAAAAGTTCAGCCGGCTTTAAATGTTCTTATCGGAAAGCAAGGGTTTGATGTGTTGTTTGTAGGCTTGTCGCTCCAAGCTAGTGGATCGAATATATCGCTGTAGTGGATCGAATATATCGCTGTACGGGTCGCCTCGACATTTTTTTAGCGCGGCCTCCGTGGAGTTGTTAAGCCGTTTCGTCACTGTTCGCGTTCGTACTCCTGGTTTATTTTCAGCTAATGTTCGAATATTTCATTTCCCTTCTGAAGAAAGTACCGACAGTCGACCACTTTTTTCATATCGTTCAGGTTTCCTTCTTCTTCGTCGCACCATTTTCTCACAGTGTCCCAGCCCCGGATCTAGGGGGGACAAGCCGGGGTCCGTGCCCCGGGCGGCAGATTCAGAGAGCGGCAGATTCAGAGAGCGGCAGATTCCGAGAACGGCAGATTCAGGGGGCGGCAAAAACAAGCTTAGCAGACGAATACACTACTCAGCATTATCACGACTTTGCGATGACTGAGGCACGCAGTATAGTAAAATAATAAAAAAATAATAATATAAATTGTTTATTTCGGACAACTAAATGATTCATAGGTGGTAGTGAGGCTTATAGTAGGTTAGTATCACTAAAAACACAAAGCACTTTAAATATAAACATAAAAAACATAGATAAAATCCATTTCGCTGCGCCGAAAGCGATTAAGGAAGCGAGCTGGTTTCCGTGATCACAAGGCAGCTCCATAGTGGCGAAGTGATATATCCTACTTCCATCCCATCATCATCACAAAGACATTATTACATTGGACGCGCGAAGTGTCCAGCGATCTTTTGGCATATCTGACCCACAGTTCCCCTGTGTAAAAGCAATATGCCTGGAAAAGCCTTACCTTAACTTGCTTCGCACAACAGGAAAATCTGCGAGCCAATATATTATCTCTGACTGGCAAAGCCCTGATATGCCCTATAGTAATTTCAGCACATAAATTATTCTCTTCGGGGCACGTAGGCATAGATAAGACAACAATCGCACTCGCCCGGTGCCCGCGAAACTCGCGGTCTCGGCGGCTGGTTCAGTGGCAATGTACAAGTGAAACGCATTTACATTTGAGGGCAGTTAGCGTCGTTTGGAAAGGGATGCCGCTATATTTAGACAGATCCTGTGCATTGTTCTGGATTCTGTATTGTATCTGTCAACAAACTGTCTTTCTTTTCGTGGGTCCCACGAAACCCCTAGCGACCTCATCACACAATGTCCTCAGCCTGGTCAAGAGAACTTCTTGAAGTTAGTTTTCCTGCTCTCCAAACATAATTCAAGTTTCAATGGCAACACTTAAAAAAGAGACAAATATATTTATCAAAGACAATACAGAATAAAATTATTGACATAATGGCAAAACAGTTAGGAATAGCATTCTAAACGACATCAAAGAAGCCAAATACTACAGAAGAATGTTCGATTGCACTCCAGATGTCTCGCATACAGAACAAATGAGCAAGGTCATTCGCTATGTAAAAAGACTAATGATGTGTGTAAAATAAAAGAAAGTTTCATTGATATCATAGAAGTTGCTGGAAAGGCAGGAAAGAACATTGGTCAACAGATTGTGGAAAAATTGACAGTTGATGGTTTAGATATTAGACAATATCGTGGCCAATCTTATGATACTGGGTCCAATATGACTGCCACCTATAATAGAGTGCTAGCCAGGATCGCAGAAAAGAATGAGCTGGCCGAGTTCGAACCGTGTTTGGCTCACTCCTTAAATTTTGCCAGTGCCCATTCTGGTTCATCATGCCCGGAAGCAATAAACCTAATTGGAGTAATTCAGAAAGTATAATGCTTTTCTTCGATTACACTACTCGGTGAGATACTATGGAAAAATATGTTAAAACCAATTTTAAAGGAAGCAGTCAGACAAGATGGTCGGCGAAACATGTCGCTGTGAAAGCCCTCTTAAATAATTTTTCGGAAGTGGTGAAATCCTTGGAAGAAGTTGAGCAAACTTCCCATGCTCCAGAAGCAAAGTACGAAACAGGCCATCTTTTCAGTGCTGTAAAGAATTTTAAATTTATTCTTAATTTGACGATTTGGGCAAATATTCTCCGCGAAATCAATAGTAAAGAAGTGAATATCGAAATTCAAAAGGAAAATATAATCCTCGCGCGTTTAAATAAATGGCCCTCTGAAAACTTTGCAAAAATTGGGAGAAAATTCATTTGAATATTGGTTAGAAGAATTTAAAGAAGTTGCTGGAAAATTTGCATTCAACCTATTCTGCCAAACAAACAAATTCTGATGTGCAAGAAACAATTTGATAAGATGTTTGATAAATCACAAAGACTTCAACATGTTCAACTCTTTGCTAAGGCAACAATGATGGTATTTGATCGAATCTTATCAGAAATTAAAAAAGGGGTGGATAGTGCTACCACGTTTAATTTGAATTTTGCATTTCTCAATGGTACTGAAATTTTGAATATGTCAACCAAAGAACTGCAGAAGCATGGAGCAGATCTTGGACGAAAACACGAGCAAGATTTAAACACAGCTAAATTCTGCTAGGAACTCTACGTTTTTAAAGAGCAAACTCCACTTTTAATTGGAGATATAAAAAATGCTAGCGCTTTCAATCTCTTGCAGCAGATCTATGTGCATCATTTGCAGGATGATTTTCTTAATACTGGTATTGCCCTAGAAGTTTACACTATGCTTACTACTACATCCGCAAGCTGCGAGCGAAGTTTTGGCAAACTTTAATTTATTAAAAATTATCTACAATCGTCGACGAGCCAGGAACGTTTATCGAGTCTCGCAATATTAGCAATACAAAATCGAACTGATCATGTGATTAATTATGACAAATCCATAGATTTGTTTGTAGAACAAAAGCCTCGAAGATTAAACCTGTAACTTCAATGTGCAACATAATAATTACTTTTAATCCCACATTTTATTTCAGACCCTATCCTCTCCTGTCCTCATTAAAATAGATGACCGACAAGTTCATGTATTTTTGGAAAAAAACATATGTATGCTTAGCAGAGGAAGAGCAGTGCTAGACCCGTCGTTGTGGCGTTCTATGGAGAAGACATGTGTCCATCAGTGCGCGTCTTATGATTCAAATGATGATGATGATAAAGGTAAAAATATTGGTGGGTGGGGGCGGCATTTTTCAGTTTTTGCCCCGCCTCGAAAAAATTCAAGATCCGGGGCTGCAGTGTCCTTATGGGCCCTCAATGTTTTATTTATGAGGCTGTGGCTGTAGCTCAGGTGATGCATGCGTTGAATTTCAATACGCTTTTGAATTCGTCTATTTACCACACCACCAATAACACCTGAAGCTTATAAAAAAATACTCAAGTAATAGTGGGTTTGTATATTTTACTAGGGATTATACATACGTACTAATCTTCTTCGAATTTTGGTATCTGTTTTTACCGACTCTTAAACAAAAGTCATTATTTTGATATCACTCAAATATCTACTCTATCTCTATGCAGGAGCTGCGTAAAGCTATATAGGTTTGAGAAAAATGAAAGAGAGTTTCAAAATTTTTAAACAGTTTTTTCACGATAAATTTATTCGGGTCGATTTTTCATGCCGAAGAGCAGAAAACTTTTCGCCACTCTGTAGAGCAAAGTGTAAAATATGGAGAAAATCGAGAAGCGTGCTGTTATAAAGTTCCTCATGACACACGGAAAGTCGGCTCAAACCATAATGGAAAAGTTGGTATCCGTTTACGGGGACTCTTGTCGAGGTAAAAACCACAGTCTTTTCGAACAAGGAAGGATTTGAAGTGACCACTTGTCAAAATTTGTCAAAAAATCCAAAATGTTTTATTGAAACAGCTCGCAGAAATGATTAGACTATCAAATACAACCATTTCAAATATTCTTCATGATCATCTAGCTATGACTTAAGTCAGCACTTGGTGGACACCGAGGGCCTTTCCGAATTGATGTCTTTGATGCCTTCGTCTTCAGCTTGTTATAACAGAAGGTTACATCAGATCAAGTCGAGCTTGTCCGAATTCAGTTATCTACGTCCTGATATTGCTATCCTGTACAAGAGTTGACGAAGTCACGCTTTGATTTGACTTTTCGTTGGCTTGATGTAGTTTTTAGGCAATGTTACGAAGCAAAGCCAACGATTTTGGTCACCTCATCCTCTTCATAAGTTCTGTTTCCGTACTTTCAGTGACTGAATTTTCCTGAATCATGTGGTGGGGGAGAAGCTTGAGTAGCCTAGTGGGTAGGGCACTGGCTTCTTGCGTGTGGGGTCCCTGGTTCGAATCCAGGTTCGGACGAGGGTCCGCTCACCAAGCTTTGAGTTCACCTAGCTCTGAATAGGTACCTGATTTAAAATCAGGGGTAAAGTGAGTCGTGGAACTAATCACTCCACACTCGTATCCACAATGATAAAAAAAATTGTAATGAAGCTCGCTACCAGCTTCAACCCCTAGACCCGTACAAGGGTTGTCGTGGCATTGCTTTATGTGGTGGGGGATATTCATAAAAGTACGGGAACGCTCTCATTGCATTTCCTGAAAATTGACGACCAAAAGTGTCAGTTTTCGGTTTTTGGAAGAACAATAGTCATAAAAAGTAAAATAGTCATATAAATTATTTAGTCCAGTGAAATCCGACATAAAAAAGGCGAAACTTCGGAAAAATTAGGGGAAAGCCGAATTTTGGTGTGAACCTTGGTACTGGCGTGTTGAACAAAATGTCAAAAGTCCCCATTGATCCGAGTGCTGCGTTACTTTTTATACGGGGTCCAAGGTCACCAAAAGTGACCTTTCCTAAATATTTCAGTAACGGTTTCGTCTTGAGAAAAACAATGTCTGACGAATTTGTAGCTTAAAAAATTTCCAATAAAAAACATTTTCTTGTAACCATAACCGTTTTTGAGATATATTGACCTAAACATTTGTAACTAACAGTATCCACTTTCTCAACGGCATTTTGATATTATCCGATAACTTTTCGGAGCACACTTTTCCATCTACCCTGGAGTGTGGTAGATAAGTTTGTTTACATGTTTTTTTTTTTATGCGACTCTTAAACATAGAAAAACAAACTTACAAACATTCGAAGTCGTAATCAAAATCGGATAATATCAACATGCCGTTGAGAAAGAGGATGCTGTTAGTAGCAAATGTTTAGATCAATATATCTCAAAAACGGTTATTGTTACAAGACAAAGTTAACACATCTTTTGTGTTGGAAATTTTCTGAGCTACATTGTTTTTTTGAAGACGTGACCGTTACTTAGATATTTAGGAAATTACCCCTGCAGTTGTGAAAGCAATAACAAGAAAAGAGACAACTTGCACCGCAGCAGGGTGTGCTGCTAACGGTGGAACGTGGGATACGGCAACAGGAACGTGTAAATAATAGAAGCTAAAGTTTCAAAAACATAGCTAAATGGTGCTCCTTGCTTGCCGCGCACATTTGAAAATATTTACTCGCGCCACACCGTTTGACACTTTTCAGTATTTTAAGTAGCTCAGACCCTACTGAAATTTCATCGTACTTACTAGGTCTGTTCGCGTACTACGATTAATTGCAATTAATTGCAATGAAGCCGTTTTTGTACTCCGTTTTACTGAAAACTGAAAATTTCCCCTCTTTCAGTAAATTTCAGTAGGGTCTGAGCTACTGAAAATTACTGAAAACCGTCAAACGGTTTTTGGCGTAATGTTATTATGAAGGACGAATATTTTTATGGCGATAATTTATCACCGCTTAGGATGACTTTATAATCACTATTGTTCTCCCAAAAACCGACAACTGACACTTTTGTTTGTCAATTTTCAGGAAATCGAATGAGAGCGTTTTCGTACTTTTCATGAATTTCCCCCACCACATGATTCAGGAAAATTAAGTAAAATTCAGTGACTGAAAGTACGCGAACAGACCTACTGAAACAGGGGAAATTTTCAGTTTTCAGTAAAACGGAGTACGGGAACGGCTTCATTGCAATTAATCGCGATTAATCGCAAATAATCGTAGAACGGGAACAGACCTATAGTTTTTGTCTCCTAAATCTTGTAAATTTGCTCAGCAAAATAAAGCTTTCATACGATTATAATTTCATACGATTTCCAAAGTGCAGTGCAAGTGTTGAGCTGATTCACGTAAATGCAAAGATTAAAATTTACAAATAAAAAAAAATATTATTGAGTGGTGCTGTGTAAAGGCTGACCTTCATACTAGCTCTTGGCTGTTCAGTATCCACAGTTGCTTCACCCAGCTACTGCAAATTTTGGCACTTGCTAAAGTGATGCTATGCTATGCTTTTGGAGCAGCTATAGCATGCACGTTGAGCACACCCCTGTATACGCCAGTAACTACTATGCACTTTTCACATACACATACTTCAAACCATATCGTACCACCTCAAGCTTATGTTTTGATTGAATATCAGGTATCGCATTAAACACTTTGGCGACAGCGGCCATTTTAATGAATTTTGAGGAACCCCCATAAATCGGTCAAAAATAAATATTGCGAAAAAGGAAGGAATATTCATTATATTTTTAGCAAGCTTTTGATGTATTGGAAATTTGCAATCCCATGTAGGCGATAAGTGCCTAAAATTAGACAAGGAAAATTTAATAACCGGAGCATTTCACGTGAAGCGGACAACGAAAAAAAATCGAGGCTCTGGATTTCGTTCATATTGCGTATAATGGTACTTCTAGAGGATAAGAACGTGGATACACAATTTTTGGTTTCTATGAGGTTTAGTTGCCGAGTTATGGGCTTTTGAAAAATTGATGAAGTTGATGAAAGGTTTTTTTGGAAGCGGATTCTATGATTCAAAAAAAATCTAAAAAACCTCAAAAATACTGATTGGCGTAGAAAATTAACTGTTCTTTTTAATTTTGAAATTAGATTTGAAAACCGGAAGTAAAAATATGTGTGAAACCGGAAGTAACAATTTCAACTCGTTTTTTGAATGATTTGGACCAGGTTAATTTTGTTTATTTTTATAACAAAACAAAGCTTAAAGTATTCTTATTTTATTATAAAAGTTTTCGAATGGGATGGCCAGTAGTTTAAGAGGTAAGTGAATTTCAATACATACAAGTCGAATGGGGAGTAGTGCCGAGAGCTTGATTAGGAAAGCTAGTGAGTGTGAAAACAAAACATTTGTAGTAAAACTATTATATATCAAAGGTAATTGAATTTGATCACGGTTCCCTTCTTGTCTATAAATCAGCATAGACAACGTATATCATTTCTACAGCTTATCGAAGCCGAGCATATTGAAACGGGAAACTCGATCGTTTTTGCGGAATCAGCCTCCGAAAGCAGAATCAAATTGGAATTGAAAAAATTTGTCACAACTAGCATAAATAAAAATGTAATGATTTCCACCTGCAAGTGGTCACGCCAGTCAAGTATGCACTGTGTGCTGGTGTCTGATGAGAAGCAGTGCATACTTTCGAAACCACTTTGTCAAAATAGAATTTTCAATGTAGATTAAAATTTTTAATGTTAATAAAAAGTTGTTCAATTTTAATCATCCCGCAAAAACAATTCCAATTTTATTATATATCACTTATATCAATTACACAAAGAAGAATAAATATTAAAAATCGCTAATGCTAATTTACTTAATGAAAAAAAATTACTTGTTTATTCAAAATGCATTTATTTCACAATTTTTACAATTTTATTCTCGTTTCTTAGACTGATTCTTTTATTTCTTACTGAAGGTGTTTCTACGATCATTTTATTTCTGCGGCTTCCACATGGTAGCCCAGAGCGGGTGGTAGCCCAGAAAATCTTTTAACCCTATCAGTTTCAATGCAGTGGTACATGACCTTCGAAACAGGTTGGCTATCATAAGGAGCACGTATAGTAGAATGTGCTCAGATAATCTGCCACTCGTCTATTTTTCTTTGACAATCAGTGTTTTTAGTGGTTCTTATGCGTTTGTTTGACTTTTAAATAATGTTCGGAGAATATTAGTATTCAAATCAATTTGGCCGAAAATTCATATTTGAATATATATATATATATATATATATATATATATATATATATATATATATATATATATATATATATATATATATATATATAAATATAAATATATATATATAAATAAATATAAATATATAAATATGTATATATATAAATATAAATATATATATATCTAATATATAAAATTTTCGTGTCACAGTTTTCGTTGCCATACTCCTCCGAAACGGCTTGACCGATTTTGATGAAATTTTTTGTGCTTATCCGGTATCTATGAGAATCGGCCAACATCTATTTTTCATCCCCCTAAATGTTAGGGGTAGTCCACCCCTAAATTTTTTTTTTAATTTTTTATTTTCCTCTCCCGTCGAAAACTGATCAATCGTCATTTAATTAGTTATCCCCGCCAGATGTCTACAGGTGTCACTTCTGACCCAGTAAACAGCACGGAGTAGGGATGAGAACGAAGCCGGTCTCCTTTCTTTCTCACTCCCTACACAGTTGTCGGCCATCATTATTGTTTATGCATCAAGTGTAGTAGTAACGTTGACAATTATTATTTTGCTATCTCAGTGTAACTCTCATATTAACTTTTAATCATTCCTATTTTATCAATAATAATTAAATTATCAATTTTTAGTGTATTTTGCACGATTAGTTAATCAAGTGATTTTATAACCTCAAAAGTACTCAACACGTGACACGAGCTTCCAATAACAACGGATTTTGTGTTGTAAGTATACTTTTTTTTATTAATATCGAAAATGTTGTTGATCTTATAAAAATGTAATTTTAATTTAATTTTATTAAAAAAATGCAATTGAACAATTAAGATTTTCATAGTTTCCAAAAAATCAATCATTATGAATCTTTATTTTGAAATGTCAATGGAAATATTGGTTGTATGAAAAAATGATAAGAGACAATGTTTTCATAAAATTTAATTTTTCACTTTTGTTTGAAAAATTTTTCCATAAAACTTATATTTTTGTTATAATTTCATAAATTAAAAGTAATCATTTCAAAACTGCGGCAAAAAACCTGGCCCTAATTATACTTTTAACATTTTTCATCATTAAATAATTTCATTAATTCTATTTATGTATGTTTTGTACAGTGAGCAATGCCAAGAAAACGCAAAGGGGCTGATTTGAGCCGCAGTACAAGTAAAGCTCGAAACTTGCGAAATAGCAGATCCGAAAGAACAGAAGAACAAATCCAGCAACAAAGTACTGATGCACGTGTCAGAATGGCGCAATTGCATCAAGAAGAGCCAGAAGATACACGAGCTGAACGCAATGAAGTCAGAAGATTAGAACAACGACAATCACGCCGTTTCACAGTCAATAGACGAAGAACAAATGACCAACAACGACAACAGGTAAATCGAGCATTTATATCTGATTCATTCCTGCGTCTAGCATTCCAGTATGAGCCCGATATTGAATATTATGCTCATTCAAAAGTGGTAATTGGTGCTATGGACAAGGAATGTCCGCATTGGCATGCTCTGAAATTCAAAAATGAGCCAGCTGGGATGTGTTGCGCGTCAGGAAAAGTGCAACTACCTGAAATTGAAACACCACCTGAACCATTGAACGGCTTACTTATCGGCACGGATCCAGATTCTAACGTGTTCCTGAAGTCAATTCGAAGATTCAATTCATGCTTTCAAATGACATCGTTCGGAGCAACAGAAATAGTTCGAAATACTAATGAAAATGGTCAACAATTCAATTCTACATTCAAAATCAGAGGCCAAGTTTATCATAAAATGGGCTCACTGCTGCCAATGCCAAACGAACCACATAAATTCTTACAAATTCGAGGATTCCGGAAGCGCATTTGCCAATCGCGTGAATGCACGTTGTGATTATAATAACCTTGATTCACTTTATGCCAGGCGCATCGTCAGCGAGCTAGATGCTCTTTTGAACGAGCACAACGAGTTGTTGAAAATATTCAAATCACATATGCACCAATTACAAAGCGATAATCACGCTATCGTCATTAATCCTGATAAAACACCAGCTGGAGAGCATATTCGTAGATTCAATGCACCCGTTGTTGATGATGTTGCTGGAATCATGGTTGGCGATTGTACAGCTTCACGAGAAATTGTGATTCGTAGAAGAAATAATAATCTTCAGTTCATTGCTGACACACATCGTTCATATGACGCTCTCCAATATCCGCTAATATTCTGGAAGGGACAAGACGGATATTGCATAAACATAAAACAACGAGATCCCGTATCAGGTACTTCATTGATTATTAATTTGATCATTAATCATTTAACAAAACAATTAAATTATTGAACGTAATAAATTTAAATTAATTTTTATGAACAAATATTACAGGAGCTGAAATAAACAAGAACGTTAGCTCAAAGGATTATTATGCGTACCGATTAATGATTAGACGTGGCCTGGACAACGTCATTTTACGATGTCGTGAGCTTTGTCAACAATTCATGGTCGACATGTACGCGAAGATTGAGAGCGAACGACTACGATACTTACGATATAATCAACAAAAGCTGCGCGCCGAAGAGTACATTCATTTGCGAGACGCTATCAACAACAACGCCGACGTCGCCGAAATTGGTAACCATGTCATTTTACCATCATCGTACGTAGGCAGTCCACGTCATATGCAAGAATATATACAGGATGCTCTGACTTTCGTGCGCGAATATGGACGACCATGTTTATTTATCACGTTCACATGTAATCCAAAATGGCCAGAGATTACATCTTTGCTACTGCCTGGCCAAAATACAATACATCGCCATGACATTACAGCACGTGTGTTCAGACAAAAGTTGAAGTCTTTAATAAGTTTCATTACTAAATCACATGTATTTGGTCCCACACGTTGCTGGATGTATTCGGTTGAGTGATATATATATATATATATATATATATATATATATACATATATATATATATATATATATATATATATATATATATATATATATATATATATATATATATATATATATATATATAGCTGACCCGGCAAACGTTGTTTTGCCATATAAATAATTTCCTAGTAATTTTGAAATAAGCATGGAGCGCTGTGAACGATGAGGGAATATAAAAATAACAAAAGGCAAACATTATTTTTAAGTTATTAAGTTATAAAACAATTACGACAGTAACACTATTAAACAATATCAATCTCTTAATGCTATAGCGTGAACAATATTTTTTGTTAGTCCATCTTTAGCTAACACAAACTTCGGGTCAGCTTTTATATATATATATATATATATATATATATATATATATATATATATATATATATTGTCACGATTCGCAGAAGTTTTGTTATCACGATCGAACATGGAACATAATTTAAACATATATAAAAAAAAAAAAAAGATCTCCATCGTCCTCTAAAAGAGAGAACGATGGAGATTAGGCAACAAGCACAATTTTCGAGTTAGTTAAGATTGTTAGTTTAGACGTTAGTTTAGATGTTAGATGGTTAAGTCAGTTGTTAGTTTTATAAAAGAAGTTTCAACAAGACAACACGAGTCATCACTGAGCGACACGAACGCAAATGGACATCGATTGAAGACACATGAAAACAATCTGGAACATGAAAACAATCTAGTCCACGGCGCCCAACGTGGGCGCCAATTTGTCACCGTTACTGACCGCAACGCGCTTTAGAACCCTTTACAAGGGCGGCAGTTTTCGGGCGGCTCTCGCTCGCGAAGAAAAAGGGTCGCGGGTGGGCGCCACTCGCTTCTAAACCCGAAACACTGCCTCGCTACCGTCGCCCTGAAGCGAGAAGAGGATGACGGCCTCTTAGATACAACACCGATTCTTTATCGAAAATTTCAAACCCCGCACAATTCACGATTACACCCTTTATTGTAATTAAATGATACGAATGCTGCGATATTCTCTAACGCGTTACCATAAAATGGTAATCTTCTCAAAATTCCTTATTTTTTTCCTTTAAAATTCTACTAAATCTAATTCACAAAATTTCTTTTATTTCTTACTTGCTATCTAACCTGCTGATTATTCAGGATCGCCGCGATGCTCTTATTCCCGCGATGGGGCCCTTTTTGTCGATCGATGCTCGCGCCAAAGTATTAATTCAATTTTCTCCAACGTCCTTCTCGACTGGTTCTCCTCGACGATACGAATCTCGAATTTCTATTTCGTCCACAAAAACTGAAACCTTCCCACGCAGATTTTTCACGTTCAGTACCACAAACGAGTAATTGATATTACTGCTGCCGCTTCCAAATCCTCCGGAGTACCACCAGAAGTTTTGTTATCACGATCGAACATGGAACATAATTTAAACATATATAAAAAAAAAAAAAATCTCCATCGTCCTCTAAAAGAGAGAACGATGGAGATTAGGCAACAAGCACAATTTTCGAGTCAGTTAAGATTGTTAGTTTAGACGTTAGTTTAGATGTTAGATAGTTAAGTCAGTTGTTAGTTTTATAAAAGAAGTTTCAACAAGACAACACGAGTCATCACTGAGCGACACGAACGCAAATGGACATCGATTGAAGACACATGAAAACAATCTGGAACATGAAAACAATCTAGAACATGAAAACAATCTAGAACATGAAAACAATCTAGAACATGAAAACAATCTTGATCAGATACCACGAAAACAGTCATCATCAAGTCACGACAAAACAACCGACAAGGCAGAGCAACGTATGGGTCGAGCCGTCAAGGTCGACGACACCAGACCTAGGCCAACAATTGACCCACATACGATGAATACCGAGCGGATGCCGAATTGCCGATTACTTAGATCAAAGCCTCAGATCGAAAGGCGATGAAAGTAATAGCTGTGGTGGTGATGTAAGGGACCCGAGATGTGGAGGGGAATCGTAATACGCGGAAGGAAACCGAGATCCGGAGGACATTAGCGTACGCGGCAAGAAACATGCACACCCGAAAACTTCGACACGCACAAACCATCGCACTAAAGACACGGCGGACGGGTCCACGGTCGTAAGCTAATATTAGCCAAATTCGAACAAATCGAAGGTTACCGGGAGGATCGCGCACACGTTTTCTCCTGAATAAGAAACTTTGAAACACAAATTAGCCACCTACCTGGAATTTGAGGCCGAAAATCCTGCAGCACCACCCGGATTCAATGTACACAACAACACAAGATTACAAATGTTGACATTCGGAAACGTCAACTGGGAGAAATGTCAGTGGAGATGTTCCAAGTCAGACCGTTCCAAGTGGGGAATGCGTGGTGAATTCGAAACCCAACACTCGGATGAGTGAAATCAAATTCGGGTGAGTGCACTAAGCGGGATTTTGAAAATCCCGCTGCCGCCAGGAAAATTTTCCTGTGGGCAGGATTGATGGAAGAGGGTCTCTTTTGCTGCGAATTGGGTGAGTGGACGGATGTCTCGAGCTGCGGGTGCAGAATCAGTTTGATAATTTATCTTCTTTTGGCTTTTACATATTTGGCTGTGAATTGGAAAATATAACCACTGGCGGTAATCCGGAGGATTTGGAAGCGGCAGCATTAATATCAAGTAATCGTTGGTGGTACTGAACGTGAAAAATCTGCGTGGGAAGGTTTCAGTTTTTGTGAACGAAATAGAAATTCGAGATTCGTATCGAACGAAGAGAACCAGTCGAGAAGGACGTTGGAGAAAATTGAATTGATACTTCGGCGCGAGCATCGATCGACGAAAAGGGCCCCGTCGCGGGAATAAGAGCATCGCGGCGATCCTGAATAATCAGCAGGTTAGATAGCAAGTAAGAAATAAAAGAAATTTTGTGAATTAGATTTAGTAGAATTTTAAAGGAAGAAAATAAGGAATTTTGAGAAGATTACCATTTTATGGTAACGCGTTAGAGAATATCGCAGCATTCGTGTCATTTAATTACAATAAAGTGTGTGATCGTGAATTGTGCGGGGTTTGAAATTTTCGATAAAGAATCGGTGTTGTATCTAAAAGGCCGTCATCCTCTTCTCGCTTCAGGGCGACGGTAGCGAGGCAGTGTTTCGGGTTTAGAAGCGAGTGGCGCCCACCCGCGACCCTTTTTCTTCGCGAGCGAGAGCCGCCCGAAAACTGCCGCCCTTGTAAAGGGTTCTAAAGCGCGTTGCGGTCAGTAACGGTGACAAATTGGCGCCCAACGTGGGGCCTATAACGGTAATAGCGGTAAAAAACGGTTCGCAACTGTACTTGCGAAAATTTGATGAGCCAAGTCCCAAATTGTGGGAAGGCATTTAGGCGCGAAAATTGATTGTTTAAAGCCATCTTAAAAGCGAATTTTAAAAGTATCTTACGCGAGAACGGTGGTATTATCTTCATTTTGGAGTTCATTTCGAATATTTTTGAATTTTTAAAATTGGAGGGTACTATTTCATAATATCTAAATATACATATATTTTTATTGATATCAGTTTATGATTATATATTTGAATTCTGAATTTTGTGTGTGTGACAGGTTGGGTGAGCAAGAGTTCTGATTGTGCAATAGCAATAGTGGATTTTACAGTGTTTGCGAACGAGAAGTGTGTTTTTGTGTCATATAAGAGTTTCAGGTATAACCACCGAGAAGCCGAGGTATATTCGGCACTAGTAACGGTGTTAACGGTACGCTTGGACAAAAAAGAGGTTTTTTTTCCCTTTCTTTGTCCTGATCGGGAGGATTCTGTACATTGAAGATAACGTGGTTTAAACTAGTAATCGGGCGAATTGTCACTTTGAAAATATATATTTTGCGAGGCAAATATAGGTGGAATTTTGAATCGGTTATAGGGAGAATTTTTGATGAATTGTTTTCTTAATGAGATGCACTTATGTTAAAATTCTGTGGAGATAATGTATCAATGTATTATTAATTTGAGGGTTTAACAGATTAAAGAGTTGAATTTTATAGTGTGGTCGTTGATGAGGGAGGGGGAAAAAAAAAATAATATATTAGTTGATAAGAGTGTCTGGTACAAACCCCGAAGGGATAGAATATAGTCTGAAGGTTGCGATTTTGGATGAGGGCATTTTGAGGACCTGTTTTGCGGATTCTTGTTTTATTTTGGTTGATCGAAAAAAGAATCCGGTCCTGATATTCAGCCAGTTGTATATTTTCGTTTTAGAAGATCAAAATGAAAATTTTAGTGGATCGTCTAAGTAAGGACGAGCTCACGTACGAGCTCGCCATCCGTGGCTTTCCGTCGGACACGGTGGAGAATATGCGTAAGACGCTAAGGGCGACACTAAAGGCGGAGTCAGCTCAGGATACGTCCTATGTGGAAGCGGCGTATCCGTTTGATTTCGAAACCGATCTTACTGAATTAACAGCGAAAACGTCGGAAATCGAAGAGCTGATTTCGAAAGTGACAGGTGATAAAACTTCGTCAGATTTCCTTAAAGCTAAAGTAAAGATTGAATTCGGATTCCGTCGACTGAACAAAATACAAGCAGTCACGCCCGAGCAGTTGGATTCTGCGAAGAAGATTAGGAATCGGTTAATCATTGCAATGGGGACCCTAGTGGAGAAGACCGAGGAAAACAGCGAAGGGGAAGCGGAGCTCGATGACGAGCCCCAGACCATGGTTGCGCCGCAGGAGGTGCGGGGGCCCAGTCTAGCCGAAGTGGCAAAATGGGGGCTGAAGTTCAGTGGGGATGCGTCGGGGTCAGTAAACGCTTTCCTTGAGCGGGTAGAAGAACTACGACAAGCAAGAGGTCTTACGAAATCGCAGCTATTTCGGGCCGCTGTGGACCTTTTCGACTCGCGAGCACTGATATGGTTCAGAGCCAATCGAGGGCTAGTCGCGTCTTGGGACGAGCTCGTCGAAGAACTTAAGGCGGAGTTCTTGCCGACGGACTACGAGGACCGTCTATGGGACGAAATTCGAAGGAGAACCCAAGGTGAAAATGAATCTGTCGGTGTATATGTGGCTGTGATGGAGCGCCTCTTCTCTCGACTCAAACAAAGCTGCTCAGAGGAGAAGAAATTAAGGATTCTTCGTAGGAACATCTCCCCTTTTTACCAGCAGCAACTGAGTTTGAAGACAATATCGACAATAGCCGAATTAGTTAAAATGGGACGTACGCTAGAGGCCACGAGGGCGTCGGTAGCGGCATTCGTGCCACCTAATCCACGATCTAGACGATGTTTGGAACCCGATTTGGCGTATGTTGGTGCCGAATCAACAGATCATGTAGCGGTGTTGTCCGGACGGGGCCGTGTTCAGTGCTGGAATTGCCGAAAGGAAGGTCATGTTTCGAGGGAATGCACTGAGCCGCGACGGTGTTTCGGTTGTGGACGACAAGGGGTATTACGAGCGGCTTGCCCGTCGTGTCGGGTCAGGGCGACGGAGCCGGGAACAGGAACGCAGTCGGGACGGCAAGGTCCGGGAAACGACCGTCGTGCTCGCTAGGCGGCGAATCGAGCACGAGTGCGAGGCCGCAAAAACAATTTCGTCAACCAAACTTAGACTATGCACTGATTCGAAGTGTCCATGACAGTCGTCCGCACTTACGGGTGGAGATTGAGGACATTGTCATGGAAGGATTGTTGGATTCGGGTGCGAGTCGTACAATTGTTGGTGGCAAAGGCTGGTCGCAATTGAGGGAAAAGGGCTTAGTCCTGAGTCGAACCGGGGTGGAAGAAGTACGCTTGGCGAACGGAGTTACTTGTGCAGTTGATGGGGTGGCAAAATTGAAATTTGCTTTGAATGGCAGGGAACACTTGTTGGAAACGCTGATAATACCGGCGATTCCTCATGAGGTAATTCTCGGAATTGATTTCTGGCAGTGTTTTGGAGTCGTCCTGGACATGCAGGGGCAACAATGGACGTCAATTGCATCGACTGAGGTGGCACCAGGCAAAGCGTTGCGGAGCCAGTCTCACTTGTCAGGACAAGAGTCAGAAGTCCTACAAAATTTACTGAAGGAACAATTTGAACTGATGGGCGAGGGTCTAGGATGTGCGAAATTTGTAGAGCACACTATTAAGACCTCAGCTGCTCCGATAAAGCAGAGATATTATCCCGTCTCCCCAGCTGTCCAAAAGCAGATCAACGTAGAGTTGGATGAAATGTTGAGTATGGGAGTGGTCGAGCCCTCGTCGAGCCCGTGGTCGTCCCCGATCTTGTTGGTGCGCAAAAAGGACGGGTCATACAGATTTTGTGTAGATTTTAGGAAAGTGAACGCAGTTTCGGAAAAAGACGCCTACCCCCTGCCCTATATCTCCACGACACTGGACAAATTGCGGAACGCAAAGTATCTATCGACACTGGACGTCAAGTCCGCTTATTGGCAGGTGCCAATGGCGGCGGATTCTCGGCAGTATACGGCATTCACCGTGCCAGGGAGGGGTCTGTTTCACTTTCTAAGGATGCCTTTTGGTCTACACAACTCGGGTGCGACGTGGCAACGCCTGATTGACACGGTTCTAGGTCCTGCGCTGGAACCATATGTCTTTACCTATCTCGACGATATCATTGTGGTGACGCAAACGTTCGATCAACACGTAGGAATATTGCGTGAGGTTTTCTGTCGACTGCGGGAGGCAGGCTTACGGGTGGCTAAAGAGAAGTGCCAGTTCTGCAGGACAAAACTTCGGTATCTGGGGTACTTGGTGGACGAAGAGGGCTTACACGTGGATCCTGAGAAGGTTCAGGCGGTCAGTGACTTTCCCCGCCCAACATCGGTGAAGCAGGTCAGGCAGCTTTTAGGCATGGTATCCTGGTACCGAAAGTTTATTCCAGATCACGCAACGATGGTGGCACCACTAAGTGACCTTTTGAAGAAGGGGCGGAAGTTCGAGTGGTCAGACGCGTGTGAGCGGGCGTTCGTGTTGTGTAAAACGAAGTTAACCACAGCGCCGATATTGGCTTGTCCGGATTTTAGCCTTCCATTTAAAATTCAGACTGATGCTTCGGATGTGGGTATTGGGGCTGTTCTGAGCCAAGCGCACCCGACGGGCGAGACAGTAGTGTGTTATCTCAGCCGCGCGTTATCGAAGCACGAAAGAAAGTATTCGACAACCGAAAAAGAGTGTCTAGGAGTGTTATGGGCAATTGAAAAATTACGACCGTACGTGGAGGGCACGCATTTTGTTGTTATTACCGACCACCATTCGCTGGTATGGTTAAACAACCTGAAAGACCCTACGGGCAGGCTGGCAAGGTGGGCGGTAAGATTACAACAATTTGATTTCGAAGTAGTGCACCGTAAAGGGAAGGAGCATCTAGTGCCAGATGCTCTCTCTCGAGCTATCGACAAGGTGGACAGCCTATCTACCGCAACGAAACCAGAGCGGTGGTACGAGAAAATGGTGGAGGTCGTGCAAAAGAATCCAGAAAAGTACGCAAACTGGAAGGTTGTGGATGGCATCCTGTGGAAGCAAGCAACAAGCATTGGTTTAGATGCGAGAGGCCAGACAGTCTGGAAGAGAGTCGTGCCGAAGGCGGAGAGGGGAGCTATTCTCAAAAGGTGCCATGACGACCCCACAGCAGGTCACATGGGAATCGATCGAACGTTGTCACGCGTGATGCAAACCTACTACTGGCCGCGAATGAGATCGGATATTCGGCAGTATGTTAAGAAATGCAAGGTGTGTCAGGTATGTAAGGTAGAGAGGAGAGCACCGATTGGATTGATGTCCACTAGGGCGGGCGAGGCTAAAGAGCCCTGGGAGATGATCTGCGTCGATCTTGTGGGACCACTGCCTAGGTCAAAACGGGGACATGCTTTTATTTTGACGATAGTGGACTATGTCACGAAGTTCTCTGTTCTACTACCAGTGAGAACCGCGACGGCCTCAAGTGTCTTCCGCCTACTGGAAGAGAATGTCTTTTTAGTTTATGGAGTCCCTAGAGTGGTAGTGTGCGATAATGGGGTACAGTTCCGTGGCAAGCAATTCAAAGGGCCAGTAGAGGCATATGGGGTACAAATTCGGTACACTGCGCTATACCATCCCCAAGCCAATCCGGCTGAAATGCGCAATCAAGATGTTAAGTGCATGTTACGATGCTATGCATCAGACAATCAACGTTCGTGGGACGACTACCTAGCGAAAATTGCGTGCGCTTTACGGACGTACCAACATGAGGTCACCGGTTTCTCTCCATATTTTTTAAATTTTGGCCGGGAGATGGTCACGTTTCGGGAAGAAACAGAGGCCCCCGGGAGCGGGGATAGGGATTTTTCACCTCTACGTAACGCGAATGCTCTGGAAGAAGTTCGTCAAGAAGTGGTTCGGAGAATGAAAGTGGTCGCGTCAGCCAGTAAGGGACGCTACGACCTCCAACGAAGAACGGAGAACTTCCAGATAGGCGATAAAGTATGGAGAAGGAACTATGTATTATCGGATGCCAGCAAAAATTTTTCGGCTAAACTGGCCCCTGCGTATGTTGGTCCTTTCTTGTTGAAGAAGAGGACGTCTGCGTGGACGTACGAATTGGTCGACGCACAGGGTAAAGCGGCAGGGACGTGGCACGCAAAGGATCTTAAGCGATATGTGGGGACTGAACATTAATCAGTCGACTAACGTAAAAAGTATATGGAGTAGAGAATGATAGTTGAATGAAAAGCGCGAATAATATTTGGAGAAAATCGTTAATGCTGATAGTTAGATACTATATTTAGAACTAGCGTCGGTGAAGGGTGTTATATTTAGGGGTTTAATCTAGATAAGTTCAGTACTTGTAGTTGGTAGGATTAGAAGTAAGTTATTTTGGTGGTGGAGGGCTCTCGGGCAGATAGATCTGGTATTGGGTTAGTATTATATTTAGGCATATATTTTAGGGTTAGTGTGTAGTATTAATGAGTGATCAGAATGTATATGTATACGAAAGTAATACCGATTTCTTGGTGGTGGTGGTCGTTTACTCCTTGTCCTTTATTTTTTTTTGCTTCCTTTCCCATTACTTGCGTATTGTTTTTTTTTGCAACTTATTTTCCCTTCCCCTTCTGCGTCCGTTATGGTGGAGGAAATTTGCATGAGACAGTACCGTATCCTAAAAACGAAGTCGAAGAGTATTAGTATTTTAGATAGTAAGGGTAAAAGTACCGACACCAGGCAAATCTAAAACATGCAACATATTAACAGGTAAGGAAAATTATGATTAGAGTAATAGAGACGTGGATGTAAAGAGTGTGCTTGCATGTTGAGATGAGAATGAGATTGTGGCTTATTGTGTCAGTAATTCAGAATTCAAATAACAGAGAGACGCGTATATTTCATGAACGAAACAGGGCCACGCGAAAAGAGTGGAAACGGGAGACGGACTTCGGGAATTGCGGGTCAAATGAGAATTTTAAATCGCGGTAATTTGGTCGGAAATGGTCGAGTATTTCCATGAAATACTCTGAAGCGAGGGGGGTGTCACGATGCGTAAAACTTTCGCTAGCACAAACGAACATTGAACACAATATAAACATTAAAAAAAAAAAAAATCTCCATCGTCCTCTAAGGAGAGAACGATGGAGATTGGACATCAAGTACAATTCATGAAGTTGTGTAGATTGTTATTAGTTCAGATTGTTACTAGTTTAAATTGTTAATAGCTCAGATTGTTATTAGTTTAGTTTGTTAGTTTCGCTGTGAGTTTAGACGTTAGTTTAGATGTTAGATAGTTAAGTCAGTTGTTAGTTTTATAAAAGTAGTTTCAACAAGACAACACGAGTCATCACTGAGCGACACGAACGCAAATGGACATCGATTGAAGATACATGAAAACAATCTGGAACATGAAAACAATCTAGAACATGAAAACAATCTAGAACATGAAAACAATCTTGATCAGGTACCATGAAAACAGTCATCATCAAGTCACGTCCAATCAACCGACAAGGCAGAGCAAAGTATGGGTCGAGCCGTCAAGGTCGACGACACCAGACCTAGGCCAACAATTGACCCACATACGATGAATACCGAGCGGATGCCGAATTGCCGATTACTTAGATCAAAGCCTCAGATCGAAAGGCGATGAAAGTAATAGCTGTGGTGGTGATGTAAGGGACCCGAGATGTGGAGGGGAATCGTAATACGCGGAAGGAAACCGAGATCCGGAGGACATTAGCGTACGCGGCAAGAAACATGCACACCCGAAAACTTCGACACGCACAAACCATCGCACTAAAGACACGGCGGACGGGTCCACGGTCGTAAGCTAATATTAGCCAAATTCGAACAAATCGAAGGTTACCGGGAGGATCGCGCACACGTTTTCTCCTGAATAAGAAACTTTGAAACACAAATTAGCCACCTACCTGGAATTTGAGGCCGAAAATCCTGCAGCACCACCCGGATTCAATGTACACAACAACACAAGATTACAAATGTTGACATTCGGAAACGTCAACTGGGAGAAATGTCAGTGGAGATGTTCCAAGTCAGACCGTTCCAAGTGGGGAATGCGTGGTGAATTCAAAACCCAACACTCGGATGAGTGAAATCAAATTCGGGTGAGTGCACTAAGCGGGATTTTGAAAATCCCGCTGCCGCCAGGAAAATTTTCCTGTGGGCAGGATTGATGGAAGAGGGTCTCTTTTGCTGCGAATTGGGTGAGTGGACGGATGTCTCGAGCTGCGGGTGCAGAATCAGTTTGATAATTTATCTTCTTTCGGTTTTTTACATATTTGGCTGTGAATTGAAAAATATAACCACTGGCGGTAATCCGGAGGATTTGGAAGCGGCAGCAGTAATATCAATTACTCATTTGTGGGACTGAACGTGAAAAATCTGCGTGGGAAGGTGTCAGTTTTTGTGGACGAAATAGAAATTCGAGATTCGTATCGTCGAGGAGAACCAGTCGAGAAGGACGTTGGAGAAAATTGAATTAATACTTTGGCGCGAGCATCGATCGACAAAAAGGGCCCCATCGCGGGAATAAGAGCATCGCGGCGATCCTGAATAATCAGCAGGTTAGATAGCAAGTAAGAAATAAAAGAAATTTTGTGAATTAGATTTAGTAAAATTTGAAAGGAAGAAAATAAGGAATTTTTGAGAAGATTACCATTTTATGGTAACGCGTTAGAGAATATCGCAGCATTCGTATAATTTAATTACAATAAAGTGTGTTATCGTGAATTGTGCGGGGTTTGAAATATTCGATAAAGAGTCGGTGTTGTATCTAAGAGGCCGTCATCCTCTTCTCGCTTCAGGGCGACGGTAGCGAGGCAGTGTTTCGGGTTTAGAAGCGAGTGGCGCCCACCCGCGACCCTTTTTCTTCGCGAGCGATAGCCGCCCGAAAACTGCCGCCCTTGTTAAGGGTTCTATAGCGCGTTGCGGTCAGTAACGGTGACAAATTGGCGCCCAACGTGGGTTGTCACCGTTACTGACCGCAACGCGCTTTAGAACCCTTTACAAGGGCGGCAGTTTTCGGGCGGCTCTCGCTCGCGAAGAAAAAGGGTCGCGGGTGGGCGCCACTCGCTTCTAAACCCGAAACACTGCCTCGCTACCGTCGCCCTGAAGCGAGAAGAGGATGACGGCCTCTTAGATACAACACCGATTCTTTATCGAAAATTTCAAACCCCGCACAATTCACGATTACACCCTTTATTGTAATTAAATGATACGAATGCTGCGATATTCTCTAACGCGTTACCATAAAATGGTAATCTTCTCAAAATTCCTTATTTTCTTCCTTTAAAATTCTACTAAATCTAATTCACAAAATTTCTTTTATTTCTTACTTGCTATCTAACCTGCTGATTATTCAGGATCGCCGCGATGCTCTTATTCCCGCGATGGGGCCCTTTTTGTCGATCGATGCTCGCGCCAAAGTATTAATTCAATTTTCTCCAACGTCCTTCTCGACTGGTTCTCCTCGACGATACGAATCTCGAATTTCTATTTCGTCCACAAAAACTGAAACCTTCCCACGCAGATTTTTCACGTTCAGTACCACAAACGAGTAATTGATATTACTGCTGCCGCTTCCAAATCCTCCGGAGTACCGCCAGTGGTTATATTTTTCAATTCACAGCCAAATATGTAAAAAAACCGAAAGAAGATAAATTATCAAACTGATTCTGCACCCGCAGCTCGAGACATCCGTCCACTCACCCAATTCGCAGCAAAAGAGACCCTCTTCCATCAATCCTGCCCACAGGAAAATTTTCCTGGCGGCAGCGGGATTTTCAAAATCCCGCTTAGTGCACTCACCCGAATTTGATTTCACTCATCCGAGTGTTGGGTTTCGAATTCACCACGCATTCCCCACTTGGAACGGTCTGACTTGGAACATCTCCACTGACATTTCTCCCAGTTGACGTTTCCGAATGTCAACATTTGTAATCTTGTGTTGTTGTGTACATTGAATCCGGGTGGTGCTGCAGGATTTTCGGCCTCAAATTCCAGGTAGGTGGCTAATTTGTGTTTCAAAGTTTCTTATTCAGGAGAAAACGTGTGCGCGATCCTCCCGGTAACCTTCGATTTGTTCGAATTTGGCTAATATTAGCTTACGACCGTGGACCCGTCCGCCGTGTCTTTAGTGCGATGGTTTGTGCGTGTCGAAGTTTTCGGGTGTGCATGTTTCTTGCCGCGTACGCTAATGTCCTCCGGATCTCGGTTTCCTTCCGCGTATTACGATTCCCCTCCACATCTCGGGTCCCTTACATCACCACCACAGCTATTACTTTCATCGCCTTTCGATCTGAGGCTTTGATCTAAGTAATCGGCAATTCGGCATCCGCTCGGTATTCATCGTATGTGGGTCAATTGTTGGCCTAGGTCTGGTGTCGTCGACCTTGACGGCTCGACCCATACGTTGCTCTGCCTTGTCGGTTGTTTTGTCGTGACTTGATGATGACTGTTTTCGTGGTATCTGATCAAGATTGTTTTCATGTTCTAGATTGTTTTCATGTTCTAGATTGTTTTCATGTTCTAGATTGTTTTCATGTTCCAGATTGTTTTCATGTGTCTTCAATCGATGTCCATTTGCGTTCGTGTCGCTCAGTGATGACTCGTGTTGTCTTGTTGAAACTTCTTTTATAAAACTAACAACTGACTTAACTATCTAACATCTAAACTAACGTCTAAACTAACAATCTTAACTGACTCGAAAATTGTGCTTGTTGCCTAATCTCCATCGTTCTCTCTTTTAGAGGACGATGGAGATCTTTTTTTTTTTTTTATATATGTTTAAATTATGTTCCATGTTCGATCGTGATAACAAAACTTCTGCGAATCGTGACACCCCCCTCGCTTCAGAGTATTTCATGGAAATACTCGACCATTTCCGACCAAATTACCGCGATTTAAAATTCTCATTTGACCCGCAATTCCCGAAGTCCGTCTCACGTTTCCACTCTTTTCGCGTGGCCCTGTTTCGTTCACGAAATATACGCGTCTCTCGGTTATTTGAATTCTGAATTACTGACACAATAACCCACAATCTCATTCTCATCTCAACATGCTAGCACACTCTTTACATCCACGTCTCTATTACTCTAATCATAATTTTCCTTACATGTTAATATGTTGCATGTTTTAGATTTGCCTGGTGTCGGTACTTTTACCCTTATTATCTAAAATACTAATGCTCTTCGAACTCGTTTTTAGGATACGGTACTGTCTCATGCAAATTTCCTCCACCATAACGGACGCAGAAGGGGAAGGGAAAATAAGTTGCAAAAAAAACAATACGCAAGTAATGGGAAAGGAAGCAAAAAAAATAAAGGACAAGGAGTAAACGACCACCACCACCAAGAAATCGGTATTACTTTCGTATACATATACATTCTGATCACTCATTAATACTACACACTAACCCTAAAA
Organism: Nemotelus pantherinus; assembly: GCA_963978885.1. Lineage (NCBI taxonomy): Eukaryota > Metazoa > Arthropoda > Insecta > Diptera > Stratiomyidae > Nemotelus > Nemotelus pantherinus. The sequence continues at coordinate 74,068,155 of OZ022265.1, read as the reverse complement.
TATATGCCTAAATATAATACTAACCAGATTGATGTACAAATCTATTCTAATCCCACCTTAATACCTATAAACTAACCCTAAAATATATTATATATGAGCAAATGTAAAACTAACCAGATATTGACTCTAACCGCCCGATAGCCCTCCACCACCAAAATAACTTACTTCTAATCCTACTAACTACAAGTACTGAACTTATCTAGATTAAACCCCTAAATATAACACCCTTCACCGACGCTAGTTCTAAATATACTATCTAACTATCAGCATCAACGATTTACTCCAAATATTATTCGCGCTTTTCGTTCAACTATCATTCTCTACTCCATATACTTTTTACGTTAGTCGACTGATTAATATTCAGTCCCCACATATCGCTTAAGATCCTTTGCGTGCCACGTCCCTGCCGCTTTACCCTGTGCGTCGGCCAATTCGTACGTCCACGCAGACGTCCTCTTCTTCAACAAGAAAGGACCAACATACGCAGGGGCCAACTTAGCCGAAAAATTTTTGCTGGCATCCGATAATACATAGTTCCTTCTCCATACTTTATCGCCTATCTGGAAGTTCTCCGTTCTTCGTCGGAGGTCGTAGCGTCCCTTACTGGCTGACGCGACCACTTTCATTCTCCGAACCACTTCTTGACGAACTTCTTCCAGAGCTTTCGCGTTTCGTAGAGGTGAAAAATCCCTATCCCCGCTCCCGGGGGCCTCTGTTTCTTCCCGAAACGTGACCATCTCCCGGCCAAAATTTAAAAAATATGGAGAGAAACCGGTGACCTCATGTTGGTACGTCCGTAAAGCGCACGCAATTTTCGCTAGGTAGTCGTCCCACGAACGTTGATTGTCTGATGCATAGCATCGTAACATGCACTTAACATCTTGATTGCGCCTTTCAGCCGGATTGGCTTGGGGATGGTATAGCGCAGTGTACCGAATTTGTACCCCATATGCCTCTACTGGCCCTTTGAATTGCTTGCCACGGAACTGTACCCCATTATCGCACACTACCACTCTAGGGACTCCATAAACTAAAAAGACATTCTCTTCCAGTAGGCGGAAGACACTTGAGGCCGTCGCGGTTCTCACTGGTAGTAGAACAGAGAACTTCGTGACATAGTCCACTATCGTCAAAATAAAAGCATGTCCCCGTTTTGACCTAGGCAGTGGTCCCACAAGATCGACGCAGATCATCTCCCAGGGCTCTTTAGCCTCGCCCGCCCTTGTGGACATCAATCCAATCGGTGCTCTCCTCTCTACCTTACATACCTGACACACCTTGCATTTCTTAACATACTGCCGAATATCCGATCTCATTCGCGGCCAGTAGTAGGTTTGCATCACGCGTGACAACGTTCGATCGATTCCCATGTGACCTGCTGTGGGGTCGTCATGGCACCTTTTGAGAATAGCTCCCCTCTCCGCCTTCGGCACGACTCTCTTCCAGACTGTCTGGCCTCTCGCATCTAAACCAATGCTTGTTGCTTGCTTCCACAGGATGCCATCCACAACCTTCCAGTTTGCGTACTTTTCTGGATTCTTTTGCACGACCTCCACCATTTTCTCGTACCACCGCTCTGGTTTCGTTGCGGTAGATAGGCTGTCCACCTTGTCGATAGCTCGAGAGAGAGCATCTGGCACTAGATGCTCCTTCCCTTTACGGTGCACTACTTCGAAATCAAATTGTTGTAATCTTACCGCCCACCTTGCCAGCCTGCCCGTAGGGTCTTTCAGGTTGTTTAACCATACCAGCGAATGGTGGTCGGTAATAACAACAAAATGCGTGCCCTCCACGTACGGTCGTAATTTTTCAATTGCCCATAACACTCCTAGACACTCTTTTTCGGTTGTCGAATACTTTCTTTCGTGCTTCGATAACGCGCGGCTGAGATAACACACTACTGTCTCGCCCGTCGGGTGCGCTTGGCTCAGAACAGCCCCAATACCCACATCCGAAGCATCAGTCTGAATTTTAAATGGAAGGCTAAAATCCGGACAAGCCAATATCGGCGCTGTGGTTAACTTCGTTTTACACAACACGAACGCCCGCTCACACGCGTCTGACCACTCGAACTTCCGCCCCTTCTTCAAAAGGTCACTTAGTGGTGCCACCATCGTTGCGTGATCTGGAATAAACTTTCGGTACCAGGATACCATGCCTAAAAGCTGCCTGACCTGCTTCACCGATGTTGGGCGGGGAAAGTCACTGACCGCCTGAACCTTCTCAGGATCCACGTGTAAGCCCTCTTCGTCCACCAAGTACCCCAGATACCGAAGTTTTGTCCTGCAGAACTGGCACTTCTCTTTAGCCACCCGTAAGCCTGCCTCCCGCAGTCGACAGAAAACCTCACGCAATATTCCTACGTGTTGATCGAACGTTTGCGTCACCACAATGATATCGTCGAGATAGGTAAAGACATATGGTTCCAGCGCAGGACCTAGAACCGTGTCAATCAGGCGTTGCCACGTCGCACCCGAGTTGTGTAGACCAAAAGGCATCCTTAGAAAGTGAAACAGACCCCTCCCTGGCACGGTGAATGCCGTATACTGCCGAGAATCCGCCGCCATTGGCACCTGCCAATAAGCGGACTTGACGTCCAGTGTCGATAGGTACTTTGCGTTCCGCAATTTGTCCAGTGTCGTGGAGATATAGGGCAGGGGGTAGGCGTCTTTTTCCGAAACTGCGTTCACTTTCCTAAAATCTACACAAAATCTGTATGACCCGTCCTTTTTGCGCACCAACAAGATCGGGGACGACCACGGGCTCGACGAGGGCTCGACCACTCCCATACTCAACATTTCATCCAACTCTACGTTGATCTGCTTTTGGACAGCTGGGGAGACGGGATAATATCTCTGCTTTATCGGAGCAGCTGAGGTCTTAATAGTGTGCTCTACAAATTTCGCACATCCTAGACCCTCGCCCATCAGTTCAAATTGTTCCTTCAGTAAATTTTGTAGGACTTCTGACTCTTGTCCTGACAAGTGAGACTGGCTCCGCAACGCTTTGCCTGGTGCCACCTCAGTCGATGCAATTGACGTCCATTGTTGCCCCTGCATGTCCAGGACGACTCCAAAACACTGCCAGAAATCAATTCCGAGAATTACCTCATGAGGAATCGCCGGTATTATCAGCGTTTCCAACAAGTGTTCCCTGCCATTCAAAGCAAATTTCAATTTTGCCACCCCATCAACTGCACAAGTAACTCCGTTCGCCAAGCGTACTTCTTCCACCCAGGTTCGACTCAGGACTAAGCCCTTTTCCCTCAATTGCGACCAGCCTTTGCCACCAACAATTGTACGACTCGCACCCGAATCCAATAATCCTTCCATGACAACGTCCTCAATCTCCACCCGTAAGTGCGGACGACTGTCATGGACACTTCGAATCAGTGCATAGTCTACGTTTGGTTGACGAAATTGTTTTTGCGGCCTCGCACTCGTGCTCGATTCGCCGCCTAGCGAGCACGACGGTCGTTTCCCGGACCTTGCCGTCCCGACTGCGTTCCTGTTCCCGGCTCCGTCGCCCTGACCCGACACGACGGGCAAGCCGCTCGTAATACCCCTTGTCGTCCACAACCGAAACACCGTCGCGGCTCAGTGCATTCCCTCGAAACGTGACCTTCCTTTCGGCAATTCCAGCACTGAACACGGCCCCGTCCGGACAACACCGCTACATGATCTGTTGATTCGGCACCAACATACGCCAAATCGGGTTCCAAACATCGTCTAGATCGTGGATTAGGTGGCACGAATGCCGCTACCGACGCCCTCGTGGCCTCTAGCGTACGTCCCATTTTAACTAATTCGGCTATTGTCGATATTGTCTTCAAACTCAGTTGCTGCTGGTAAAAAGGGGAGATGTTCCTACGAAGAATCCTTAATTTCTTCTCCTCTGAGCAGCTTTGTTTGAGTCGAGAGAAGAGGCGCTCCATCACAGCCACATATACACCGACAGATTCATTTTCACCTTGGGTTCTCCTTCGAATTTCGTCCCATAGACGGTCCTCGTAGTCCGTCGGCAAGAACTCCGCCTTAAGTTCTTCGACGAGCTCGTCCCAAGACGCGACTAGCCCTCGATTGGCTCTGAACCATATCAGTGCTCGCGAGTCGAAAAGGTCCACAGCGGCCCGAAATAGCTGCGATTTCGTAAGACCTCTTGCTTGTCGTAGTTCTTCTACCCGCTCAAGGAAAGCGTTTACTGACCCCGACGCATCCCCACTGAACTTCAGCCCCCATTTTGCCACTTCGGCTAGACTGGGCCCCCGCACCTCCTGCGGCGCAACCATGGTCTGGGGCTCGTCATCGAGCTCCGCTTCCCCTTCGCTGTTTTCCTCGGTCTTCTCCACTAGGGTCCCCATTGCAATGATTAACCGATTCCTAATCTTCTTCGCAGAATCCAACTGCTCGGGCGTGACTGCTTGTATTTTGTTCAGTCGACGGAATCCGAATTCAATCTTTACTTTAGCTTTAAGGAAATCTGACGAAGTTTTATCACCTGTCACTTTCGAAATCAGCTCTTCGATTTCCGACGTTTTCGCTGTTAATTCAGTAAGATCGGTTTCGAAATCAAACGGATACGCCGCTTCCACATAGGACGTATCCTGAGCTGACTCCGCCTTTAGTGTCACCCTTAGCGTCTTACGCATATTCTCCACCGTGTCCGACGGAAAGCCACGGATGGCGAGCTCGTACGTGAGCTCGTCCTTACTTAGATGATCCACTAAAATTTTCATTTTGATCTTCTAAAACGAAAATATACAGCTGGCTGAATATCAGGACCGGATTCTTTTTTCGATCAACCAAAATAAAACAAGAATCCGCAAAACAGGTCCTCAAAATGCCCTCACCCAAAATCGCAACCTTCAGACTATATTCTATCCCTTCGGGGTTTGTACCAGACACTCTTATCAACTAATATATTATTTTTTTTTCCCACTCCCTCATCAACGATCACACTATAAAATTCAACTCTTTAATCTGTTAAACCCTCAAATTAATAATACATTGATACATTATCTCCTCAGAATTTTAACATAAGTGCATCTCATTAAGAAAACAATTCATCAAAAATTCTCCCTATAACCGATTCAAAATTCCACCTATATTTGCCTCGCAAAATATATATTTTCAAAGTGACAATTCGCCCGATTACTAGTTTAAACCACGTTATCTTCAATGTACAGAATCCTCCAGATCAGGACAAAGAAAGGAAAAAACCTCTTTTTTGTCCAAGCGTACCGTTAACACCGTTACTAGTGCCGAATATACCTCGGCTTCTCGGTGGTTATACCTGAAACTCTTATATGACACAAAAACACACTTCTCGTTCGCAAACACTGTAAAATCCACTATTGCTATTGCACAATCAGAACTCTTGCTCACCCAACCTGTCACACACACAAAATTCAGAATTCAAATATATAATCATAAACTGATATCAATAAAAATATATGTATATTTAGATATTATGAAATAGTACCCTCCAATTTTAAAAATTCAAAAATATTCGAAATGAACTCCAAAATGAAGATAATACCACCGTTCTCGCGTAAGATACTTTTAAAATTCGCTTTTAAGATGGCTTTAAACAATCAATTTTCGCGCCTAAATGCCTTCCCACAATTTGGGACTTGGCTCATCAAATTTTCGCAAGTACAGTTGCGAACCGTTTTTTACCGCTATTACCGTTATAGGCCCCACGTTGGGCGCCAATTTGTCACCGTTACTGACCGCAACGCGCTTTAGAACCCTTCACAAGGGCGGCAGTTTTCGGGCGGCTCTCGCTCGCGAAGAAAAAGGGTCGCGGGTGGGCGCCATTCGCTTCTAAACCCGAAACACTGCCTCGCTACCGTCGCCCTGAAGCGAGAAGAGGATGACGGCCTCTTAGATACAACACCGATTCTTTATCGAAAATTTCAAACCCCGCACAATTCACGATTACACCCTTTATTGTAATTAAATGATACGAATGCTGCGATATTCTCTAACGCGTTACCATAAAATGGTAATCTTCTCAAAATTCCTTATTTTCTTCCTTTAAAATTCTACTAAATCTAATTCACAAAATTTCTTTTATTTCTTACTTGCTATCTAACCTGCTGATTATTCAGGATCGCCGCGATGCTCTTATTCCCGCGATGGGGCCCTTTTTGTCGATCGATGCTCGCGCCAAAGTATTAATTCAATTTTCTCCAACGTCCTTCTCGACTGGTTCTCCTCGACGATACGAATCTCGAATTTCTATTTCGTCCACAAAAACTGAAACCTTCCCACGCAGATTTTTCACGTTCAGTACCACAAACGAGTAATTGATATTACTGCTGCCGCTTCCAAATCCTCCGGAGTACCGCCAGTGGTTATATTTTTCAATTCACAGCCAAATATGTAAAAAAACCGAAAGAAGATAAATTATCAAACTGATTCTGCACCCGCAGCTCGAGACATCCGTCCACTCACCCAATTCGCAGCAAAAGAGACCCTCTTCCATCAATCCTGCCCACAGGAAAATTTTCCTGGCGGCAGCGGGATTTTCAAAATCCCGCTTAGTGCACTCACCCGAATTTGATTTCACTCATCCGAGTGTTGGGTTTCGAATTCACCACGCATTCCCCACTTGGAACGGTCTGACTTGGAACATCTCCACTGACATTTCTCCCAGTTGACGTTTCCGAATGTCAACATTTGTAATCTTGTGTTGTTGTGTACATTGAATCCGGGTGGTGCTGCAGGATTTTCGGCCTCAAATTCCAGGTAGGTGGCTAATTTGTGTTTCAAAGTTTCTTATTCAGGAGAAAACGTGTGCGCGATCCTCCCGGTAACCTTCGATTTGTTCGAATTTGGCTAATATTAGCTTACGACCGTGGACCCGTCCGCCGTGTCTTTAGTGCGATGGTTTGTGCGTGTCGAAGTTTTCGGGTGTGCATGTTTCTTGCCGCGTACGCTAATGTCCTCCGGATCTCGGTTTCCTTCCGCGTATTACGATTCCCCTCCACATCTCGGGTCCCTTACATCACCACCACAGCTATTACTTTCATCGCCTTTCGATCTGAGGCTTTGATCTAAGTAATCGGCAATTCGGCATCCGCTCGGTATTCATCGTATGTGGGTCAATTGTTGGCCTAGGTCTGGTGTCGTCGACCTTGACGGCTCGACCCATACGTTGCTCTGCCTTGTCGGTTGTTTTGTCGTGACTTGATGATGACTGTTTTCGTGGTATCTGATCAAGATTGTTTTCATGTTCTAGATTGTTTTCATGTTCTAGATTGTTTTCATGTTCTAGATTGTTTTCATGTTCCAGATTGTTTTCATGTGTCTTCAATCGATGTCCATTTGCGTTCGTGTCGCTCAGTGATGACTCGTGTTGTCTTGTTGAAACTTCTTTTATAAAACTAACAACTGACTTAACTATCTAACATCTAAACTAACGTCTAAACTAACAATCTTAACTGACTCGAAAATTGTGCTTGTTGCCTAATCTCCATCGTTCTCTCTTTTAGAGGACGATGGAGATCTTTTTTTTTTTTTTATATATGTTTAAATTATGTTCCATGTTCGATCGTGATAACAAAACTTCTGCGAATCGTGACACCCCCCTCGCTTCAGAGTATTTCATGGAAATACTCGACCATTTCCGACCAAATTACCGCGATTTAAAATTCTCATTTGACCCGCAATTCCCGAAGTCCGTCTCACGTTTCCACTCTTTTCGCGTGGCCCTGTTTCGTTCACGAAATATACGCGTCTCTCGGTTATTTGAATTCTGAATTACTGACACAATAACCCACAATCTCATTCTCATCTCAACATGCTAGCACACTCTTTACATCCACGTCTCTATTACTCTAATCATAATTTTCCTTACATGTTAATATGTTGCATGTTTTAGATTTGCCTGGTGTCGGTACTTTTACCCTTATTATCTAAAATACTAATGCTCTTCGAACTCGTTTTTAGGATACGGTACTGTCTCATGCAAATTTCCTCCACCATAACGGACGCAGAAGGGGAAGGGAAAATAAGTTGCAAAAAAAACAATACGCAAGTAATGGGAAAGGAAGCAAAAAAAATAAAGGACAAGGAGTAAACGACCACCACCACCAAGAAATCGGTATTACTTTCGTATACATATACATTCTGATCACTCATTAATACTACACACTAACCCTAAAATATATGCCTAAATATAATACTAACCAGATTGATGTACAAATCTATTCTAATCCCACCTTAATACCTATAAACTAACCCTAAAATATATTATATATGAGCAAATGTAAAACTAACCAGATATTGACTCTAACCGCCCGATAGCCCTCCACCACCAAAATAACTTACTTCTAATCCTACTAACTACAAGTACTGAACTTATCTAGATTAAACCCCTAAATATAACACCCTTCACCGACGCTAGTTCTAAATATACTATCTAACTATCAGCATCAACGATTTACTCCAAATATTATTCGCGCTTTTCGTTCAACTATCATTCTCTACTCCATATACTTTTTACGTTAGTCGACTGATTAATATTCAGTCCCCACATATCGCTTAAGATCCTTTGCGTGCCACGTCCCTGCCGCTTTACCCTGTGCGTCGGCCAATTCGTACGTCCACGCAGACGTCCTCTTCTTCAACAAGAAAGGACCAACATACGCAGGGGCCAACTTAGCCGAAAAATTTTTGCTGGCATCCGATAATACATAGTTCCTTCTCCATACTTTATCGCCTATCTGGAAGTTCTCCGTTCTTCGTCGGAGGTCGTAGCGTCCCTTACTGGCTGACGCGACCACTTTCATTCTCCGAACCACTTCTTGACGAACTTCTTCTAGAGCTTTCGCGTTTCGTAGAGGTGAAAAATCCCTATCCCCGCTCCCGGGGGCCTCTGTTTCTTCCCGAAACGTGACCATCTCCCGGCCAAAATTTAAAAAATATGGAGAGAAACCGGTGACCTCATGTTGGTACGTCCGTAAAGCGCACGCAATTTTCGCTAGGTAGTCGTCCCACGAACGTTGATTGTCTGATGCATAGCATCGTAACATGCACTTAACATCTTGATTGCGCCTTTCAGCCGGATTGGCTTGGGGATGGTATAGCGCAGTGTACCGAATTTGTACCCCATATGCCTCTACTGGCCCTTTGAATTGCTTGCCACGGAACTGTACCCCATTATCGCACACTACCACTCTAGGGACTCCATAAACTAAAAAGACATTCTCTTCCAGTAGGCGGAAGACACTTGAGGCCGTCGCGGTTCTCACTGGTAGTAGAACAGAGAACTTCGTGACATAGTCCACTATCGTCAAAATAAAAGCATGTCCCCGTTTTGACCTAGGCAGTGGTCCCACAAGATCGACGCAGATCATCTCCCAGGGCTCTTTAGCCTCGCCCGCCCTAGTGGACATCAATCCAATCGGTGCTCTCCTCTCTACCTTACATACCTGACACACCTTGCATTTCTTAACATACTGCCGAATATCCGATCTCATTCGCGGCCAGTAGTAGGTTTGCATCACGCGTGACAACGTTCGATCGATTCCCATGTGACCTGCTGTGGGGTCGTCATGGCACCTTTTGAGAATAGCTCCCCTCTCCGCCTTCGGCACGACTCTCTTCCAGACTGTCTGGCCTCTCGCATCTAAACCAATGCTTGTTGTTTGCTTCCACAGGATGCCATCCACAACCTTCCAGTTTGCGTACTTTTCTGGATTCTTTTGCACGACCTCCACCATTTTCTCGTACCATCGCTCTGGTTTCGTTGCGGTAGATAGGCTGTCCACCTTGTCGATAGCTCGAGAGAGAGCATCTGGCACTAGATGCTCCTTCCCTTTACGGTGCACTACTTCGAAATCAAATTGTTGTAATCTTACCGCCCACCTTGCCAGCCTGCCCGTAGGGTCTTTCAGGTTGTTTAACCATACCAGCGAATGGTGGTCGGTAATAACAACAAAATGCGTGCCCTCCACGTACGGTCGTAATTTTTCAATTGCCCATAACACTCCTAGACACTCTTTTTCGGTTGTCGAATACTTTCTTTCGTGCTTCGATAACGCGCGGCTGAGATAACACACTACTGTCTCGCCCGTCGGGTGCGCTTGGCTCAGAACAGCCCCAATACCCACATCCGAAGCATCAGTTTGAATTTTAAATGGAAGGCTAAAATCCGGACAAGCCAATATCGGCGCTGTGGTTAATTTCGTTTTACACAACACGAACGCCCGCTCACACGCGTCTGACCACTCGAACTTCCGCCCCTTCTTCAAAAGGTCACTTAGTGGTGCCACCATCGTTGCGTGATCTGGAATAAACTTTCGGTACCAGGATACCATGCCTAAAAGCTGCCTGACCTGCTTCACCGATGTTGGGCGGGGAAAGTCACTGACCGCCTGAACCTTCTCAGGATCCACGTGTAAGCCCTCTTCGTCCACCAAGTACCCCAGATACCGAAGTTTTGTCCTGCAGAACTGGCACTTCTCTTTAGCCACCCGTAAGCCTGCCTCCCGCAGTCGACAGAAAACCTCACGCAATATTCCTACGTGTTGATCGAACGTTTGCGTCACCACAATGATGTCGTCGAGATAGGTAAAGACATATGGTTCCAGCGCAGGACCTAGTACAGTGTCGATCAGGCGTTGCCACGTCGCACCCGAGTTGTGTAGACCAAAAGGCATCCTTAGAAAGTGAAACAGACCCCTCCCTGGCACGGTAAACGCTGTATATTGCCGAGAATCCGCCGCCATTGTGGCACCTGCCAATAAGCAGACTTGACGTCCAATGTTGATAGATACTTGGCGTTCCGTAATTTGTCCAGAGTCGTGGAGATGTAGGGTAGGGGGTAGGCGTCTTTCTCCGAAACTGCGTTTACTTTCCTAAAATCTACACAGAATCTGTATGACCCGTCCTTTTTGCGCACCAACAAGATCGGGGACGACCACGGGCTCGACGAGGGCTCGACCACTCCCATACTCAACATTTCATCCAACTCTACGTTGATCTGCTTTTGGACAGCTGGGGAGACGGGATAATATCTCTGCTTTATCGGAGCAGCTGAGGTCTTAATAGTGTGCTCTACGAATTTCGCACATCCTAGACCCTCGCCCATCAGTTCAAATTGTTCCTTCAGTAAATTTTGTAGGACTTCTGACTCTTGTCCTGACAAGTGAGACTGGCTCCGCAACGCTTTGCCTGGTGACACCTCAGTCGATGCAATTGACGTCCATTGTTGCCCCTGCATGTCCAGGACGACTCCAAAACACTGCCAGAAATCAATTCCGAGAATTACCTCATGAGGAATCGCCGGTATTATCAGCGTTTCCAACAAGTGTTCCCTGCCATTCAAAGCAAATTTCAATTTTGCCACCCCATCAACTGCACAAGTAACTCCGTTCGCCAAGCGTACTTCTTCCACCCAGGTTCGACTCAGGACTAAGCCCTTTTCCCTCAATTGCGACCAGCCTTTGCCACCAACAATTGTACGACTCGCACCCGAATCCAATAATCCTTCCATGACAACGTCCTCAATCTCCACCCGTAAGTGCGGACGACTGTCATGGACACTTCGAATCAGTGCATAGTCTACGTTTGGTTGACGAAATTGTTTTTGCGACCTCGCACTCGTGCTCGATTCGCCGCCTAGCGAGCACGACGGTCGTTTCCCGGACCTTGCCGTCCCGACTGCGTTCCTGTTCCCGGCTCCGTCGCCCTGACCCGACACGACGGGCAAGCCGCTCGTAATACCCCTTGTCGTCCACAACCGAAACACCGTCGCGGCTCAGTGCATTCCCTCGAAACATGACCTTCCTTTCGGCAATTCCAGCACTGAACACGGCCCCGTCCGGACAACACCGCTACATGATCTGTTGATTCGGCACCAACATACGCCAAATCGGGTTCCAAACATCGTCTAGATCGTGGATTAGGTGGCACGAATGCCGCTACCGACGCCCTCGTGGCCTCTAGCGTACGTCCCATTTTAACTAATTCGGCTATTGTCGATATTGTCTTCAAACTCAGTTGCTGCTGGTAAAAAGGGGAGATGTTCCTACGAAGAATCCTTAATTTCTTCTCCTCTGAGCAGCTTTGTTTGAGTCGAGAGAAGAGGCGCTCCATCACAGCCACATACACACCGACAGATTCATTTTCGCCTTGGGTTCTCCTTCGAATTTCGTCCCATAGACGGTCCTCGTAGTCCGTCGGTAAGAACTCCGCCTTAAGTTCTTCGACGAGCTCGTCCCAAGACGCGACTAACCCTCGATTGGCTCTGAACCATATCAGTGCTCGCGAGTCGAAAAGGTCCACAGCTGCCCGAAATAGCTGCGATTTCGTAAGACCCCTTGCTTGTCGTAGTTCTTCTACCCGCTCAAGGAAAGCGTTTACTGACCCCGACGCATCCCCACTGAACTTCAGCCCCCATTTTGCCACTTCGGCTAGACTGGGCACCCGCACCTCCTGCGGCGCAACCATGATCTGGGGCTCGTCATCGAGCTCCGCTTCCCCTTCGCTGTTTTCCTCGGTCTTCTCCACTAGGGTCCCCATTGCAATGATTAACCGATTCCTAATCTTCTTCGCAGAATCCAACTGCTCTGGCGTGACTGCTTGTATCTTGTTCAGTCGACGGAATCCGAATTCAATCTTTACTTTAGCTTTAAGGAAATCTGACGAAGTTTTATCACCTGTCACTTTCGAAACCAGCTCTTCGATTTCCGACGCTTTCGCTGTTAATTCAGTAAGATCGGTTTCGAAATCAAACGGATACGCCACTTCCACATAGGACGTATCCTGAGCTGACTCCGCCTTTAGTGTCACCCTTAGCGTCTTACGCATATTCTCCACCGTGTCCGACGGAAAGCCACGGATGGCGAGCTCGTACGTGAGCTCGTCCTTACTTAGACGATCCACTAAAATTTTCATTTTGATCTTCTAAAACGAAAATATACAGCTGGCTGAATATCAGGACCGGATTCTTTTTTCGATCAACCAAAATAAAACAAGAATCCGCAAAACAGGTCCTCAAAATGCCCTCACCCAAAATCGCAACCTTCAGACTATATTCTATCCCTTCGGGGTTTGTACCAGACACTCTTATCAACTAATAATTATTTTTTTTTTCCCACTCCCTCATCAACGATCACACTATAAAATTCTTTAATCTGTTAAACTCTCAAATTAATAATACATTGATACATTATCTCCTCAGAATTTTAACATAAGTGCATCTCATTAAGAAAACAATTCATCAAAAATTCTCCCTATAACCGATTCAAAATTCCACCTATATTTGCCTCGCAAAATATATATTTTCAAAGTGACAATTCGCCCGATTACTAGTTTAAACCACGTTATCTTCAATGTACAGAATCCTCCCGATCAGGACAAAGAAAGGAAAAAAAACCTCTTTTTTGTCCAAGCGTACCGTTAACACCGTTACTAATGCCGAATATACCTCGGCTTCTCGGTGGTTATACCTGAAACTCTTATATGACACAAAAACACACTTCTCGTTCGCAAACACTGTAAAATCCACTATTGCTATTGCACAATCAGAACTCTTGCTCACCCAACCTGTCACACACACAAAATTCAGAATTCAAATATATAATCATAAACTGATATCAATAAAAATATATGTATATTTAGATATTATGAAATAGTACCCTCCAATTTTAAAAATTCAAAAATATTCGAAATGAACTCCAAAATGAAGATAATACCACCGTTCTCGCGTAAGATACTTTTAAAATTCGCTTTTAAGATGGCTTTAAACAATCAATTTTCGCGCCTAAATGCCTTCCCACAATTTGGGACTTGGCTCATCAAATTTTCGCAAGTACAGTTGCGAACCGTTTTTTACCGCTATTACCGTTATAGGCCCCACGTTGGGCGCCAATTTGTCACCGTTACTGACCGCAACGCGCTTTAGAACCCTTTACAAGGGCGGCAGTTTTCGGGCGGCTATCGCTCGCGAAGAAAAAGGATCGCGGGTGGGCGCCACTCGCTTCTAAACCCGAAACACTGCCTCGCTACCGTCGCCCTGAAGCGAGAAGAGGATGACGGCCTTTTAGATACAACACCGATTCTTTATCGAAAATTTCAAACCCCGCACAATTCACGATCACACACTTTATTGTAATTAAATGACACGAATGCTGCGATATTCTCTAACGCGTTACCATAAAATGGTAATCTTCTCAAAATTCCTTATTTTCTTCCTTTAAAATTCTACTAAATCTAATTCACAAAATTTCTTTTATTTCTTACTTGCTATCTAACCTGCTGATTATTCAGGATCGCCGCGATGCTCTTATTCCCGCGACGGGGCCCTTTTCGTCGATCGATGCTCGCGCCGAAGTATCAATTCAATTTTCTCCAACGTCCTTCTCGACTGGTTCTCTTCGTTCGATACGAATCTCGAATTTCTATTTCGTTCACAAAAACTGAAACCTTCCCACGCAGATTTTTCACGTTCAGTACCACCAACGATTACTTGATATTAATGCTGCCGCTTCCAAATCCTCCGGATTACCGCCAGTGGTTATATTTTCCAATTCACAGCCAAATATGTAAAAGCCAAAAGAAGATAAATTATCAAACTATAAATACGCACTCGGGCGCAGAAGTTTTGTTATCACGATCGAACATGGAACATAATTTAAACATATATAAAAAAAAAAAGATCTCCATCGTCCTCTAAAAGAGAGAACGATGGAGATTAGGCAAAAAGCACAATTTTCGAGTTAGTTAAGATTGTTAGTTTAGACGTTAGTTTAGATGTTAGATAGTTAAGTCAGTTGTTAGTTTTATAAAAGAAGTTTCAACAAGACAACACGAGTCATCACTGAGCGACACGAACGCAAATGGACATCGATTGAAGACACATGAAAACAATCTGGAACATGAAAACAATCTAGAACATGAAAACAATCTAGAACATGAAAACAATCTAGAACATGAAAACAATCTTGATCAGATACCACGAAAACAGTCATCATCAAGTCACGACAAAACAACCGACAAGGCAGAGCATCGTATGGGTCGAGCCGTCAAGGTCGACGACACCAGACCTAGGCCAACAAGTGACCTACATACGAGGAATACCGAGCGGATGCCGAATGGCCGTTTACCTTGATCAAAGCCTCAGATCGAAAGGCGATGAAAGGAAAAGCTGTGTTGGTAATGTAAAGGACACGAGATGTGGAGGGGAGTCGCAATTCGCGGAAGGAAACAGAGATCCGGAGGACATTAGCGTACGCGGCAAGATACATGCACACCCGAAAACTTCGACACGCACAAACCATCGCACTAAAGACACGGCGGACGGGTCCACGGTCGTAAGCTAATATTAGCCAAATTCGAACAAATCGAAGGTTACCGGGAGGATCGCGCACACGTTTTCTCCTGAATAAGAAACTTTGAAACACAAATTAGCCACCTACCTGGAATTTGAGGCCGAAAATCCTGCAGCACCACCCGGATTCAATGTACACAACAACACAAGATTACAAATGTTGACATTCGGAAACGTCAACTGGGAGAAATGTCAGTGGAGATGTTCCAAGTCAGACCGTTCCAAGTGGGGAATGCGTGGTGAATTCGAAACCCAACACTCGGATGAGTGAAATCAAATTCGGGTGAGTGCACTAAGCGGGATTTTGAAAATCCCGCTGCCGCCAGGAAAATTTTCCTGTGGGCAGGATTGATGGAAGAGGGTCTCTTTTGCTGCGAATTGGGTGAGTGGACGGATGTCTCGAGCTGCGGGTGCAGAATCAGTTTGATAATTTATCTTCTTTCGGTTTTTTTACATATTTGGCTGTGAATTGAAAAATATAACCACTGGCGGTACTCCGGAGGATTTGGAAGCGGCAGCAGTAATATCAATTACTCGTTTGTGGTACTGAACGTGAAAAATCTGCGTGGGAAGGTTTCAGTTTTTGTGGACGAAATAGAAATTCGAGATTCGTATCGTCGAGGAGAACCAGTCGAGAAGGACGTTGGAGAAAATTGAATTAATACTTTGGCGCGAGCATCGATCGACAAAAAGGGCCCCATCGCGGGAATAAGAGCATCGCGGCGATCCTGAATAATCAGCAGGTTAGATAGCAAGTAAGAAATAAAAGAAATTTTGTGAATTAGATTTAGTAGAATTTTAAAGGAAGAAAATAAGGAATTTTGAGAAGATTACCATTTTATGGTAACGCGTTAGAGAATATCGCAGCATTCGTATCATTTAATTACAATAAAGGGTGTAATCGTGAATTGTGCGGGGTTTGAAATTTTCGATAAAGAATCGGTGTTGTATCTAAGAGGCCGTCATCCTCTTCTCGCTTCAGGGCGACGGTAGCGAGGCAGTGTTTCGGGTTTAGAAGCGAGTGGCGCCCACCCGCGACCCTTTTTCTTCGCGAGCGAGAGCCGCCCGAAAACTGCCGCCCTTGTAAAGGGTTCTAAAGCGCGTTGCGGTCAGTAACGGTGACAAATTGGCGCCCAACGTGGGGCCTATAACGGTAATAGCGGTAAAAACGGTTCGCAACTGTACTCGCGAAAATTTGATGAGCCAAGTCCCAAATTGTGGGAAGGCATTTAGGCGCGAAAATTGATTGTTTAAAGCCATCTTAAAAGCGAATTTTAAAAGTATCTTACGCGAGAACGGTGGTATTATCTTCATTTTGGAGTTCATTTCGAATATTTTTGAATTTTTAAAATTGGAGGGTACTATTTCATAATATCTAAATATACATATATTTTTATTGATATCAGTTTATGATTATATATTTGAATTCTGAATTTTGTGTGTGTGACAGGTTGGGTGAGCAAGAGTTCTGATTGTGCAATAGCAATAGTGGATTTTACAGTGTTTGCGAACGAGAAGTGTGTTTTTGTGTCATATAAGAGTTTCAGGTATAACCACCGAGAAGCCGAGGTATATTCGGCACTAGTAACGGTGTTAACGGTACGCTTGGACAAAAAAGAGGTTTTTTTTCCCTTTCTTTGTCCTGATCGGGAGGATTCTGTACATTGAAGATAACGTGGTTTAAACTAGTAATCGGGCGAATTGTCACTTTGAAAATATATATTTTGCGAGGCAAATATAGGTGGAATTTTGAATCGGTTATAGGGAGAATTTTTGATGAATTGTTTTCTTAATGAGATGCACTTATGTTAAAATTCTGTGGAGATAATGTATCAATGTATTATTAATTTGAGGGTTTAACAGATTAAATAGTTGAATTTTATAGTGTGGTCGTTGATGAGGGAGTGGAAAAAAAAAAAAATTATATATTAGTTGATAAGAGTGTCTGGTACAAACCCCGAAGGGATAGAATATAGTCTGAAGGTTGCGATTTTGGGTGAGGGCATTTTGAGGACCTGTTTTGCGGATTCTTGTTTTATTTTGGTCGATCGAAAAAAGAATCCGGTCCTGATATTCAGCCAGTTGTATATTTTCGTTTTAGAAGATCAAAATGAAAATTTTAGTGGATCGTCTAAGTAAGGACGAGCTCACGTACGAGCTCGCCATCCGTGGCTTTCCGTCGGACACGGTGGAGAATATGCGTAAGACGCTAAGGGCGACACTAAAGGCGGAGTCAGCTCAGGATACGTCCTATGTGGAAGCGGCGTATCCGTTTGATTTCGAAACCGATCTTACTGAATTAACAGCGAAAACGTCGGAAATCGAAGAGCTGATTTCGAAAGTGACAGGTGATAAAACTTCGTCAGATTTCCTTAAAGCTAAAGTAAAGATTGAATTCGGATTCCGTCGACTGAACAAAATACAAGCAGTCACGCCCGAGCAGTTGGATTCTGCGAAGAAGATTAGGAATCGGTTAATCATTGCAATGGGGACCCTAGTGGAGAAGACCGAGGAAAACAGCGAAGGGGAAGCGGAGCTCGATGACGAGCCCCAGACCATGGTTGCGCCGCAGGAGGTGCGGGGGCCCAGTCTAGCCGAAGTGGCAAAATGGGGGCTGAAGTTCAGTGGGGATGCGTCGGGGTCAGTAAACGCTTTCCTTGAGCGGGTAGAAGAACTACGACAAGCAAGAGGTCTTACGAAATCGCAGCTATTTCGGGCCGCTGTGGACCTTTTCGACTCGCGAGCACTGATATGGTTCAGAGCCAATCGAGGGCTAGTCGCGTCTTGGGACGAGCTCGTCGAAGAACTTAAGGCGGAGTTCTTGCCGACGGACTACGAGGACCGTCTATGGGACGAAATTCGAAGGAGAACCCAAGGTGAAAATGAATCTGTCGGTGTGTATGTGGCTGTGATGGAGCGCCTCTTCTCTCGACTCAAACAAAGCTGCTCAGAGGAGAAGAAATTAAGGATTCTTCGTAGGAACATCTCCCCTTTTTACCAGCAGCAACTGAGTTTGAAGACAATATCGACAATAGCCGAGCTAGTTAAAATGGGACGTACGCTAGAGGCCACGAGGGCGTCGGTAGCGGCATTCGTGCCACCCAATCCACGATCTAGACGATGTTTGGAACCCGATTTGGCGTATGTAGGTGCCGAATCAACAGATCATGTAGCGGTGTTGTCCGGACGGGGCCGTGTTCAGTGCTGGAATTGCCGAAAGGAAGGTCACGTTTCGAGGGAATGCACTGAGCCGCGACGGTGTTTCGGTTGTTGACGACAAGGGGTATTACGAGCGGCTTGCCCGTCGTGTCGGGTCAGGGCGACGGAGCCGGGAACAGGAACGCAGTCGGGACGGCAAGGTCCGGGAAACGACCGTCGTGCTCGCTAGGCGGCGAATCGAGCACGAGTGCGAGGCCGCAAAAACAATTTCGTCAACCAAACTTAGACTATGCACTGATTCGAAGTGTCCATGACAGTCGTCCGCACTTACGGGTGGAGATTGAGGACATTGTCATGGAAGGATTGTTGGATTCGGGTGCGAGTCGTACAATTGTTGGTGGCAAAGGCTGGTCGCAATTGAGGGAAAAGGGCTTAGTCCTGAGTCGAACCGGGGTGGAAGAAGTACGCTTGGCGAACGGAGTTACTTGTGCAGTTGATGGGGTGGCAAAATTGAAATTTGCTTTGAATGGCAGGGAACACTTGTTGGAAACGCTGATAATACCGGCGATTCCTCATGAGGTAATTCTCGGAATTGATTTCTGGCAGTGTTTTGGAGTCGTCCTGGACATGCAGGGGCAACAATGGACGTCAATTGCATCGACTGAGGTGGCACCAGGCAAAGCGTTGCGGAGCCAGTCTCACTTGTCAGGACAAGAGTCAGAAGTCCTACAAAATTTACTGAAGGAACAATTTGAACTGATGGGCGAGGGTCTAGGATGTGCGAAATTTGTAGAGCACACTATTAAGACCTCAGCTGCTCCGATAAAGCAGAGATATTATCCCGTCTCCCCAGCTGTCCAAAAGCAGATCAACGTAGAGTTGGATGAAATGTTGAGTATGGGAGTGGTCGAGCCCTCGTCGAGCCCGTGGTCGTCCCCGATCTTGTTGGTGCGCAAAAAGGACGGGTCATACAGATTTTGTGTAGATTTTAGGAAAGTGAACGCAGTTTCGGAAAAAGACGCCTACCCCCTGCCCTATATCTCCACGACACTGGACAAATTGCGGAACGCAAAGTATCTATCGACACTGGACGTCAAGTCCGCTTATTGGCAGGTGCCAATGGCGGCGGATTCTCGGCAGTATACGGCATTCACCGTGCCAGGGAGGGGTCTGTTTCACTTTCTAAGGATGCCTTTTGGTCTACACAACTCGGGTGCGACGTGGCAACGCCTGATCGACACGGTTCTAGGTCCTGCGCTGGAACCATATGTCTTTACCTATCTCGACGATATCATTGTGGTGACGCAAACGTTCGATCAACACGTAGGAATATTGCGTGAGGTTTTCTGTCGACTGCGGGAGGCAGGCTTACGGGTGGCTAAAGAGAAGTGCCAGTTCTGCAGGACAAAACTTCGGTATCTGGGGTACTTGGTGGACGAAGAGGGCTTACACGTGGATCCTGAGAAGGTTCAGGCGGTCAGTGACTTTCCCCGCCCAACATCGGTGAAGCAGGTCAGGCAGCTTTTAGGCATGGTATCCTGGTACCGAAAGTTTATTCCAGATCACGCAACGATGGTGGCACCACTAAGTGACCTTTTGAAGAAGGGGCGGAAGTTCGAGTGGTCAGACGCGTGTGAGCGGGCGTTCGTGTTGTGTAAAGCGAAATTAACCACAGCGCCGATATTGGCTTGTCCGGATTTTAGCCTTCCATTTAAAATTCAGACTGATGCTTCGGATGTGGGTATTGGGGCTGTTCTGAGCCAAGCGCACCCGACGGGCGAGACAGTAGTGTGTTATCTCAGCCGCGCGTTATCGAAGCACGAAAGAAAGTATTCGACAACCGAAAAAGAGTGTCTAGGAGTGTTATGGGCAATTGAAAAATTACGACCGTACGTGGAGGGCACACATTTTGTTGTTATTACCGACCACCATTCGCTGGTATGGTTAAATAACCTGAAAGACCCTACGGGCAGGCTGGCAAGGTGGGCGGTAAGATTACAACAATTTGATTTCGAAGTAGTGCACCGTAAAGGGAAGGAGCATCTAGTGCCAGATGCTCTCTCTCGAGCTATCGACAAGGTGGACAGCCTATCTACCGCAACGAAACCAGAGCGATGGTACGAGAAAATGGTGGAGGTCGTGCAAAAGAATCCAGAAAAGTACGCAAACTGGAAGGTTGTGGATGGCATCCTGTGGAAGCAAACAACAAGCATTGGTTTAGATGCGAGAGGCCAGACAGTCTGGAAGAGAGTCGTGCCGAAGGCGGAGAGGGGAGCTATTCTCAAAAGGTGCCATGACGACCCCACAGCAGGTCACATGGGAATCGATCGAACGTTGTCACGCGTGATGCAAACCTACTACTGGCCGCGAATGAGATCGGATATTCGGCAGTATGTTAAGAAATGCAAGGTGTGTCAGGTATGTAAGGTAGAGAGGAGAGCACCGATTGGATTGATGTCCACAAGGGCGGGCGAGGCTAAAGAGCCCTGGGAGATGATCTGCGTCGATCTTGTGGGACCACTGCCTAGGTCAAAACGGGGACATGCTTTTATTTTGACGATAGTGGACTATGTCACGAAGTTCTCTGTTCTACTACCAGTGAGAACCGCGACGGCCTCAAGTGTCTTCCGCCTACTGGAAGAGAATGTCTTTTTAGTTTATGGAGTCCCTAGAGTGGTAGTGTGCGATAATGGGGTACAGTTCCGTGGCAAGCAATTCAAAGGGCCAGTAGAGGCATATGGGGTACAAATTCGGTACACTGCGCTATACCATCCCCAAGCCAATCCGGCTGAAAGGCGCAATCAAGATGTCAAGTGCATGTTACGATGCTATGCATCAGACAATCAACGTTCGTGGGACGACTACCTAGCGAAAATTGCGTGCGCTTTACGGACGTACCAACATGAGGTCACCGGTTTCTCTCCATATTTTTTAAATTTTGGCCGGGAGATGGTCACGTTTCGGGAAGAAACAGAGGCCCCCGGGAGCGGGGATAGGGATTTTTCACCTCTACGAAACGCGAAAGCTCTGGAAGAAGTTCGTCAAGAAGTGGTTCGGAGAATGAAAGTGGTCGCGTCAGCCAGTAAGGGACGCTACGACCTCCGACGAAGAACGGAGAACTTCCAGATAGGCGATAAAGTATGGAGAAGGAACTATGTATTATCGGATGCCAGCAAAAATTTTTCGGCTAAGTTGGCCCCTGCGTATGTTGGTCCTTTCTTGTTGAAGAAGAGGACGTCTGCGTGGACGTACGAATTGGCCGACGCACAGGGTAAAGCGGCAGGGACGTGGCACGCAAAGGATCTTAAGCGATATGTGGGGACTGAATATTAATCAGTCGACTAACGTAAAAAGTATATGGAGTAGAGAATGATAGTTGAACGAAAAGCGCGAATAATATTTGGAGTAAATCGTTGATGCTGATAGTTAGATAGTATATTTAGAACTAGCGTCGGTGAAGGGTGTTATATTTAGGGGTTTAATCTAGATAAGTTCAGTACTTGTAGTTAGTAGGATTAGAAGTAAGTTATTTTGGTGGTGGAGGGCTATCGGGCGGTTAGAGTCAATATCTGGTTAGTTTTACATTTGCTCATATATAATATATTTTAGGGTTAGTTTATAGGTATTAAGGTGGGATTAGAATAGATTTGTACATCAATCTGGTTAGTATTATATTTAGGCATATATTTTAGGGTTAGTGTGTAGTATTAATGAGTGATCAGAATGTATATGTATACGAAAGTAATACCGATTTCTTGGTGGTGGTGGTCGTTTACTCCTTGTCCTTTATTTTTTTTGCTTCCTTTCCCATTACTTGCGTATTGTTTTTTTTGCAACTTATTTTCCCTTCCCCTTCTGCGTCCGTTATGGTGGAGGAAATTTGCATGAGACAGTACCGTATCCTAAAAACGAGTTCGAAGAGCATTAGTATTTTAGATAATAAGGGTAAAAGTACCGACACCAGGCAAATCTAAAACATGCAACATATTAACATGTAAGGAAAATTATGATTAGAGTAATAGAGACGTGGATGTAAAGAGTGTGCTAGCATGTTGAGATGAGAATGAGATTGTGGGTTATTGTGTCAGTAATTCAGAATTCAAATAACCGAGAGACGCGTATATTTCGTGAACGAAACAGGGCCACGCGAAAAGAGTGGAAACGTGAGACGGACTTCGGGAATTGCGGGTCAAATGAGAATTTTAAATCGCGGTAATTTGGTCGGAAATGGTCGAGTATTTCCATGAAATACTCTGAAGCGAGGGGGGTGTCACGATTCGCAGAAGTTTTGTTATCACGATCGAACATGGAACATAATTTAAACATATATAAAAAAAAAAAAAAGATCTCCATCGTCCTCTAAAAGAGAGAACGATGGAGATTAGGCAACAAGCACAATTTTCGAGTCAGTTAAGATTGTTAGTTTAGACGTTAGTTTAGATGTTAGATAGTTAAGTCAGTTGTTAGTTTTATAAAAGAAGTTTCAACAAGACAACACGAGTCATCACTGAGCGACACGAACGCAAATGGACATCGATTGAAGACACATGAAAACAATCTGGAACATGAAAACAATCTAGAACATGAAAACAATCTAGAACATGAAAACAATCTAGAACATGAAAACAATCTTGATCAGATACCACGAAAACAGTCATCATCAAGTCACGACAAAACAACCGACAAGGCAGAGCAACGTATGGGTCGAGCCGTCAAGGTCGACGACACCAGACCTAGGCCAACAATTGACCCACATACGATGAATACCGAGCGGATGCCGAATTGCCGATTACTTAGATCAAAGCCTCAGATCGAAAGGCGATGAAAGTAATAGCTGTGGTGGTGATGTAAGGGACCCGAGATGTGGAGGGGAATCGTAATACGCGGAAGGAAACCGAGATCCGGAGGACATTAGCGTACGCGGCAAGAAACATGCACACCCGAAAACTTCGACACGCACAAACCATCGCACTAAAGACACGGCGGACGGGTCCACGGTCGTAAGCTAATATTAGCCAAATTCGAACAAATCGAAGGTTACCGGGAGGATCGCGCACACGTTTTCTCCTGAATAAGAAACTTTGAAACACAAATTAGCCACCTACCTGGAATTTGAGGCCGAAAATCCTGCAGCACCACCCGGATTCAATGTACACAACAACACAAGATTACAAATGTTGACATTCGGAAACGTCAACTGGGAGAAATGTCAGTGGAGATGTTCCAAGTCAGACCGTTCCAAGTGGGGAATGCGTGGTGAATTCGAAACCCAACACTCGGATGAGTGAAATCAAATTCGGGTGAGTGCACTAAGCGGGATTTTGAAAATCCCGCTGCCGCCAGGAAAATTTTCCTGTGGGCAGGATTGATGGAAGAGGGTCTCTTTTGCTGCGAATTGGGTGAGTGGACGGATGTCTCGAGCTGCGGGTGCAGAATCAGTTTGATAATTTATCTTCTTTCGGTTTTTTACATATTTGGCTGTGAATTGAAAAATATAACCACTGGCGGTAATCCGGAGGATTTGGAAGCGGCAGCAGTAATATCAATTACTCATTTGTGGGACTGAACGTGAAAAATCTGCGTGGGAAGGTGTCAGTTTTTGTGGACGAAATAGAAATTCGAGATTCGTATCGTCGAGGAGAACCAGTCGAGAAGGACGTTGGAGAAAATTGAATTAATACTTTGGCGCGAGCATCGATCGACAAAAAGGGCCCCATCGCGGGAATAAGAGCATCGCGGCGATCCTGAATAATCAGCAGGTTAGATAGCAAGTAAGAAATAAAAGAAATTTTGTGAATTAGATTTAGTAAAATTTGAAAGGAAGAAAATAAGGAATTTTTGAGAAGATTACCATTTTATGGTAACGCGTTAGAGAATATCGCAGCATTCGTATAATTTAATTACAATAAAGTGTGTTATCGTGAATTGTGCGGGGTTTGAAATATTCGATAAAGAGTCGGTGTTGTATCTAAGAGGCCGTCATCCTCTTCTCGCTTCAGGGCGACGGTAGCGAGGCAGTGTTTCGGGTTTAGAAGCGAGTGGCGCCCACCCGCGACCCTTTTTCTTCGCGAGCGATAGCCGCCCGAAAACTGCCGCCCTTGTTAAGGGTTCTATAGCGCGTTGCGGTCAGTAACGGTGACAAATTGGCGCCCAACGTGGGTTGTCTCCGTTACTGACCGCAACGCGCTTTAGAACCCTTTACAAGGGCGGCAGTTTTCGGGCGGCTCTCGCTCGCGAAGAAAAAGGGTCGCGGGTGGGCGCCACTCGCTTCTAAACCCGAAACACTGCCTCGCTACCGTCGCCCTGAAGCGAGAAGAGGATGACGGCCTCTTAGATACAACACCGATTCTTTATCGAAAATTTCAAACCCCGCACAATTCACGATTACACCCTTTATTGTAATTAAATGGTACGAATGCTGCGATATTCTCTAACGCGTTACCATAAAATGGTAATCTTCTCAAAATTCCTTATTTTCTTCCTTTAAAATTCTACTAAATCTAATTCACAAAATTTCTTTTATTTCTTACTTGCTATCTAACCTGCTGATTATTCAGGATCGCCGCGATGCTCTTATTCCCGCGATGGGGCCCTTTTTGTCGATCGATGCTCGCGCCAAAGTATTAATTCAATTTTCTCCAACGTCCTTCTCGACTGGTTCTCCTCGACGATACGAATCTCGAATTTCTATTTCGTCCACAAAAACTGAAACCTTCCCACGCAGATTTTTCACGTTCAGTACCACAAACGAGTAATTGATATTACTGCTGCCGCTTCCAAATCCTCCGGAGTACCGCCAGTGGTTATATTTTTCAATTCACAGCCAAATATGTAAAAAAACCGAAAGAAGATAAATTATCAAACTGATTCTGCACCCGCAGCTCGAGACATCCGTCCACTCACCCAATTCGCAGCAAAAGAGACCCTCTTCCATCAATCCTGCCCACAGGAAAATTTTCCTGGCGGCAGCGGGATTTTCAAAATCCCGCTTAGTGCACTCACCCGAATTTGATTTCACTCATCCGAGTGTTGGGTTTCGAATTCACCACGCATTCCCCACTTGGAACGGTCTGACTTGGAACATCTCCACTGACATTTCTCCCAGTTGACGTTTCCGAATGTCAACATTTGTAATCTTGTGTTGTTGTGTACATTGAATCCGGGTGGTGCTGCAGGATTTTCGGCCTCAAATTCCAGGTAGGTGGCTAATTTGTGTTTCAAAGTTTCTTATTCAGGAGAAAACGTGTGCGCGATCCTCCCGGTAACCTTCGATTTGTTCGAATTTGGCTAATATTAGCTTACGACCGTGGACCCGTCCGCCCATAGGCGCGCCGTAGGGGGGGCCAGGGGGGGCCGGGACCCCCCCAGACCCTAGGTTGGCCCCTCCCAGGAAAATAAATATTTCCAACAGCGGACACTTAAGTTTTCGCCTCTTAGGTTTTTGTGTTTACAGCAAGAATTATGTAGTGCAGTAGTGTAAGCCTATACCAAAGCATACACACTACTTATAATATAGAGACTGTGATATTTGCGGTATTAATTACGATTTTATGGGACTTATCTCGAGAAATGGACGGCAATATTTAATTTCGACAAGTTATACGTTAAGAAAAAGACGAAAACCACCCCGCCAATCATCCTTTTTTTATTAAGATTATTTGTTCATTCTTACTAGGCAATATACAGGTATTTAGATAAAAACACTTTTATAAACTGGCATTTTATGCAATTATGTTTTTCACAAAACAAATTCTGAGTATTAAAATGGTAGGCAATAAGGTAATTAACGTATTATAAAATACAATTTTCGAAGTCATTTGGAGAAAAAAAATGGCATCCTTGCCACTTTTATGCTATATATGACCTACTTTTCATTATATTTTGATAACTGCATCGGAAGTTAAAAGGCATAGCACTTCAATTGCATCGAGCGTTTTTTCATAGTGACACAATCGCCACATGGTTTTTATCACATTCATTAAACTTTTGTCAGACCTGTATCTACTCAAGACCAGTATATCCTATGAATTTTATCCGGTCGCAAGTTCCAGGCACTAAAAATATAAATAATTCGGTTTGATTTTTGTGCGATTGGGAATTTTGCAGGTTTAGATTTGACTGCATAAATAAAGTAATTTCATCAGTCATTTGCATTTTATTCTAAAAGCCGAAAAAAATACTAGAGAGTCAATGGTGTGAAAGATTTGTGTTTACGTGCTTATGGTAGCTACAAGGTTGCCCAGACATTATTTAAAAACGACAAAAACTTATTTTTTATGCCCGTTGATGAGTCTTGTAAATTTCGTGATGATCTGATGATTCGGTGTGAAGTTATCACAATGCCAAATTTTCCATTGTCGCCAAAAATACACCAAAATTTTAGCTCGACCAAACTTTGTGATCCGGATAAATTATCCGGATAGTAAAATTCGTGCACAATAATAAAACTATAATAGTGCTTGGAAGACATTAAGTGATATGGTGCTTGAACAGTCTTAGAATATTGTCAAGATGAACTGAAATTATTTGGAAAAGGTTATCGACCTTACGACGTGTCTCAGTCGCCAAGGACGTGCTTTCAGAGGACATGATGAAAGTGGTGCCAGTGATAACCGTGCATTTTTTCGTTGTTGTTGAATCATCAAGTTTTTCGTTGCATTTGAATCATGCTTCGCGAGTGATATCCATTATGGCAGAACAAGCAAAGGCCCACGAAAAGCAACAACTCTCCGTGGTTGTCAGATTTGCTAAAAAGCTAGCAGTTGAAGAAAGGTTTTTAAGCTTTGTTGGTTTACCTTTGTTCAGGAGCTAGAAATGCCTCGTATTAGCAGATATAATTTTGAGCCTGTTAGACAGCTACGGACTTAGCGAATCGCCTGTTGTTGGACAGTCTTATAATGGTGTTAGTGTCATGTCAGGACAAAAAAGTGGTGTACAAATCTAAATTAAGATGAAACATCCTGCAGCCACATTTGTACACTATCTAGCTCATAAAATTATCCTGGTTGTGATGGACACATTTTTCACAATCGAAACGTATACATCCTTTTCAATGCCACCAAATCCCTTTACCTACACTTTTCGAAGCCATCACAATACGAATTTTTGAAGCAGCTTGAAGAGGCAGTTGGTCTAAATACAAGGCGTGGAATGAGAAGTTTAGCCTAGACTCGTTACTCAATGAGATTTCACAATTGCAAATATGTGATCGATAGCTATGGGACTATGAAAGAGGCTTTAGAGAGAGAAATGAATGAGGGAAAATACAACGACTCAGTTTATTCATTGGGGATCTTTCATTCAAGTTTGTAGTAAATCTTTTTGTTTGTAGCAAATCTAAGTTTGTAGTAAATCTTTTCATCTTTCATTATGTTCTTTCTATGACGAACATAGTAAACACATATTTCCAAACTAAAAATGCAACTCTTAGGGATGGGATAGATCTTGTGAATGGAACAGTTAAAACACTAAGTCAGCGAGAAAACTTATATGTAGTTTGGGAAAAAATTAAATCATTCGCAGAGAAGCACTGTCTGGATCTCACATTTCCCAGAGGATCACGAAAACGAAAAACAGCAAAAAGCACTAGTTTGAAAGGTTTTGCTGTTTCATCTAGCCTCGGACACGCAGTTAGGGCTACAAAGATATCCCTGCAAACCAAATGGCTCGAAAAGAGTAAGTTACAGCACTATTCATCTTGGCAAATTATTTTTGCTTTTTCTAGGCTTTCTACGTAACAAAAGTTTGAAGCAAGAGATCAATTTCTTTCTTTTAAGCTTAATATATCCCGATTTCTTCAAAGATATTTTGAAACTAAGCTATCCTCTTCTTCAAGTATAAATTGAAATATATTTAGCTTCTAAACGAAAAAATAGTCTTATATTTCTTATTATTTCCATTCTATTCCCGTATAATTCATACAAGCGTTCTTTCTTTGCGGTCATAGATAATTCTTGTGTAGTTCATACCTACCATTCACATTATATGCATGTGGTAGTAGCTCATACGTATTCACACACACGAAGTTTTTTTGATAATGCATTATGCATTAGGAAATAACAAAAAATAAACTAACAAACATATAATCTATTAGTAAATCATATAAGTTGTATGAACAGTACGTGTACCTTACGGAAGACAAAATCATCGCATATTTTGAACCTTTCGATCCCTGGCCCCTGCCAGATTTTAGGCCACGGCACGCCTCTGCGTCCGCCGTGTCTTTAGTGCGATGGTTTGTGCGTGTCGAAGTTTTCGGGTGTGCATGTTTCTTGCCGCGTACGCTAATGTCCTCCGGATCTCGGTTTCCTTCCGCGTATTACGATTCCCCTCCACATCTCGGGTCCCTTACATCACCACCACAGCTATTACTTTCATCGCCTTTCGATCTGAGGCTTTGATCTAAGTAATCGGCAATTCGGCATCCGCTCGGTATTCATCGTATGTGGGTCAATTGTTGGCCTAGGTCTGGTGTCGTCGACCTTGACGGCTCGACCCATACGTTGCTCTGCCTTGTCGGTTGTTTTGTCGTGACTTGATGATGACTGTTTTCGTGGTATCTGATCAAGATTGTTTTCATGTTCTAGATTGTTTTCATGTTCTAGATTGTTTTCATGTTCTAGATTGTTTTCATGTTCCAGATTGTTTTCATGTGTCTTCAATCGATGTCCATTTGCGTTCGTGTCGCTCAGTGATGACTCGTGTTGTCTTGTTGAAACTTCTTTTATAAAACTAACAACTGACTTAACCATCTAACATCTAAACTAACGTCTAAACTAACAATCTTAACTAACTCGAAAATTGTGCTTGTTGCCTAATCTCCATCGTTCTCTCGTTTAGAGGACGATGGAGATCTTTTTTTTTTTTTTATATATGTTTAAATTATGTTCCATGTTCGATCGTGATAACAAAACTTCTGCGAATCGTGACACCCCCCTCGCTTCAGAGTATTTCATGGAAATACTCGACCATTTCCGACCAAATTACCGCGATTTAAAATTCTCATTTGACCCGCAATTCCCGAAGTCCGTCTCACGTTTCCACTCTTTTCGCGTGGCCCTGTTTCGTTCACGAAATATACGCGTCTCTCGGTTATTTGAATTCTGAATTACTGACACAATAACCCACAATCTCATTCTCATCTCAACATGCTAGCACACTCTTTACATCCACGTCTCTATTACTCTAATCATAATTTTCCTTACATGTTAATATGTTGCATGTTTTAGATTTGCCTGGTGTCGGTACTTTTACCCTTATTATCTAAAATACTAATGCTCTTCGAACTCGTTTTTAGGATACGGTACTGTCTCATGCAAATTTCCTCCACCATAACGGACGCAGAAGGGGAAGGGAAAATAAGTTGCAAAAAAAACAATACGCAAGTAATGGGAAAGGAAGCAAAAAAAATAAAGGACAAGGAGTAAACGACCACCACCACCAAGAAATCGGTATTACTTTCGTATACATATACATTCTGATCACTCATTAATACTACACACTAACCCTAAAATATATGCCTAAATATAATACTAACCAGATTGATGTACAAATCTATTCTAATCCCACCTTAATACCTATAAACTAACCCTAAAATATATTATATATGAGCAAATGTAAAACTAACCAGATATTGACTCTAACCGCCCGATAGCCCTCCACCACCAAAATAACTTACTTCTAATCCTACTAACTACAAGTACTGAACTTATCTAGATTAAACCCCTAAATATAACACCCTTCACCGACGCTAGTTCTAAATATACTATCTAACTATCAGCATCAACGATTTACTCCAAATATTATTCGCGCTTTTCGTTCAACTATCATTCTCTACTCCATATACTTTTTACGTTAGTCGACTGATTAATATTCAGTCCCCACATATCGCTTAAGATCCTTTGCGTGCCACGTCCCTGCCGCTTTACCCTGTGCGTCGGCCAATTCGTACGTCCACGCAGACGTCCTCTTCTTCAACAAGAAAGGACCAACATACGCAGGGGCCCACTTAGCCGAAAAATTTTTGCTGGCATCCGATAATACATAGTTCCTTCTCCATACTTTATCGCCTATCTGGAAGTTCTCCGTTCTTCGTCGGAGGTCGTAGCGTCCCTTACTGGCTGACGCGACCACTTTCATTCTCCGAACCACTTCTTGACGAACTTCTTCCAGAGCTTTCGCGTTTCGTAGAGGTGAAAAATCCCTATCCCCGCTCCCGGGGGCCTCTGTTTCTTCCCGAAACGTGACCATCTCCCGGCCAAAATTTAAAAAATATGGAGAGAAACCGGTGACCTCATGTTGGTACGTCCGTAAAGCGCACGCATTTTTCGCTAGGTAGTCGTCCCACGAACGTTGATTGTCTGATGCATAGCATCGTAACATGCACTTAACATCTTGATTGCGCCTTTCAGCCGGATTGGCTTGGGGATGGTATAGCGCAGTGTACCGAATTTGTACCCCATATGCCTCTACTGGCCCTTTGAATTGCTTGCCACGGAACTGTACCCCATTATCGCACACTACCACTCTAGGGACTCCATAAACTAAAAAGACATTCTCTTCCAGTAGGCGGAAGACACTTGAGGCCGTCGCGGTTCTCACTGGTAGTAGAACAGAGAACTTCGTGACATAGTCCACTATCGTCAAAATAAAAGCATGTCCCCGTTTTGACCTAGGCAGTGGTCCCACAAGATCGACGCAGATCATCTCCCAGGGCTCTTTAGCCTCGCCCGCCCTAGTGGACATCAATCCAATCGGTGCTCTCCTCTCTACCTTACATACCTGACACACCTTGCATTTCTTAACATACTGCCGAATATCCGATCTCATTCGCGGCCAGTAGTAGGTTTGCATCACGCGTGACAACGTTCGATCGATTCCCATGTGACCTGCTGTGGGGTCGTCATGGCACCTTTTGAGAATAGCTCCCCTCTCCGCCTTCGGCACGACTCTCTTCCAGACTGTCTGGCCTCTCGCATCTAAACCAATGCTTGTTGCTTGCTTCCACAGGATGCCATCCACAACCTTCCAGTTTGCGTACTTTTCTGGATTCTTTTGCACGACCTCCACCATTTTCTCGTACCACCGCTCTGGTTTCGTTGCGGTAGATAGGCTGTCCACCTTGTCGATAGCTCGAGAGAGAGCATCTGGCACTAGATGCTCCTTCCCTTTACGGTGCACTACTTCGAAATCAAATTGTTGTAATCTTACCGCCCACCTTGCCAGCCTGCCCGTAGGGTCTTTCAGGTTGTTTAACCATACCAGCGAATGGTGGTCGGTAATAACAACAAAATGCGTGCCCTCCACGTACGGTCGTAATTTTTCAATTGCCCATAACACTCCTAGACACTCTTTTTCGGTTGTCGAATACTTTCTTTCGTGCTTCGATAACGCGCGGCTGAGATAACACACTACTGTCTCGCCCGTCGGGTGCGCTTGGCTCAGAACAGCCCCAATACCCACATCCGAAGCATCAGTCTGAATTTTAAATGGAAGGCTAAAATCCGGACAAGCCAATATCGGCGCTGTGGTTAACTTCGTTTTACACAACACGAACGCCCGCTCACACGCGTCTGACCACTCGAACTTCCGCCCCTTCTTCAAAAGGTCACTTAGTGGTGCCACCATCGTTGCGTGATCTGGAATAAACTTTCGGTACCAGGATACCATGCCTAAAAGCTGCCTGACCTGCTTCACCGATGTTGGGCGGGGAAAGTCACTGACCGCCTGAACCTTCTCAGGATCCACGTGTAAGCCCTCTTCGTCCACCAAGTACCCCAGATACCGAAGTTTTGTCCTGCAGAACTGGCACTTCTCTTTAGCCACCCGTAAGCCTGCCTCCCGCAGTCGACAGAAAACCTCACGCAATATTCCTACGTGTTGATCGAACGTTTGCGTCACCACAATGATATCGTCGAGATAGGTAAAGACATATGGTTCCAGCGCAGGACCTAGAACCGTGTCAATCAGGCGTTGCCACGTCGCACCCGAGTTGTGTAGACCAAAAGGCATCCTTAGAAAGTGAAACAGACCCCTCCCTGGCACGGTGAATGCCGTATACTGCCGAGAATCCGCCGCCATTGGCACCTGCCAATAAGCGGACTTGACGTCCATTGTCGATAGGTACTTTGCGTTCCGCAATTTGTCCAGTGTCGTGGAGATATAGGGCAGGGGGTAGGCGTCTTTTTCCGAAACTGCGTTCACTTTCCTAAAATCTACACAAAATCTGTATGACCCGTCCTTTTTGCGCACCAACAAGATCGGGGACGACCACGGGCTCGACGAGGGCTCGACCACTCCCATACTCAACATTTCATCCAACTCTACGTTGATCTGCTTTTGGACAGCTGGGGAGACGGGATAATATCTCTGCTTTATCGGAGCAGCTGAGGTCTTAATAGTGTGCTCTACAAATTTCGCACATCCTAGACCCTCGCCCATCAGTTCAAATTGTTCCTTCAGTAAATTTTGTAGGACTTCTGACTCTTGTCCTGACAAGTGAGACTGGCTCCGCAACGCTTTGCCTGGTGCCACCTCAGTCGATGCAATTGACGTCCATTGTTGCCCCTGCATGTCCAGGACGACTCCAAAACACTGCCAGAAATCAATTCCGAGAATTACCTCATGAGGAATCGCCGGTATTATCAGCGTTTCCAACAAGTGTTCCCTGCCATTCAAAGCAAATTTCAATTTTGCCACCCCATCAACTGCACAAGTAACTCCGTTCGCCAAGCGTACTTCTTCCACCCCGGTTCGACTCAGGACTAAGCCCTTTTCCCTCAATTGCGACCAGCCTTTGCCACCAACAATTGTACGACTCGCACCCGAATCCAACAATCCTTCCATGACAATGTCCTCAATCTCCACCCGTAAGTGCGGACGACTGTCATGGACACTTCGAATCAGTGCATAGTCTAAGTTTGGTTGACGAAATTGTTTTTGCGGCCTCGCACTCGTGCTCGATTCGCCGCCTAGCGAGCACGACGGTCGTTTCCCGGACCTTGCCGTCCCGACTGCGTTCCTGTTCCCGGCTCCGTCGCCCTGACCCGACACGACGGGCAAGCCGCTCGTAATACCCCTTGTCGTCCACAACCGAAACACCGTCGCGGCTCAGTGCATTCCCTCGAAACGTGACCTTCCTTTCGGCAATTCCAGCACTGAACACGGCCCCGTCCGGACAACACCGCTACATGATCTGTTGATTCGGCACCAACATACGCCAAATCGGGTTCCAAACATCGTCTAGATCGTGGATTGGGTGGCACGAATGCCGCTACCGACGCCCTCGTGGCCTCTAGCGTACGTCCCATTTTAACTAATTCGGCTATTGTCGATATTGTCTTCAAACTCAGTTGCTGCTGGTAAAAAGGGGAGATGTTCCTACGAAGAATCCTTAATTTCTTCTCCTCTGAGCAGCTTTGTTTGAGTCGAGAGAAGAGGCGCTCCATCACAGCCACATACACACCGACAGATTCATTTTCGCCTTGGGTTCTCCTTCGAATTTCGTCCCATAGACGGTCCTCGTAGTCCGTCGGTAAGAACTCCGCCTTAAGTTCTTCGACGAGCTCGTCCCAAGACGCGACTAACCCTCGATTGGCTCTGAACCATATCAGTGCTCGCGAGTCGAAAAGGTCCACAGCTGCCCGAAATAGCTGCGATTTCGTAAGACCCCTTGCTTGTCGTAGTTCTTCCAAGGTGAAAATGAATCTGTCGGTGTATATGTGGCTGTGATGGAGCGCCTCTTCTCTCGACTCAAACAAAGCTGCTCAGAGGAGAAGAAATTAAGGATTCTTCGTAGGAACATCTCCCCTTTTTACCAGCAGCAACTGAGTTTGAAGACAATATCGACAATAGCCGAGCTAGTTAAAATGGGACGTACGCTAGAGGCCACGAGGGCGACGGTAGCGAGGCAGTGTTTCGGGTTTAGAAGCGAGTGGCGCCCACCCGCGACCCTTTTTCTTCGCGAGCGAGAGCCGCCCGAAAACTGCCGCCCTTGTAAAGGGTTCTAAAGCGGGTTGCGGTCAGTAACGGTGACAAATTGGCGCCCAACGTGGGGCCTATAACGGTAATAGCGGTAAAAACGGTTCGCAACTGTACTCGCGAAAATTTGATGAGCCAAGTCCCAAATTGTGGGAAGGCATTTAGGCGCGAAAATTGATTGTTTAAAGCCATCTTAAAAGCGAATTTTAAAAGTATCTTACGCGAGAACGGTGGTATTATCTTCATTTTGGAGTTCATTTCGAATATTTTTGAATTTTTAAAATTGGAGGGTACTATTTCATAATATCTAAATATACATATATTTTTATTGATATCAGTTTATGATTATATATTTGAATTCTGAATTTTGTGTGTGTGACAGGTTGGGTGAGCAAGAGTTCTGATTGTGCAATAGCAATAGTGGATTTTACAGTGTTTGCGAACGAGAAGTGTGTTTTTGTGTCATACTAGGTGGGGTGAAAAGTAACCTCCTTGGGAATGAAAAAAATGTTTTTTTTAATTTTTTTTTAAATTTTATTCAATGTTGTCCTCTTTTAGGTCGATACACTCATTCTAGAAATTTTCCAACTTGTTGATCCCGTCCGAAAAGTAATTTTCCGGAAGGCCTACGAAATACTCATCCGCGACGTCGATGATCTGCTCGCACGAGCTGAATTTTTTATTGATGAGCCATCTTTTGAGGTTTGGGAACAGATAATAGTCCAAGGGAGCCAAGTCAGGCGAATAAGGTGGATGGAGAAGCAATTCGAGCCCTAAATCGTTGATTTTAGCCATTGTTGCGATGCTCTTGTGTGACGGCGCGTTGTCTTGTAAAAACAAAATTTTTTTGGCTTCATGTGAGGCCGTTTCGCATTGATTTCGGCTTTCAATCGCTCCAATAATGCGCAGTAATACTCGCTGCTGATGGTTTTTTCTTTTTTGAGGTAGCCCACGAAGAGTATGCCATGACAATCCCAGAAAACCGGCGCCATGACCTTTCCGACCCATTGAGCCTCCCTTGGCCGCTTCTGAGCACTCGTGCCGGCTTCAGTCCATTGCCGGGCACTCATTCGGTTCTCTGGCGTAAAATAGTGGATCCAGGTTTCATCAAGTCACCAATCGAAGCCAAAAGTCCACCCGATTCCGCATCAGCATGGCCAAACACGCTTCCGAAGTGCGCTCGCGTTCGTGTTTTTCGTCCGGAGTCAGCATGCGCGGCACCCAGCGGCAGGATAATTTTTTCATCTGCAGAATCTCACCCAAAATATGGCGTGTGCGCTTGGTACTAATCCTTGTGGCATCTGCTAGCTCGCGCATATTCATTTTCCGGTCGGCCAACACCATTTCATGTTTTTTTTTGACATTGTCCTGTGTAACCGCATCGGAGGGCCTGCCGCTGCGGACTTCATCGGCAGTGGAGTTTCGGCCACCACGAAACTCTCGAAACCAATATTTGACGGTATAATCTGAAGGAGCACTAGCTCCATAATATTTATCCAACTTTTCTTTTGTTTCCTTCGCCGTTTTGCCTCTCAAAAAATAATATTTTATGAGAGAATGAAAATGGTTTATTTCCACACTCAACATGATGCCAAACACGTCAACAAAAATCGGCTGTAAAAACAAAACAAATGACTGTATCGCTCTGAAATTTGACATGTCTGCCTAAATATGAATAGACTATAAGGCACAATAATCTTTTTTGCGATTGCAGCGCATTCTGGTGGTCAAGGAGGTTACTTTTCACCCCACCTAGTATAAGAGTTTCAGGTATAACCACCGAGAAGCCGAGGTATATTCGGCACTAGTAACGGTGTTAACGGTACGCTTGGACAAAAAAGAGGTTTTTTTTCCCTTTCTTTGTCCTGATCGGGAGGATTCTGTACATTGAAGATAACGTGGTTTAAACTAGTAATCGGGCGAATTGTCACTTTGAAAATATATATTTTGCGAGGCAAATATAGGTGGAATTTTGAATCGGTTATAGGGAGAATTTTTGATGAATTGTTTTCTTAATGAGATGCACTTATGTTAAAATTCTGTGGAGATAATGTATCAATGTATTATTAATTTGAGGGTTTAACAGATTAAAGAGTTGAATTTTATAGTGTGGTCGTTGATGAGGGAGTGGGAAAAAAAAAATAATATATTAGTTGATAAGAGTGTCTGGTACAAACCCCGAAGGGATAGAATATAGTCTGAAGGTTGCGATTTTGGATGAGGGCATTTTGAGGACCTGTTTTGCGGATTCTTGTTTTATTTTGGTTGATCGAAAAAAGAATCCGGTCCTGATATTCAGCCAGTTGTATATTTTCGTTTTAGAAGATCAAAATGAAAATTTTAGTGGATCGTCTAAGTAAGGACGAGCTCACGTACGAGCTCGCCATCCGTGGCTTTCCGTCGGACACGGTGGAGAATATGCGTAAGACGCTAAGGGCGACACTAAAGGCGGAGTCAGCTCAGGATACGTCCTATGTGGAAGCGGCGTATCCGTTTGATTTCGAAACCGATCTTACTGAATTAACAGCGAAAACGTCGGAAATCGAAGAGCTGATTTCGAAAGTGACAGGTGATAAAACTTCGTCAGATTTCCTTAAAGCTAAAGTAAAGATTGAATTTGGATTCCGTCGACTGAACAAAATACAAGCAGTCACGCCCGAGCAGTTGGATTCTGCGAAGAAGATTAGGAATCGGTTAATCATTGCAATGGGGACCCTAGTGGAGAAGACCGAGGAAAACAGCGAAGGGGAAGCGGAGCTCGATGACGAGCCCCAGACCATGGTTGCGCCGCAGGAGGTGCGGGGGCCCAGTCTAGCCGAAGTGGCAAAATGGGGGCTGAAGTTCAGTGGGGATGCGTCGGGGTCAGTAAACGCTTTCCTTGAGCGGGTAGAAGAACTACGACAAGCAAGAGGTCTTACGAAATCGCAGCTATTTCGGGCCGCTGTGGACCTTTTCGACTCGCGAGCACTGATATGGTTCAGAGCCAATCGAGGGCTAGTCGCGTCTGGGGACGAGCTCGTCGAAGAACTTAAGGCGGAGTTCTTGCCGACGGACTACGAGGACCGTCTATGGGACGAAATTCGAAGGAGAACCCAAGGTGAAAATGAATCTGTCGGTGTATATGTGGCTGTGATGGAGCGCCTCTTCTCTCGACTCAAACAAAGCTGCTCAGAGGAGAAGAAATTAAGGATTCTTCGTAGGAACATCTCCCCTTTTTACCAGCAGCAACTGAGTTTGAAGACAATATCGACAATAGCCGAGCTAGTTAAAATGGGACGTACGCTAGAGGCCACGAGGGCGACGGTAGCGAGGCAGTGTTTCGGGTTTAGAAGCGAGTGGCGCCCACCCGCGACCCTTTTTCTTCGCGAGCG
This sequence comes from Nemotelus pantherinus, assembly GCA_963978885.1. NCBI lineage: Eukaryota > Metazoa > Arthropoda > Insecta > Diptera > Stratiomyidae > Nemotelus > Nemotelus pantherinus. The sequence continues at coordinate 74,030,305 of OZ022265.1, read as the reverse complement.
AGAGCCGCCCGAAAACTGCCGCCCTTGTAAAGGGTTCTAAAGCGCGTTGCGGTCAGTAACGGTGACAATATATATATATATATATATATATATATATATATATATATATATATATATATATATATATATATATATATATATATATATATAAAATCCCTGAATTGGCCCCAATCAGGTTGAGCGGCGCCAGGTTAAGTCTCAAGTCACAAACTAAGTACTTGGGTTTTATTCTGGACAGCAAGCTCAACTGTAAGGCGAATTTAGAGGAGCGATTTAAGCAGGAAAGCAATGCAATTTACGCCAACAACAGAGTGCTGGGTAAAACGTGGGGTCTGAGCCCTGCTCTAACGCACTGTATCTATATGGCGATAGCTAGGCGGATGCTTGGTCTGGTGGCCAGCAGTGAATAAGACTACGTTTGCTAGCATGATGAACAGGGTTCAGCGGTTGGCGGGTTTTTGTACCACAGGTGCCTTACCCTCGGCTCCTTCATCTGCTCGGAACATCCTGCTTCTTCTTCCTCCGCTTGACCTCTTCATTAGGGGCACTGCCGCCAAAGCTACTGTCAGGCTTAAGGAATCGGGACACTACGAGTTACGATCTTTCGGCCACAGCAGTATTGAGCGGGTATATGAAGGTAGCACTATGCTTCGAGCGGGGATGTCAAGCGACTGTGGGAGATAGGCAAGAATGGAATCAACAAATAGGTGTAGCAACTCTTAACATACTCTGATGGCCCTAAAATAGCTGCTGGAGTGGTTGCTGCAGCATATCCTGCAGATGCATCTATGGAACCAGCTTTCAGGCTTCCTAATAACTGTAGTATTTTCCAGGCGTTTTTGCGATACGTAAAGCCGCAGATCTAGTCCATGCCAGAGATACTACAAGCGAGGAAATCAATATTTTTGCAGACAGTCAAACGGCTGTTTAAGCTCTGATGTCTTACACATAAAAATCAAAGTGTATACTCGACTGCACTCATGCTCTGAATATACTGGGCAATAACAGAAGAGTCCGAATTTTCTGGGCTTCCGGTCACAAGGGCATTGAAGGAAGCGAGAGGGCGAACGCGTTAGTCAAGCACGGGACTAATCTTCTCCTGTCAGGGTCCAGTTCCATTCCAGTTCCAATCTAAACAATGAAGTACTCAATCGACTCTAATATGACGCAAGGTGCGATGTGTAGATAGCGTGCAATTTAGACCTGTAGAGTAACCAAAATCATGTGGGGATCATGCAATCTCGCAGCGACTAAATACATGCTTGAATTAACCCGGACTCACTGCAAGCGGCTGGTCGGCATCATTAGTGGCCACTGTCTTGTAGCAGCATATGCCATGAAAATGAGACTCCTAACCAGCGACACCTGTAAGAAGTGTCAAGAGCCGGGAGTCTCAGAAACAATCCAGCATCTCTTATGTCTCCGGCTTTGGAGAAAACCAGACAGTGCTGCTTCGGTGATCCCTGGCTGGTGGATCTCCCACACGTGGCAGAGCAGAGGCTGAAGGACATCCTTCAGTTCGCAAAAAAGTCCGGGGCCTTCGAAGGCCGTTTGGACTGAACGTTCCTTCTCCGGGTCCACTTATCTGGTATCACTACGGACCAAATATGTCTATGCGTGGCGCTATCTCAGCCAGTATAATCTAACCCAATCTATGAACGTGATGGCAACCCACCAGCTACGGTACGCACTGAAAGTTTTCTTGATGTATGTTACAGGAAATACTACTTTCGAAGTTTTGTAAGATAAGCAGCTGATAAATTCATGGAATCGGTAATCCTGAAAACCTTTCCACCCTATGAGATCAAAGTACTGTTGAGATCAAAGTAGTACATGGCCCCCGAAATAGGTTGGCTGTAATAGGAGCACGTATGGTAGAAAATGCACTCAAAATCTGCAAGATTCTTCTACTGTTTATCGAGTATTTCTAGCAGTTCTGATGCGCTAGAGATTTTTTTGTGCTTGACACGATTAATGAAATAACAATGAAAGTCTAACAGGGTTTTTAACTTTCCAAACTGTATTTTTTCTTTTGGTTTACATCGAGCATAAAACTGAACATTCATTTACATCACAATACGTTTCTTTTACCTAAAAGTTATGACTTAATACTTAGATATACATATGTAGATTATATCAATTACTGATTAAAAAGTTACAATAGTAGCTTCTGTACTATGACTGAATGTTCGGTTTCAATCTGCATTTATGGCCAATCCACCACTCTCGAATATCCTTATAGGTTTGAACTTTCTGACGTTCCGCAGGATTGTTAAGTTTCATACATAAATTACAAAATGGCGTATAATCTACAAACTTATAATACTTTTTCCACCAAAAGTATTTTTTGTATTCATCAGAATTCTGCTCTAAAAATCGCAAGTGCACAGCTAGGTCCTCAACCGTTGCAAAATCTTCTGCATTTATGTAGGAAAATGGCGGGGCGAATCTACTGTAATCGGCGCCACCATAAACCACAGGAATAATGTTTCGATCCAAGGTTCGGAAGAGCTTCTCCGTTACATAGTCAGTACAAAGAGAATTCTCAAATGATAAATAAAACTTGTACTCGTAATCTAGTTTATTGTAACATTGCTCTGAATTGCGAGAACAACTGGAAAAGAAAGAGATAAATATCATTAGCAATATGTATAAAAATAGTAATTTGAATATAATTTTAATAATAATTGTTCAATATCAACATTAAGCAACCTTTCCGCTGCATTCTTAATTGGCACTTTTTCACATAAACGTATATGCACAAATATTTACGCTTAAGTATTTGAAATGCAACGAAAAGATATAATCTTATCACCTAGTATATGTGAAATAAAATTCAAAATTTAAAATATGCGAATGCAATCATTTTACATCTGCACGTTGTTTACGTTTCGCAAACGGTTGCACAGGTGCATAGACCAAACATTTTCAACAACAAAATTTGGGTGTGTTCAATGTGCATGCTATAGCTGCTCCAAAAGCATAGCATAGGATCAATTTAGCAAGTGTCAAAATTCGCAGGAGCTACGTGAAGCAACTGTGGATATTGGACAGCCAAGAGCAGCTACGTAGGTCAGTTTTTACACAGCAGAACTAAATAACAATTTTTTTTTTTTTCAGTTATTACTAATGTTCGAAGAACATTATGTCCCTTTGATATTTATTTCTGCAGAATGTAATTTTATTTGTTTTTTTCTTTTTTTCTAATTTTATTCTCAAAAAATTTTAACCCGCTACCTGTGACAAATTTTCTACATGAGGTCATTATGTGTATTCAAGGAGACCAAACATTTCATCATCTGAGCCACTGTACAGAGGAAGACTTCTTGAACCTTACCACAATACCCAACAATAACTTCTATAAAATAAGAAAACGAATTCTTTGTAACAGGGTAATTTATTTAGTAAACTATTAACTAATTACAATAAGTGTTGGAAGTGGCCTCCTTCCTTCTCAATACATGACTCTAATCTGCGAACTAACGATTGTCTCACTCTACTAAAATGATTACTATTACTTCTTATAAAGTCACAGGCGGACTAAATTCTGCTCCAGCGGTCTTCAAACAGAATCGTAGACCACAGCCATAGCTTAAGAACTACATATAGCTCGGAAAGTACGTGAATTGCGAAACAACTGCGAGAAGTAGATAGCAATATCTAAGTCCAAGTTGGAAAAAGACACAAAGTACCCCGCCAAGCAACCCTGCTACGATCAAATACGTTTCTCCTTCCCACTAGGCAATTCACATGTGCTTTGCCAAAGAGACTATTTTAACGAATGACGATTTATGCAATATTGATTTTCTTAAAGTATTTTCTGAGTATTAAAATGGTAAGCAATAAGGCAGTTTACGCGGAATACTACTTTCGATACCATTTGGCGAGTAAAAGGAATATCTCCGACACTTTTATGCAACCCAATACAGAGAATTTCGTTTGCTGCCAGTGAATGTTCGCTGCGCTTACTGTTTCTTGATGGGATTATTCGCACGCCAACACACTCTCACCTGTCAGCTCACACGGATATATACATTCTCACCTGTCGTTTGACAGTATATTTTCTCACTTTCGCATGTGATACAGTGAACATATTTTGGTTTTATCTCTTTTTACGTGCCAGCTGATGGTAAATCCTTCACTCCCTGCCAATCTCTTCCATCAATAAATCACGTACTTTCAGCCCCCTGCCACAGCTTTTAGGTAACCCCATAAATAAAAATCTAACGGATTAAGATCAGGTGACCACAGAGGCCAAAGAATTAGACCTCAGCGACCTATGCATCGCCCATTGAATTTTTCGTTCAAGTAAGCTCTCACTTCCTGAGACTAATGTGGTGGCGCGCCATCGTGCATAAAGTACATATCCCTTCTCAAGGAGAGAGGGATATTATGGTCCAACATATCTTCTGATTCAGTTTCCAAAAATGAAGGATATGTGGTACGATTCACTATTGCGATTTCGAAGGGACCAAGCAAATAATTCTCAACTATCCAACACCAAACATTTATTTTGAAGCTACTTTGATGATGCCTTTTATTATGGCGTGTGGATTCTCTGAAGCCCAATTGTGCAAAATGTGTATTAAAAACAGCACCTCTACTAAATGTGGCTTCATCGGTAAATAGCACTTTTGCTGTTATTTCCGGCCTCTGCTGACGCATGGTACGGATACAGCTGGCTATCATGAAGAGTACGCCAAACCCTCGATTGAGATACTCCAACTCTTTGCGCTATTTTCCTGCCAAAACGATTTTAGAAAAACGATTGGTTTTACAAAAACTATTGGTTGTAGAATAGTTGGAATAATTGGTTTTAGAAATACTATTCGTTTTAGAAATGCTGTTCGTTTTAGAAAAAAAAATCGTTTTAGAAAAACTGTTTGTCGCTATTTGGAAAAACTGTTCATTAGTTTTTTGCAGCCAAACGTTTTTTTTCCAAACTGTTTGGCGTTTTTGAGCCCATCACTACTTAAGATACACATAAATGCTTAGAAATTACCTTAAAGTTCCACATTCCCCGTATACATCGACTTGTATATATTTTTGCAAAGCTTTTACCAAGGTATCTCTTTCCGAAATTACACCACAGTGCGACACAAACCAAGCTGCTGTTCTGTTCTTTTTAGAAAGAATTGTTTCAAGAGAATGATTCATCTGAAATCGTTCAGAAGGTTTCCTCCAGTTAGGCTGTAATCTAGGGGCAACGATTTCTCCTGTTTCAACGTCCTGTACATATCCATATGTCCATAAGAGATCTGAGTCTAGACGGTATGTCATGGTCAAATTGTAGAAGTCATTTTCATCGGAGAGCTGGTGCCTCGTGTGAGCCGGCGATTCCCTTGTAGCGAAGACGTATAGTTGATGCGGAGCGCGTTTTGTCGGTATCGGTTCGAAAAGCGAAAACGACTCTGCGGTATGAAACATTACAGCGTCAAAGTCTGTTATATCTTCGAGAGCGTTTCTATCGTTTGTGACAAAGCAGTTCGTTTCTGGACAGTTCATGGACTCGAAAAATGACCTATTGTTGAGCAGTCCCGGCGAGTACCAGTCTTTTACGCCGAAACAATCCGTCCACAGTAAAATCGCTTTGGGTTCGTTATTGAACGGTTTGTTAACGTACGTTCGTAGCACTCGATACGGATGTATTTGAGGCAGTAGTCTATCGTACACTAACAGAATTATTAAGATGAACAAGGCACCGAAACCTATTAGAATAGACGTAACCATCGGAAACCGCCTTGCGATCATTCTCTGACTGTATCACTAACTGTAAGCCACTAACTGAATTTAGGGCAGTGTGTTATACATAATGAGCACGCTTTTTTTACATACCGCACTATCAGCATTATATTTTTTTTATCTCTTGATCGATTTATTTCGTTATAGCGAAAGCTTATCAGCTCCGAGTTCGTAAAAAATATTTACCTACTATATGAATTTTTCGACAGTGAATTTTTCCGCCCAATGCGTTATTTCGCTCGCAATGTGTTTCACGGGAATAAGGAACATGTTTCTCCAAAATAGCAATGGATGACGGAAGGCGCTGCTGAATTGGTTTGCACAGTACTATGATAAAATTTTTGCATGTTGGTATTATAGTGATGCCGTTTTCCTGAAAGCCAATTGAAGCCTTATTAAGTGAATGCCCTAAATTAATAAGTACAGTACCTATAACTTTTCTTCGAAATCAAATGTTGGTAGGATATCTATGACAACTTTCGTTTTTACTAATTTTCGAAGAAAATTAGTATCAAACTCGTTTCGCCGAAAATTCATATTTCTTTATATATATATATATATATATATATATATATATATATATATATATATATATATATATATATATATATATATATATATATATATATATATATATATATATATATATATATATATATATATATATATATATATATATATATATATATATATATATATATATATATATATATATATATATATATATATATATATATATATATATATATGGTAATTATTTAGAAGTGGGGCTCCAGTCAAAACTCGCCCCAAAAAATTTTCCACCCTCTGGAGAGTATTCTATAGGTTAGAAATAGATGTTTTAAAGTGGGGGAAGACATTTTCAATGATAGTTTATAATAAAAAAAATTATTATAAACAAAAAAAAATTTCGTTTACTTCACATAGTTCAAAGAAATAAGGGTATTTATTTTGATGGTTTGTGATCAAAATTATTAGTGAATTTCAATATCAGAGTAAAAAATGGAAATCGTTATTTATCGTGAAACCGTAAAAAAATTCTCCGAAAGAACAAAAAATTGGTCAAAATATATCATTTAATAAAAATTAAAGTAATTAAAAAAAAAATTTTTTTTTGTTTATAATAATTTTTTTTATTATAAACAATCATTGAAAATGTCTTCCCCCACCTTAGAACATCTATTCCTACCCTATAGAATAGTCTCCAGGGGGTGAAAAATTTTTTGGGGCGAGTTTTGACTGGAGCCCCACTTCTAAATATTTACCTATATATATATATATATATATATATATATATATATATATATATATAAATATATATATATATATATATATATATACATATATATATATATATATATATATATATATATATATATATATATATATATAAATATATATATATATAAATATATATATATATACATACATATATATATATATATATATATATATATATATATATATATATATATGTATATATATATATATTTATATATATGTATATATATATATATATATATATATATATATATATATATATATATATATATATATATCTCAGCAAAATGATTAAGGGAGATAATCTCTGGATTGGCTGATCCGATTGAGCTGAAATTTTCGGAGGACGTAGATGAATATAGTAGGTAGGTCCATGATTTGCTAAAATTCAGATATCCTAAATCTTTTGGCGGCGGCGAGCGTTTTAGTGAATTTTCAGGTACTCCTATATTTCCAAGCAGTGTAAATTTTCGTTAAAATAAATGTTTGAGAATGAAAACTTATTATGTTCTAAGCTTGTTTATGATAAAGAATTGGAAATTTTGAGCCTTGTGTAGGCGCTGAGTGCCTAAAAGTAGGCAAGGATTTTTTCCAAATTTTGATTTGTCATAACTTCTAAGAAAAACAATGAATCATCGTGAAAGTTGCAGAGCGTATTGACGTAGACTAAAATTTAACACACATGAATTTTCAAAATAGTGCGGGTAACCCTGTAGCTACGGCAGGCTCCTGAAAAAAATCCTTCAAATCATTGACCCTCCTTTTGATTTTTGATTTTTGACAATCTTAACCTTTGTCCATCATGTCCAATTGAAATTTTTAAAATTCAGATTTGCACAAGAACGGCAACCCATCTCCAAATTACCTCTATTTTCAGCACTCGAAAGTTCTGTTCACGAGAACTGACGACCGGATAATCTGATCATAATGAAATTTACAGGACATATTGTTATTAACTAGGACCAGGTCTAATAGAAGTGATTTTGAAATGCGGACAACCCTGTGGCAGTGGTACCATCTTGAAAAAACATTGAGATTCAACCATCAGATTTTAACGAAATTCACACAGTATTTGGATCTTATATTTGGTAACATTTGGTGGAAATTTGGCTGAAAAATTAGAACAGAGTTGCCAGCTATTGTGATTTTTGTCTTCTTGTAAATTTGCTCAGCAAAATAAAACTTTTTCCCTATAACTTCCGGTCCAGTGTAGAAATCAAACCGAAGTTTATGCAGTAAATGTACCTTAATGTGAACCAAATGTCGTAGGAATTTCGTACAAAAATCATGAAAGGGCTGCCGGCTATGACAATGTTTGTAATTTTGTAAAATTTCTTTACGGAGCGATTATGTCATTAGATTTGCAAATGGGAATGATCCTGCAATGAAAATTACCAGCAAATATTAACGCTTTAAAAATTTGAAAAGTTCTGAAAAAAGTGTATTACGTCTTTGCACATTTTTTTGTCACTCAAAGACAATTTCTTCGAAAATTAGTTTTCTAGCGGTTCTGATGCGCTAGACTTTTTACTAATGTTCGAAGAACATTAGTATTAAAATCGATTCGGCCAAAAATTCATATTTCCATATACATATATATATATATATATATATATATATATATATATATATATATATACATACATATATATAAATATATCTATATATATATATATATATATATATATATATATATATATCATCCAAAAATTTCAGTGAGATAATCTCAAGAACGCGCCATCCGATTAAGCTGAAACTTTCAGGATATATTGGTGTGTATGCAAAATAGGTCCAAGTCTCACTAAATGTCAATTGTTTTTAACCCTTTGGCGCCGGCAGCCATTTTAGTGATATTTTGAATATACCTATTATTCCGTACACAAATAATTTTTGCAAAAATAAAGTTGACGAAATAAATTTCGAACGTGTTTTAAATGTGAATTGGATAATGCATTGGAATTTTTTAACCCCATGTGTGCGCTGGGTGCCTAAAAAGAGAACGGGAAAATTTGAAAATTTTTAAATTGCGATAACTTTTGACAGAGCTATTCAATCATTACGAAATTTTTAGGACATATTGGTTTTACGTAGTTCTAGATTTGTGTAGCTTTTGACGAGCGTGCTGGCAACCCTATAGCTGGCGCAGGCACTGAAAGTGAAAACCTCCAAATCATCGTCTCTCTTGGAAAAATGCAGCTTCCTTAAAAAAAAGCCATTCATATGTAAATCTTGTGCTTTGTTTACATAGACAAAAAAAAGATATGGTATAACGGGCACGCCTGGTAGCCCTTGCCCAATTAACCTATATTTTTAACATCAAAAACTTCTGTTCACGGAAACTCACGATCCGATGGGGAAAATTAATTGAAATTTGCAAAATGTATTGGTCTTAAGTAGGACCAGGTCTGATAGAAGTGATTTTGAAATGCGGGCAATTCTGTGCCAGTGGTGCCATCTTGAAAATTCACTAAAAAAGATAACCGCTTTAAGCCCTATAAATTCTGATTGAATCGTTCGATTTTGACGAAATTCAAACAGTAGCCACGTTTGGTAGAAATTTGGTCGAAAAATTCGGTTGGAGCTGCCAGCTATGATAATTTTGGTGTCTTAAATTTGAAAAAATAAAAATTTGGAAGTGAAAACATTCAAACCATCGAATACCCTAAAAAATGTCCGTTTCTTACAATAAAACCAATCTGTATACAAATCTTATGCTTTATCTACACGTTCAAAGTTAAACTTTTGAAATTTCATGTCGGACAAGAACGGTAACCCTTTCCCAGTTAACCTATATTTTTAGCATCAAAAACTTCTGTTCACGGGAACTCACGAACCAATAATCAGATACAACTGAAATTTACAGAATGCATTGGACTTAAATAGGACCAGGTCTGATAGAAGCGATTTTGAATTGTGAGCAACTCTGTGCCAGTGGTGCCATCTTGAAAAACTACAAAGAAAAAACTGCTTTTTGCCCTATGAAATGTCAATAATCTACCAGATTTTCATGAAATTGACACAGTAGCTGAACCTTACTATAATCTCTGTTTGATGGAAATTTGGTTGAAAAATTTGATTGGTGCTGCCAGCTATGGTAATTTTGGTGTCTTTGGTTTTGAAAATTCACTCAGGAAAATAAAACAATTTGCCCTATAACTTCCAGTGCAGTCATGAAATCAATACGAATTTCATACAATTAATGGAACCTATTATAAACATTATTCAGGCCAAATTTGGTTGAAAAGCCACGATAGGGTTGCCAGCTATTGTTGGTTTTGTGTTTGATTGCAATATCTTTATTAAGCGGTTTTATCGTAGAATTTTCAAATGGTAATGATATTGTAGTGACAATAAACAGCAAATATTAAGTTTTCGATTATTTGAAAAAACTCGCTGCAGGTAACCCTAAATTTTTTTATACTCTTATAACTTCGAATGTACTTAAACAACGTGAAGCAGATGTTATATATTCTTGGCTTTGATACTGGCAGAAGGTTGCCAGCACGAGTCGGTTGTGCTACTTTTGTATCAATAAATGCTTACAGTTAGTATTCATACCGGAAACATTTACAATGAAAATAAATAACCAATGTTTCAATTCCGAAAGCTCTGCAAATTTTTCGGATCGCAGCCCCAAATACTAACTTCAGTTACAGTGCTGCAGGCACTGAGCATTTTCTTCATTGATGTTATATGGGATGCTGCTGTCAAAATTTTCTGAAATAAGCAACTGATAACGAATATAATTAACCCGTGTTTTGCTCTCATAAACGTTGAAATTCATGCCAGTGGTAATATCTGAAACCTTCCACCATATGAGTTATAATGCATTCTTGAGACCAAAGTAAAACGTGGCGTTTGAAACAGTTTGGCCGTAATAAGCAGCTCATGTGGTGCAATATGCACTCAAAACCTGCACAATTCTTCTACTGTTCTTCGAACATTAGTGTTTCTAGCAGTTCAGGTGCGGTAGAGTTTTTCACTTGAATGTAATAAAATCCTTAAGTAATCATCAAACAATATATGCAAATCCCCCATCAAAATCAACGGATCAGCGTCTTCAGATTGAAATATTTTATTTTCGTTTGTTAATTTCTTTAAAAAAAACTGCAACAATTTCAAGTAGAGAGAATTAGCTTTTCCAGATAGCACCAAAAATAATTGATTTGCAATAAAACATTTTTCATTTTTCATTCCAGTGCCAAAATGTATTTTTACTAATTACCGAAGAAAATTAGCATTAAACTCGCTTCGCGAAATGATTAAGGTAGATAATCATATCAGCAAAATGATTAAGGTAGATAAGAGGAGTGCCCGATTCGATTGAGCTAATATTTTCGGAATTGATAGATGTATATAACAGGTAGGTCCATGACTTGCTACAATTCAGATATCTCAAACCTTTTGGTGACGGCGGGCATTTTAGTGAATTTTGAGGTACTCCTATATTTCCAAGCAGTGTAAATTTTTGTTAAAAAAAGTATTGGGAATGAAAACTTATTATGTTTTTAGTTTGTTTATGATAAAGAATTGGAAATTTTGAGCCTGGTGTAGACGCTGAGTGCCCAAAAGTAGGCAAGGATTTTTTTTCAAATTTCGATTTGTCATAACTTCTAAGAAAAACAATAGCTCATCGTGAAATTTTCAGAGCGTATTGATGTAAACCAAAATTTAACACACATGGACTTTCAAGAATGTGCGGGCAACTCTGTAGCTACAGCAGGCTCCTGAAAAAAAAATCTTTCAAATCATCGACCTTCCTGAAAAACTCTTGAGTTTTGAAAATAAATTCAAATTATTGATAAACGGCAACCCGTGATCAAATTACCTCTATTTTCAGCACTCAAAACTTCTGTTCACGAGAACTGACGATCGGATAATGCGATCAATATGAAATTTACAGAACATGTTAGTATTAACTTGGACCAAGTCTGATAGAAGTGATTTTGAAATACGGGCAACACTGTGGCAGTGTTGCCATTTAGAAAAATCGCAGAGAAAAATAACTGGTTTTTGGGCCTATAGCTTTCGATTAAGCTACCAGATTTCAATAAAATTCACGCAAAATTCACGATGAACCTTAGACTAAAGACAGACGACACAAGTTAATTATCATTAACACAATGATCATTGAACGCTAATGATAATTTGTTTGGAGAGTGACACACGGTTATTTGAATGAGGTTGTTTAATAGCTGTAGAGTTGAATTTAAATGGTATTATTTTGACAGTTATTCTTTATCGAAACACATCAAAAAATCAGAAATTAGTACAAGTTTTACTGCGAATGAGCCTTTGTGTAAAATTATGGAAATTTTGCACAAAAAAAAGTTTAAGCACGATAAGGAAGAAAATATAAAATGTTCAGGTATTTAAGAAGAGGATACGAAGAAATGTGCAAAAAATGAAACATTTGCATGCCATATTGTAATATATTCGAAATAATATGTTTATGTTTTTGACAGTTAGAAACTACATTATTTCAAATGGAATTTCCCGAATTTCCCCAGTAAATTTCATAATCTTCTCCGTAGATGGTGCGACAATTGATAAGAGCAAATGAGCATTAGCTTCCAAATGATAATTCGTAGAACCTCATTGATGATGTTATAAATGATGATTAACCATGACACACGTAATGGATAATGATCATCGGGCTCGAAATGATAATTAACTTTTGTCGTCTGTCTAGGCTCTTACTCTAAGATAGTTTTAATAGAAATTTGGTTGAAAAATTCGGATCACCAGCTATGGCAATTTTTGTCTCCTAAATATTGTAAATTTGCTCAGGAAAATAAAGGTTTTTTTCTCTATAATTTCCGATGCAGCAAGTGGATCTTGTTGCATTTCTAATTCTGTAGGAATTTCGCTGAAAAATTGTGAAAGGGTTGCCAGCTATGATGAATTTCGTAATTTATTTACATTGCTTTATGGAGCGATGTTGTCATAAAATTTCCAAATGGGAATGATCCTGCAATGACAATTAACAACAAATATTTGCATTTCAAAAATTTAAAAAGTTTGAACGGTGGTAACCCTAAAATTATATTCACTCCTATAACTTACAGCGCAGCCATTCAATCGAAACGAAATTCATAGGGTGGGTTTCCAGACAATTTCGTAAATATTGCACCAACAGATGCTTCCATTTTGTAAGCAAAGCATAAGCAAAGCATTTACTGTAAAATAAGCAATCGATATCAAAATTTTTCGAGTTTTGGAAATTTTTCGGATGGCAACCCCAGACATAGTTTAATCGCTGAAAGTTTCGATGATATCCTTGGATGAAAACGAAATTCAAAGGATAGGTTGATTAAGCACGAGCATGTTATAGTAGGCTCATTGCTGATGTGTTGGACAAATGTTGCCAGCACTGAACATTTTCATCATTTGTGTTATAGGAAATGCTGTCAGAAAATGATATTTGTTCCTTTGAGTAAGAAATGGTTGATATGATCAGGGGCGGCGGAACACATTTTTCCGGAGTGGGTAGTAAATAACGGTGGATTATTGTAGATAAGTGGGTGGTTGGGATATGTTGAAAAATAATTACACATTTGCACATTCATTCATTTATTAGCATAATGTACATAAAAAACACGTAAAAGGTGATTTATTTATTGCGGTGTACGCCGCGCAAAGCAATCGTTGTTAAACGTTTTGAATTTCGACTTATGAACCTATCCATCAAAGACTCTAGATCAAGCTTATCAGCTAAGTCGGAGTACACATATAGAATAACGAGATGATTTAAACGATCCTGGAGCATTGTGGACCGTAAGTAATTTTTTACTCTGCGCATGATTGAAAAGCTCCTTTCATTTGAGCATGACGAACCAGGAATCGGCATTAGCAAACGGACAAACCGTACATATTCAGGCACTAGCCCTGCGCTCCATTAATTTTTGCGAAGAAACCCAACGACGTCTTTTAAATTATCGGCTTTTGCTTCACTTCGATTCATAATTTGCAATATCATTCCACGATCATTAACTAATCTACTTTAGTATTCAATAATCTGTTGAGTATCCACGGGTTTGCCGATAACAAAATTTTCCAACGATTTGAAAAAATGAGCGGAGTTTGTTTCAAACCGATTTTTCAAAACAGCATTGACTTGGTCAAATACTTCAAAATAAGTTTTGCGGTACATGAGTTTGGAGGTTTCGAATACAAAATTTTCTGTATTGCTTACATCGAATCTCCGAGGAATTTTACGTTTTCTCGGTAATTTTGGCTCTTCAATTCCAAGTTCGACCGACATCGTGCTACTCTTTTCCCATATTAATTCAAATTTCATGTCACGATCGCCGGCTAAACTGTAAGCCACGGCCTCTTCTTTTCGATAAGAATCGGCAACACAGTTTTCTGTTTTTTGAAGATCAGTGCTCAATATTTCTATTCGCTCGAAAATTTCAATCGTCATAATAAGCAAAAATATGAACTCAAATGACTCCATATTTTCTAGAAATCCGGAAGCTTTGGCTGTTATTGAACAATCAACATGTTGGCTTGTAGTTTGTTTGAAGAAGAACTCGATTAAAGACGAATAATTACTTAATACTGTTTTTAAGGATTTTATTCGAACAACCCATTTGGAAAAATATTTGGGCCTGCAAGCTAAATAGTGATCTGCAGCGTATCTTCCAATGGTCTCAAAATAATTTGTTGAAGCTTAATCCGCAGAAGTCCAATTGCATTGTAATTTATAAAAGCGAGCTTGATCTGAGCTACTTTCCTAAAATTTATCTAAATAATGCGTGCATTGATTTTGTCAGAAAAGCCAAAAATCTCGGAATTTGGTTTAACAGCACATTAACCTGGGACGATCATATAAATACTGTTGTTGGAAAAGTCTACGGATGCCTTAGAAACCTGTCCATGTCTCAACACTTTGTTCCACAGCATGTAAAATTAAAACTGGTGAAAAGCTTAGTGATTCCAATTATTGCTTATGGATGCGAAATTTCCTGTAAACATATTGCTGAATCTAAACGCAAATTAACTGTCGCATTTAATGGTCTCATTCGTTATGTTTTTAACCTGAGTCGTTACAGTCATGTGTCACCCTTTTGTAAAAATATTCTAGGTAGTGATCTCTACACATATTTCGATCTTCGCTGCTTAAACTTCTTGCGAAATCTAGTTTTAAGGAACGAACCTTCTTGTTTAGTAGATAAACTTAAATTCACTAGATCGTCACGTTCAATTGCTTTAATCACTCCTCGGTATAATAGCGTTGTAACGGAAAGGCAATATTTCGTTCATGCCACAAGACTTTGGAATTCCTTGCCTATCGGTATAAGGCGGCTTTTATTTGGCAACAATTTCTCTAAAATCTTAACTGATTATTTAAGTGCTGACTAAACTACTAAATTCTAGGTCACATGCGCGTGCTCGAATGTGGTATTTCTTTATCTCTTGCTTTTCTTAGATTATTTTTCGTTAATTTTCATAATTTTTCTTCCTTTTTTTTCATTTTCTGTCTAGAAGCTTGGAAGTTTTATTTAAATTGCGTAAAAGTAAAATTATTTTAATTTCTGAATACCTTTATTATATACGTTTTGATGGCTTTATTATTGTTTTTAGTATTGCTAATAATGATTCTTTGCATCGAAAAACTGTAAGTTTATTGTAAAGAACATGTGTGAATTCAATAAATACAAATACAAATACTTTAAAAAAATGAATTAAATGCTTGATAATAGCGTGGCCCGGTGAGTGCACCGACCCTCTCGGAGTACTCACCCGATTACGCAAAAGTCATCAATATAAAAATTAGAATCTTAACCTTGTCGAACAGTATGCTGCTAGAGTAGGAAGTTTAATACCGCCGGCGGCTTCTTCGGTTCTTTGTATGTCATGAAATTGAGCGAGACGTTTGGGAGAATCTCACGAAATTTATCAAATCTTTGACAAGACCGATAAATTTTCTAGCCGTTGCTACCCCATTCATTGCATCTTGAACTACGAGGTTAAGATTGTGTGCATTACAATGCACAAAAAGGGCACGAGGTTCTTCGGTTTTCATTCTTGCTTGAAGTTCTGAAACTGACCCAGAAACGTTTGCCGCACCATCGTAGCATTGGCCCTTAAGTTTAGAAACAGGCAAATTTAAGCGTGAGAAAACATCTTTCACGAGGTTGAACAATGTTTCAGCTTTCTCGTCGGATGTTGTATAAAATCCAATGAAGTACTCAGTAGCTATGAGCTCTTCAGATACAACTCTAATGTAAACAGAAAATTGTTCCGTCCTCGATGTATCGGCAGCTCCATCCAACATTATTGCGACAAATTTTGCTTCCTTAATTTTTTTCATGTTCCTTAGCAGAATTTCAGTAGCCATAAGTTCTATAATTTCGTTCTGAATCTCGTGGTGGAGCCATTTACTACCAGTTCGTTTTATCCAGGACTCAAGCTCAGGCACATTTTCAGCGCGCGCTCGTAAAAACGCCATAAAATTAGAATCTTCATCATTATTTGCTCCACGTAATGCTAAACCTTGCTTCTCCAAAAATTTTAGTGTGCTAAATACTTTTTTCAAGGCAGTGTGGTGAACCATCATTTGTTTCAACGCTTCAGATGAAAGAAGCTCGCCGACGTTCACAGAAGAGTGATGGTTTTTTAAAGCCTCCACACTTTCGAGATGCAAAGAACTTTTCGAATGTGCTTTGATCCGTTCCACCCCGTGCTTCCAATAGCTGAAGCCTCTGTCCAGCCATATTTCCTTTGACTGCAAATAACAGGCAGCAAAAGAAAGTATTAATTTTTTTGCGATCCCGTCTGTGCACAATTTGCAAATCAAAAAACCAGCTTCATTTGTATCGAGGAACGGGAACTGGGTTTTCCATCTCTGATATGCTTTGGGTATAAGCGATGTCGAAACATTGGAATCTAAAAAGCCATAAGAAAATTTTGCATATGTATAAATATGTTTATACTAGCTGTCCGTAACGTTTCGATGGGAAATATCCACTTAATTAGTGAATCACAAAAGAGAGTAAATAATGCAAAATAGCTTATGTAGAGGAAAGTTGAGGCCGAATGAGCCAAAATTTAAAGAATGAACTTACCGCTACCTATACTAGTTTTAAGTTCATACCGACAATCGTCACTGGGACTGCTTGATGATGTCGAAGGAACAAAAGAATCGGTTGGCTGTTTCGGGACTTCGGAAGTATTGTCCTTGAGTCCCTCATTAACACTTTTCAACTTTATGATGAACCTGTCCATTTTGTTTTCAACGCTACTATCGGCACCTTAAATCACGTGGTAGAGCTTTGACTTTGAAATATGAAGTAGAAATATGCACATTAAAAAATTTCCGTGAAGATTCAAAGTGTGAGCAGTGAAGCTATACCGTTCTTCTTGCTTAACTCTCTTTCTTTGTCACTTCGCATGTGCGCAGTACGGTTTACGATTTCGCTGGAATTTTGTTTCCGTAGCGATGGCGATGGGGCTAGAAATAAAACTTCGAGATCATTGGTATGCTGTGCACGATAGTGTGTTCGTTCACAGAATATCGCTGCGGAAATTCGGAAAGAGCTTTCCTCTTACGTTTTGCTACTCTTTGTCTAAATTCTCTTCTTCTTCTTGTTGCTGCGTAGATATGATTTTCAGGCGTTTGCATTTGAGCTGAAGAGCCTCAAGACCAGTCACACAAACCAAAAGCCGGCTCCTCACGCTAAAGAGAGTAATTTCTGACTATTCAAATACACTAAGCATAATACATATCGCTTAAAAAATACCTTACGCAACAGGATAGATATTCTGGGTATTTGTAGTCATAGAATAAGGATACAAAGAAAAGAAGCACTCCATCTACCCCATGCTGCCCAGTTTTCATCAACGGCTATGTTTGTTCATCATTGCCGTTTTCTTACATTTCGCTCTAGGTCATAATAGGTCTGTTCCCGTACTACGATTAATTGCGATTAATCGCGATTAATTGCAATGAAGCTGTTCCCGTACTCCGTTTTACTGAAAACTGAAAATTTCCCCTCTTTCAGTAAATTTCAGTAGGGTCTGAGCTACTGAAAAATACTGAAAAGTGGCAAACAGAGTAAATATTTTCAAATGTGCGCGGCAAGCAACATATTTTTTGCGTAATGTTGCTATGAAGGTCGAATATTTTTGTGGCGATAATTTATCACCGCTTAGGATGACTTTATAATCACTATTGTTCTCCCAAAAACCGAAAACTGACACTTTCGGCTGTCAATTTTCAGGAAATTCAATGAAAGCGATCCCGTACTTTTCATTAAACTCCCCACCACATGATTCAGGAAAATTCAGTAAAATTCAGTTACTGAAAGTACGGGAACAGACCTAATATGATGGCCCCAGCTCATAAAATCAACCACCCCACCTTTTTATTTATTTCGTATCTCTTTTTGTATTTCGTGTCTCTTTACATTGGTTTTCTCTATGGTGACACTGAAAGGGTGCTGAGGAAGGCTACGTATCACCCAAAACGTGCCCGTCTGCATCAAATCGGATTTATTTTATTTATTTATTTATTTCTTTATTGCAGCTATTTGTTTTACAAAAAATAAGTAACATATGTTTATTTTATTGCTCGCAACTCGCAAAAGTGGGAACACTTGTGCGCGAGAGCGGGGATACTCCTAGCGGGGATTAAAATATTTATTTATTTTCCATGTTTAAAGAAAATGTGAAGAAATAAATCGAAATGAATAATGAAATGAAATGAAAAATGAAAGCGAAATAGTAATCTTAAAACACACAATGAATCAAATTAAATGAATTAATGTAAGATCTATATAGGTATGAGGTTATTTTTATGATGGGTCCGTGATGTAGTGCTATATTATTTAGATTAGTCAAGAGATTTGAAACTTAACTCCGCAATTTGTGGATCTGTAGATTGCAAGAAGCCGCATTTGGCTTGGGGCTACCGGCTTCAGACCATCCATTCGATCGTAAAACATTGCAATATGTAAAATTAATTGAAAGTGTGTTTGACTGTAATACTGGCTACAATTTGCGCTTTTAAATGCTATTTTATGGGCAACACTTACGATTTCTAGGGTACCTTGGAAACCATTAGAAATCATATGTTTTAACGGAATGTGGTAGTTTTGCTGTTGAAGACATTCGTAAATACTGTCTTTGTTTCACATTTAATTTATACTTCTTCACCACAACTAGAAAAATAAATTATCAATTTTTTAATTATATTAATGTGGCATATAGGATCGAAATTTTAGGGTGGGTAATTACCCACCGTTTGATTTCCCAGGTGGGTAGTACTAACACATTATAAAATCTAAATTTGGCTGGTAGCAATTTAAATGCAGTTTCTACTGCTAAAGAGAGAGAATAACATATGCATTTCACAAAGATCAAATTATTGTAGAACTACGTTTTGAGTTTTTAGGGACTTGTGCTAATGTATCGAATCACTGCGCACCATATTTTAGGGCAATCAAGAGCAGTACTTTCACTCAATACTCGTGAGAATGAGATCTAATTACTGTGAATATCATTTTAAAACAAGGCAGTTCATTTTGTAGTGAGCAGCTTATTGTCACACGAAATTTCGGATTTATTATCTAAACAACCTTTCGAAATGATCCACAGAACTATGAGAACAATGTTCTGTTATGAATGGCGATATTTTTAACTGTGCGGTTTTAGTTTTTCTTGCAATATTTAAATTCATAAGCTCAGTGATTTTTTTAGTCTATCAATATCCATTCTTTCCGCTTTTTTATGTGCTTTGCTATTTCAGGTAAGAGCAAATATTTTTTTTGTGAGCAGACATAATGCAGAAATGACCCATTCTAAACGTAAATTAAAAAATATTTTGAGGGAAAATTTTGTGACACGCCCGCTATTCGAATCATATGTTTTTATTCGTATATGAGTAGAATATAAAATAAATTAATTTACAGGTTAAGCTGCGTACCCATAGGGGCAAGGCTAATGGCCAAGGCATTCGTTGGCTCGGATTTGCTTAGTGTGTACGAAGAGCCAACTTTGGCGTTGGCCTTGGTTGCCGTTCGCTCTGCCGGCGGTAATATCAAAGCGTTGGCGATGTAATGGCCTTGGGACTTTGATCTAGTGGGGACGTTTGTTCGTCAATAGCTCAGCGCGGACCGCATCCAACATCTCGGCCCCAAGCAATTGGCCCGAATCACGGCCTGTGTAGACAGCACAGCCAACGCCAATAGTTGAGAAGCAATATTTGTTCAAACTGTCATTGGCCGTTCGTTGGTTGTATACATATGTACGCGCCTTTAGTGTGACACTAGTTTGTATTTACATACAATCCTGGCCGTCATATATGCAGGCCGGTCGCGACTTGCAATCTGACAGGTATTAAGGTACTATCCAAAATCGTATTGGTCGAGAAAAGTACCTCAGCTGATGGAGAAAAAGTACCTTAACTCCGCCATCATGTACGCTAATAACTTTTGCGATCGGCCTGCTTTATGAAGGCCAAGATACAGCACTATACTGCCTTACTAAGCATAAACGTGCTATCTGAATTTTTCTCTTTTTTGAGTTAATACCGAATTCAAAAACTACATACTCTTTTACATTATTCTACAAAATTTGAAAAACCTATCTTTTGTGAAAGTACAGTCTATCAAGAATAAGTTTACACATAGGAAAAAAATTCAAATTTTGATCTTTCTAATTATAAAATACTACGTTGTATTTATGTAAATGAATTTTTTTTTATTAATTATAGTTATTGACATTATTTCCAACCGATATATACAAAAAAGTGTAATTTCAATGCAAAAAAGAACGAAAAGAACAACGAAAACAATTATTACAATTCTTGAAGTGTCAAGAAACTCTTTATACCGGGTTTCCACTAAAGAGACAAAAAAAGAAACACGGACAAAAAATGTTTTCCTGAACAAAAAAACATGAATATTTTGTAAAAACTGAACAGTTTCGAGAACATTTTGTCTCTGAAAACTGTTTTAGTAAACAAAACACCTTCCCATCGCGAGTCGGTAAGATCAAAGGAAAACATTTATGTTCGGAATTTTTGTGTCTATTTGGTTGAAACATGCACTTTTGTTTTCTGCGACAGCACTCGGTTTATCAATTAATGTACGTTGGTTCACCTCGTGTAAAATTTTTATTCTTGTGTATTTCATATTTGTGTAAACTGAAGAATTTTTCATACATGTGAATTTTTCATATTTGTGTAAATCATTATGAGTTAAAAAAAATTCTAGCGCATCAGAACCGCTAGAAAACTAATTTTCGAAGAAATTGTCTTTGAGTGACAAAAAAATATGGAAAGACGTAATACACTTTTGTAGAATCATATCAACCATTCCTTATCCAAAGCAACAAAACCCAACTATAACACAAATGATAAAAATGTTCAGTGCTGGCAACACTTTCCCAACGAAGCAGCAATAAGTTACCCATAACAAGCTCATACTTAAATCAACTTATCCTTTGAATTTCGTTCTCATCGGAGGATTTCATCGAAAGCTTCAGCGGTTAAACGTTGTTTGAGGCTGCCATCCGAAAACTGTTCAAAACTCGGAAAATTTAGAAATTGGTTTCTTATTTTTATTGCAAATGCTTTGCATATGAGTATGTTATTTGAAGCATCTGTTGGTGCAATATTTACGAAAATGGCCAATGCTGGTTACCCTGTGTTAGCAGCAAAGCAAAATATATACCAAATCTGCTTCACGTTAAGTTAAACCCAACCAGTAAATTACGTTTCGATTGAATCATTGCGCTGGAAGTTATACGGGTGAAAAGAATTTTAGGGTTACCACCCTCAAAACTTTCCAAATTTTTAAGGCGTTAATATTTGTTGTCAATTTTCATTGCAGGATGATTCCCATTTGCAAATCTAATAGCATAATCGCTCAGTAAAGAAATTCCATAAAATTACAAAAATGATCATAGCTGGCAGCTCTTTCATGATTTTTCTACGAAATTCCTACGACATTTGGTTCACATAAAGGTCCCTTTACTGCGTGAACTTAATTTTGATTTCAAGACTGGACCGGAAGTTATAGGGAAAAAAGCTTTATTTTGCTGAGCAAATTTGCAAGATTGAGGAGACAAAAATATCCATAGCTGGCAACTCTATTCTAATTTTTCAGCCAAACTTCCACCAAATATTATCAAAAGTAAGGTCCAAATATTCTGTGAATTTCGTTAAAATCTGATGGCTGAATCGGAAGTTACAGGCCAAAAACCGGTTTTTTTTCTCAGTGATTTTTTAAGATGGTACCACTGCCACAGGGTTGCCCGCATTTCAAAATCACTTCTATCAGACCTATTCCTAGTTAATACCAACATGTCCTGTAAATTTCATTATGATCAAATAATCCGGTCGTTAGTTCTCGAGTGCTGAAAATAGAGGTAATTTAGTGATGGGTTGCCGTTCTTGTGTAAACCGGAATTTTCAAAATTTCAATTTGATATGATGAACAAAAGTCAAAATTTATCAATGGTTCAAAGTTTTTGTCAAAAATCAAAAATTTTTGAGGAGGGTCAATGATTTGAAGGATTTTTTTTCGGGAGCCTCCCGTAGCTACAGAGTTACCCGCACTATCTTGAAAATTCAGGCGTGTTAAATCTTACTCAACATCAATATGCCCTTCGAATTTCACGATGATCCAAATTTTTGTCATTAGTAATGACAAATCAAAATTTGAAAAAAAGTCTTTGCCTACTTTTAGGCACGCTGCACCCACACACAGCTCAAAATTTCCAACTTTTTAACATAGACAAGCTTAGAACATAATAAGTTTTCATTCCAAAATATTTATTTCAACAAAAATGTACACTGCTTGGAAATAAAGGAGTACCTCAAAATTCACTTAAACGCTCGCCGGCTCCAAAAGGTTTTGGGTATCTAAATTTTAGCAAGTTATGGACCTACCTACTATATACATCTACGTCCTCCGAAAATTTCAGCTCAATCGGCGTGGCCACTCCAGAGACTATTTCTCCTAATCATTTTGCTGATATTTATATATATTTATATAAATATATGTATATATATATATATATATATATATATATATATATATATGTATATATATATATATATATATATGTATATGTATATATATATATATATATATATATATATATATATATATATATATATATATATATATATATATATATATATATATATATATATATATATATATATATATATATATATATATATATGTATATATATATGTATATATATAAAGCAATATGAATTTTCGGCCAAATGAGTTTAATATTAATTTTCTTCGAAAATTAGTAACAACAGTCAACTGGCTAAAGTGCGAAAATTCGCACTGGACTGCGAAAATTCGCACTGAACTGTGAAAATTCGTACTGAACTGTGAAAATTCGCACTGTGAAAACTCGCACCGGACTGCGAAAATTCGCACTAGACTGCGAAAATTCGCACTGGACTGCTAAAAGTCGCACCGCGAAATTCGAACTGCAAAATTTCGCTCTGGAATGCGAAAATTTCGCACTGAAATGCAAAAAATTCGCACTGATATGCGAAAATTTCCCATTGGAATGCGAAAATTTCGGAATGGAATTGCGAAATTTATTTTTCGCAGTCCAGTGCGAATATTTGCAGTCCAGTGCGAATCTCGCAGTCCAGTGCGAATTTTCGCAGTCCAGTGCGAATTTTCGCAGTCCAGTGTGAATTTTCTGTGTGAATTTTTGCAGTGGGAATTTTCGCAGTGCGAATTTTCGCAGTGCGAATTTTCGAAGTGCGAGTTTTTGCAGTGCGAATTTTCGCAGTGCGAAATTTTTGCAGTGCGAATTTTCGCCGTCCAATGTGAATTTTCACAGTGCAAATTTTCTTAGTCCAGTTTTCGCAGTCCAGTGCGAATTTTCGCACTGCGAATTTTCGAATGCGATTTTTCGCAATGCGATTTTGCGCAGTGCGAATTTTCGCAGTACGGATTTTCGCAGTCCGGTGCGAATTTTCGCAGGCCAGTGTGAATTTTCGCAGTCTAGTGCTAATTTTTGGCAGTGCGAATTTTCGCAGTCCAGTGAGAATTTCCGCAGTGAGAATTTTCGCAGTGTGAATTTTCGCAGTGCGAATTTTCGTAGTCTAGTGCAAATTTATGCAGTCCAGTGCGAATTTTCAGGTAGTATTGAATTTAAAATCTTCAATACTCTCCGAAAAAATACCCCATGAATATCATTCCCCCAAAAATCCCTCAGAGCTTAAATTTTCCCTTAAATTGGGGCGAAAATACCCTAATTTGGCAGCCTAGCTTCCAGATAATGCTGACGTATCCGAGCAGAGGGCGTACGTGAATTATATATATTGGATATTTGTTTATATCACAATATATGTTTCGATATAGTACGTGAATTTCGCGTCACTGATTTTAAGTTCCACTTTCACTTTACTAGGTTGCTTAAGATTTTTAATTCAAAGCACAAATTTATTTTAATTAAATAGTGTTTTATTTTGCAGGTTTACTAACAACTAACTTGTTGTCTACTCAACAATTGAATACTTAAGAACTAAGATGCATCAATTGTACTGACATATTTACGATTCTGTTATCAAGTACAATTGCATCTTGGAATATGCATTTTGAATTTCATGTCTTATCGTGGTGGTTTCCTTTAGTTCGAAGTTCGATAAGAAATGAAATTTCATGTATTTTATATGTTGCATACAAATGTATTTTGATAAGAAATGTAATTTCCTGTGTTGCATTCTTTTAGATAGAAATGTAATTGGATAATGAGTGTAATTTCCTGTGTTGCATTCTTTTAGATAAAAATGTAATTCTATAAGGAATATAATTTCCTGTGTTGTATTCTTTTAGATAAAAATGTAATTCTATAAGGAATATAATTTCCTGTTTTGTATTCTTTTGAAATGTTCGTTATTAGTTTACATGACCAATACTTGGTATGAATTTTGTGGTAATCTCATGATCTGCCTTTATGTGTGGCTTGGATAGGGATTTGCATATAATTCCTCCCCCCCTTAAGAATGTCGTTGTCCTCAACGGAAACTGTTTCTAGATTTTTCTTTACATTTATATGAATTGATCTTCTATTTTTGAAATATAAGTATATAATTATTCCAATTGATATACTGATTACTATTACGAAACTTGATCCTATTATTGAATTCCTTTGATGTGCATATTTAATTTCTCTAATTTCTTCTAAATTTTTTAAATTTTCGATTTTTAATGTTTCAATACTTTCTGCATATTTAAAATTTGATATATTCTTGATTGGTTCTAATAATAATATTTGCTTGAATTCTTTGACATCATTTGTATAAATTTTATTTTTTATATTCAATTAACAATTACTAAATCTTATTATATATGTTCCTTCGAGTTTGTATGTTTTCTCGTTACAGTTTTGATTTATCTTTCCTACAAGGTTTGTTACAATTACTAGACCCTTCTCGATTTCTTCTACTTTAGTGTCTTTTGGCACTTTGATTATACATTTTTCGTCTTTACATTGTAATTTATTGTTTAAATTCTTTACTTTATTTTCTATTTCATAGTATTCTCCAGAGTACATTACTACTTCTTTTGTATCAATATTCAGTGTTTCTGATTTTCCATTTGGTATTTGTTTAATATAATATGATAATAATGGATGTGTGAAAATTGGTATATTTACTACAAAAATTATCGTTTTATTTTTCGTTAATACATTGGTCGTAATTTCTTTTAGTTCTTCTACTGATAAATTGTAAGAATCTATTTCATCTTTCGTTAGTATTGATCTCGTCATTATTCCTGTTTTGGCTGAGTTAACATTGTCTATAATTTTCTCTAGCTCGTCTTTTCTGTGGTCTAGGTTCTGGTTTACTTGTATTGTCATTAGTATTCTATTTATTGACTTCATTTGTTCGTCTACTTTACTAGTTAAATCATCATATAGTTTTTTTGTTTTATTTATGTTGTCTACGATCTTATTCAAGTTATTCTGGAAAACGTCATTTATTTTAATCTGTTTGTTCATGTTTTCTATTAGATTATGATTATTCGTGTCTATGACCTGTAAGTGTCCTAATATTTCTTCGTAGTCATCATTGTCCATTACTCCAAATAAAAATTTGTATGCTGATCCTACTGGGTTAATTAATCCTCTCTTAATTCTATATATTTTTTCCGAAACGTTAGTTGCCTTCCGTGTTCTAGGTTCTATTCTGGGTTTAATCGTGATTCCTTCTTCTTTATTGAAATTTAATAGTTTTATTTCTCCTTTGATTGTTTCTATTGTTTCTAACATATATGGATCTAACCTTACTCTTCTTGTTATTTCAATCATTGCATCTTCATATTGCTTTAGGTTTATGATGTGGTAAATTCTTTTATAATCCTTAATTAATCTTACTGGGTCCTTTTTTATTAATATGATTCCTGATTCCGTCTTAATCTCCTCAATGCTAATTTCTGCTTTGATCATCGTTATCGTCATTATTAGTGTAAATAGTATCGTTTTTATTGTCCATCCCATTTTGTTTGTCTGAAATGATAGACATTTCTGTTTTATTCATGTACTGTTTCTTCCTTTTGATTCTACTCGTATGTATTCTAGCTTTTTGTTTCCCTTTCATATTCGTAATTATTTCTCCTTTATCATTGACTATAACTTCTATCTTCCTAAATTTGGGTTTCATTTTATTCCTTTCGTTTTCTTAATTCTTTATGAAAATAGATCCTTCTTTAATTTTTGGTTCTTCTTCTCTATTTTTATTGTGTACCTTTAACCATTTGTCCTTCTTCTTCTGTAGCATCTTATGTGTTTTTTCTTTACTAATTTTTCCGAACTGAATTTCCATGGGTTTGTTCTCTGTCGTCGAATGTATGCTATTATTATAGTGTTCTGTTGCTTTGGCTAATATTTCTGTTGTATTAAGCTCTGGACTCGTTATTGCTAATGTTCTGATGTGTTCTAGTAGTGTACTGTGACATCTGCTCATGTCTGAGTTGCCTGTATGCGTTTTAGGTGCGTTAAAATGTAATTCTATACCTTCTTTCCTACAGAAATCTTTTACGTTGATCATATTGAATTCGTTATCCGCTACTATTTTGTTTGGTTTTCCTAGGATCGAATTTCTTTCTCTAATAAGTTCTATGAATGCTTTCGCGTTTTTGTCCATTGTTTCTTTTGTGTATAAATGCTTTGAAAATTTGTCGACCGTTGTAAAATATTGCCGCTTGTTTATTAGAAATATGTCGATATGAACTATTTGATTAATGTCCGTTGGGGTCTCTGTTTCTATAAATTCGGGTTTTATTGGTTTCCTATCGTATTTAACTTTGTTGCAGGTTTCACAATTATTGATGTATTTTCCTATATAATTTATAATCCCTTCGTAATAGTATTTGTTCTTTATTTCTGCATAGTTTTCGTTTATTCCTCTGTGATTCCCTTGTTCGTGTATTTCCTTGATCTTCTCATAGCATTCATCTTCTGATTCTAAATCTTTTGCTCTGTGTGTACATTTGGTAAATTTTAAATTTGTATTGTTCGAATATAGTTTCATTAGTATCATCTGTTTCTTATTCCATTCGTGGTCATCTGTTTCACAATATATGCCTACATATCCTTTTTCTGGTAAAAATCTTCTCAATCTATCTATTACTTCATTTTCCGTATCTTTTTCGCTAATGTATATTAGTTTCTTTTTCTGTCTAAATTCGTATTCCTGCTTAATATTTTCTTTTATGATTATTATCTGGGTTTTATATTTATTAACTATTTCTTCTTTTATATTTATGTGATCGTGTTCATCTTCGTGGCTGCTATGTATTGTTGCTCTATCGCTAATTAATTCTTCATCTAATAAATTTATTTCATTCTCCTCTGTGTTTATTCTGCTCAAAAAGTCTGCTACATTGTTCTCTTTGCCCTGTATATATTCTATGTCAAAATTAAATTCATTCAACTTAATCTTCCATCTTTCTAACTTCGCATTTGGTTCCTTTAAATTACTTAACCATACGAGTGGTCTATGATCCGTCTTGATTCCAAATTTTACTCCGTACAGATAAGGTCGAAAGTACTTGGTTGCCCACACAATTGCTAATAACTCCTTCTCTATTGTTGAATAGTTCCGTTCATGTTCGTTGAGCGTTCTACTCGGGAATGATATGGGATGTCCTTGCTGTGAGAGTACCGCTCCTATCGCTTTGTCCGAAGCGTCTGTTGTTAACGTAAATTTTACTTTGAAGTTCGGGTATCTTAGTATTGGAAAGTTTGTTATTAAATCTTTAAGTTTTTCGAATGCTGCTATATATCTTGTATTCTTTAAGTCTATTTTCCTTCCTTTTTTTAATACTTCCGTCATTGGCAATGCTATTTGTGCGTAATTTTGTATAAATTTCCTATAATATCCAGTGATTCCTAAAAATGACTTCACTCTTTTGACTGTGTCTGGAATCTTTAAATCTCTTATTACTTTTATTTTGTTTGCATTAGGTTCTATGCATTCTGTGGTTAGTACATGCCCTAAATAATCCGTGCTTTTTGAAAAAAATTTGCATTTATCCATCTGTATTTTTAGTTTATGCTTCCTTAAGGCGTCGAAAATTCTCCTTGTATTGATTTCCATTTCTTGCATAGATGTTGCAAAAATTAAAATGTCATCCAAATATACTACGCAAATTCTGTTTATGTACTCCCTTAACACCTCATTAATCATTCGTTGGAAAGTTGCGGGTGCATTCTTTAATCCGAATGGCATACGTATAAACTCATAGTGTCCTTGGGGTGTTGAGAAAGCTGTCTTATATCTGTCATGTTCGCTGACTTCGATTTGGTGAAAGCCTTTTGCTAGGTCTAGAGTTGTAAAGTATTGTGCCCTTCCTAACTTGTCGAATATTGACTCTATATTTGGTATTGGTAATTTGTTGTCTACTGTTTCTTCATTTAGCTTCCTGTAATCTATCACTATTCTCCATTTTTGTATTCCTGAATTATCTATCTTCTTGGGTACTATCCATATAGGTGCATTATATGGTGAATTCGAGGGTTTTATAATTTTTTGTTCTAACATCTCATTAATCTGTTCTTCTACTTCCTTCTCATGTGCTGGTTGAAATCTATAGATTCTTGAGTATAGTGGTTTGTTACTCTTTGTGATTATTTCATGCTTTGTAATTGAAGTGCAAGAAAGATCCTCTCCGTCTTTGTATAGGATATCCTCATAATCGTTGAGTATTTTCCTCAAAGTCTTTGCTTCCTCCATGTTTAAGTCTTCATAGAATTTCTCCCTATTATCTTTTGTTTTAATTATTTCTGATATGTAATTTATTTCATCTGGTATTGCGTATTCAAAATTCAATTTCTGATTGTTTACGTACATGTAGCCTTCTCCTAAGTTCAGACTGACATTTAAAGCGTACAGTAAGTTTTGCCCTATTATAGCTTTGAAATTCTTATTACGGAAATCCATTATGTTCCATATTATCCCTTTCTCTACTGGTAATTTAAACTCTTCTGGCATTCTAGTTCTAACTTTTTCTGTTATATAATATGCGCCTGTTAATCCGTTGACTGTAATTGGGTTATCTAATTTTATTCTTCTTGCATTGGGAAAATGATAGTTTCTGTCTATACTCGATATTGATACTCCTGTATCTATTAAAATTGGTATTTCGTCTCCTTCTATATTTAATCTAATTATGGGTAATCTTGTTCCGAGGCGAGTGAATGAAAATTTACGTCCATTTCTTCTCCTGAATTCCTACTTTGGTTTTGCTGTCTATAGTTGACTGTTCTCATTTGCTCTGTTTGGTTAGTTCTAAACTGATTACTCCCTTCATTTCTATTTAGTCTAAATGGGTTAAATTGTCCGCTGTTATTGTTTCTTGTATTCTGTGCTTGTCCCTGATTATTGTCATTTCTTCTATAATTGTTCGGGTAGCTTTCATCTCTAATAAAAATGCTTTATACTCTGGTAACAGTGACTTGAATCTATTCAATACTAAATTTTCGTTTCTTTCTGGTTTAAATTCGTCATATAATATATTTCTTGGGTCTTGAAGATATTTGGTATTTAATTTATTTAATAGCTTAGTTAAACTATAATATGCTTCTTCTGGATTTTTTGTACTTACTTTGTGGACTGCATTGGTTAAACTTGCATACGTTTCGTTCACGCCAAATGTTGCTATTAATAGATGCTTAATTTTCTCCCACGTTGGTTCTGTGATCTTCTGCACCGTATTTCTCGCTCGTCCTTGGATTTTATTCATGATGATCCTGAATAAATACGCCTGCTGATTTCCTGCTGTCAATCTTAGTAGGGTGTCTGCTTCGTTGATCCATGATGTCAATGCGTATTCTCTGTTGTCTCCGGTGTACGTTGGTACTCTTCTTGCTTCTCGAAGGACATCTTCAAATGATAAGTTCAGTGGTGCTTCTTCTTGTTGTGCCATTGTTTATTTTGTTCACTGTTCAGATTTAGTTCTGGAGGACTTTTATTATAACTTCTCAGTGTTTAACAGGAAGTTGAGCGCTTCTTCTTATGATGCTGCTCACTACTTTGCAATGTAGTTTGTATTATATTATTCACTGTTCAGATTTAGTTCTGGAGGACTTTTATTATAACTTCTCAGTGTTTAACAGGAAGTTGAGCGCTTCTTCTTATGATGCTGCTCACTACTTTACAATGTAGTTTGTTATTATTGTTTTATTCACTGGCTTTGACTTATGCCAAAGTGGGCTTACTAATTTAACTTTTAATTTCACTTTACCGTGATCCAGTTATAGTAATTTGTTCTTACCTTCTATATTCGTTAGAAGTATTGAGTTTGTAGGTTTATGCTCCAAGTTGACTTCACTCTACTTTGGAGACCGACTGCGCCAATTATATATATTGGATATTTGTTTATATCACAATATATGTTTCGATGTAGTACGTGAATTTCGCGTCACTGATTTTAAGTTCCACTTTCACTTTACTAGGTTGCTTAAGATTTTTAATTCAAAGCACAAATTTATTTTAATTAAATAGTGTTTTATTTTGCAGGTTTACTAACAACTAACTTGTTGTCTACTCAACAATTGAATACTTAAGAACTAAGATGCATCAATTGTACTGACATATTTACGATTCTGTTATCAAGTACAATTGCATCTTGGAATATGCATTTTGAATTTCATGTCTTATCGTGGTGGTTTCCTTTAGTTCGAAGTTCGATAAGAAATGAAATTTCATGTATTTTATATGTTGCATACAAATGTATTTTGATAAGAAATGTAATTTCCTGTGTTGCATTCTTTTAGATAGAAATGTAATTGGATAATGAGTGTAATTTCCTGTGTTGCATTCTTTTAGATAAAAATGTAATTCTATAAGGAATATAATTTCCTGTGTTGTATTCTTTTAGATAAAAATGTAATTCTATAAGGAATATAATTTCCTGTTTTGTATTCTTTTGAAATGTTCGTTATTAGTTTACATGACCAATACTTGGTATGAATTTTGTGGTAATCTCATGATCTGCCTTTATGTGTGGCTTGGATAGGGATTTGCATATAATTCGTGTGTGGCCCTCAAAAATATGATTTATTTTTGGCTCGTTTCTTAATAAAGCCGGGCTGTTTATTCGCTTGGCAAAGGGTTTTGTCTTAGTGTAAGGTGAGACTAAGTTGCCCATTCAATATAATACCGAGAACACAAACGCTATCAACGGGAGATAATAAGCTGTTGCCAAGAAAGTAGGTGTTCTGTGTGACCGTGCATTTATGGGTAAAACTTATACTTGCTTATATTGCAATTCTGATCAAGTGAGTCAAGATTCAACCGTGTGGTATAGTTTGAAATCGTCTGCATAAAATAGCTGAGGTATATTTGACAGGAAGTCAGATAGATCGGATATGAATATGTTAAAAAAGTACTTTTTTGTACACCATAGGTAGCAAATATATTTTTTGATAAATTTCTTGAAATTTTACGAATTGGATTCGATTGTGAAAGTAGGAACTGAGCCAGCTAAGTCTAAATTTGTGCAGCTTGAGAACCAAGATAAAATGGTCAACTCTGTAAAAAGCTTTACTAAAGTCAATGTAGACTGCGTCAATTTGATAGTATTTCTCAATATACACATAAGTTTCGAAACTAAAATTGTCAAGTATGTGATATTTGAGCTGCCTTTTCAGAAGCCATGCTGTTCTCGTTCAAAAGAGAATCAACTAGTGGAGAAAGTTTATTGTACACAAGTTTTTCAAAAAGTTTCGGAATCGAAGATGAAATGGCAATGCCCCTATAATTTTCGATACAGCATCTATCTCCATTTTTGAAAAATGGTGTTACATATGAAAGTTTCTAACAGGTTGGGAAATCCCCAGATAATAGTGATTTGTTGAATATGCATAGGGGGCTACTAGCTGATGAGGAAGACGATCAGGACCAAAATCTTTGTTAAAATCGATTTCCATAATAGCTTTACATATTTCTTCACGTGGTATTTTATGTAGTTGAATCAGAACGAGAAAGGTTTGAGTTAGATGGGACTGGTACATTGAAATTTGTTTTGGAAATTTTCAGCGTGTTAATGGCAAATATCTTTGAGAGAGACGAGGTGACATGATTGGAGAACATTGATGATGTTTAATCAGTGGTGTTCCGCTTCATATTTATTAGAATTTTTTCGGGTTGTGTTATATATTTTTGCCGGTTTTTTAGGGTAGTTTTGTTAATTTTGTCAAGAACTGTTAGCTACTTCATTGTATTCTTCCTGAATATCAGATTCCTACGATTTCGCATATGCCTAATGTCGCTGTCAAGCCATGGTTGAGATAAATTTTCCTTTTTTTAATCTTAAGGACATATCTTTCAACGGCGTCAGCTATTATATTTTAAAAATTGGAAACGGCTTCCTGAAGATCTATTGTTGAAAGAGTATTCGTCCAATCTACAAAGTCAAGAATGTAATAATTGGTCACATAATTACCGCGAACACGTTTTGGGGTGGATTCTTCGGAGCCAATTTTCCATCACTCCAAAGCCGGCGAATTTTCAAATCGTTATCAAATGCAAGTTTAAAACATATTCAAAGTTCATTTCGCATATTTGGTTTTGCGAAAATGTCTTTCTTTCTGTAATCATACGGAGTACTTAGGTTAACGTTAAGGTTAACGATAACTAACATTAGGTGAAACTTAACTAAAAAATAAAATAAAATTTCAGCTCGACAACGCCACACATGACGCGCTCACGAGGAACGGTAATCTAAATAAAATATTATTGTCTCGCTATTGTAAAACCCTACATCAGTGCACTCGGACTCGAACGAGAGAAATGGTCCAATTTTCGAGTTTTTGTTTATTAGTGTGAGAATGAGTTACGGGTGTGTGCCCTACTAAGTTCATGCGGAAACGCCAATTTGAAAACCGGCGAGTGAAGATTGTTTTTGTAAATGAAATGTTGTGCGTGTATTTAAAAAGGCTAACTCACATATGGGTACACGAATAGCCATTTCGTATCCATTTTCTTTTATAAATGTGGTGTGAGTGCAACCAGCGTTGCCTTATTTGCAAACATTTTGTAGATACACTTAATTACTAATTATATGTTATCAATTCCGTTTTATTTTACGCTACCAAAGCCAAGTTCTTAATTAATGTAACTTCTTTTTTATTTCTCGTTCGGCGGCGAGCGTTTTAGTGAATTTTCAAGTACTCCTATATTTCCAAGCAACGTACATTTTTGTTAAAATAAATGTTTGGGAATAAAAACTTATTATGTTTTAAGCTTGTCTATGTTAAAATGTTGGAAATTTTGTGCCGTGTGTGGGTGCAGCATGCCTAAAAGTAGGCAAGGATTTTTTTTCAAATTATGATTTGTCATTACTTCTAAGAAAAACAATGGATCATCGTGAAATTTGCAGAGCGTATTAATGTTGACTAAAATTTAGCAAACGTTGATTTTCAAGACAGTGCGGGTAACCCTGTAGGTACGGCAGGTTCCTGAAGAAAAAACCTTCAAATCATTGACCTTCCTGAAAATTTTTTGATTTTTGACAAAAAAATCAAATCATTGATAAATTTCAACATTTGTCAATCGTGTCAAATTAAAATTTTCAAAATTCCGATTTGCACAAGAACGGCAACCCATCACCAAATTACCTCTATTTTCAGCACTCGAAAGTTCTGTTCACGAGAACTGACGACCGGATTATCCGATCATTATGAAATTTACAGGACATATTGGTATTAGCAAGGACCGGGTCTGATTTTGAAATGCAGGCAACCCTACGGCAGTGGTACCATCTGGAAAAATCACTGAGAAAAAAAACCGGTTTTTGGCTTATAACTTCCGATTCAGCCATCAGATTTTTACACAGTACTTGGATCTTACTCTATGTAACATTTGGTGAAAATTTGGCTGAAAAATTAGAATAGGGCTGCCAGCTATGGTGATTTTTGTCTCATAAATCTTGCAAATTTGCTCGGCAAAATAAAGCTGTTTTACTAATGTTCGAAGAACATTAGTATTAAAATCGATTCGGCCAAAAATTCATATTTCCATATATATATATATATATATATATATATATATATATATATATATATATATATATATATATATATATATATATATATACATATATATATATATATATATATATATATATATATATATATATATATATATATATATATATATACATATATATATATATATATATACATATATATATATATATATATATATATATATATATATATATATATATATATATATATATATATATATATGTATGTATATATATATATATATATATATATATATATATATATATATATATATATATATATATATATATATTTATCATCAAAAAATTTCAGTGAGATAATCTCGGAAACGCGCCATCCGATTGAGCTGAAACTTTCAGAATACATTGGTGTATATGCAGAATAGGTCCAAATCTCACTAAATGTCAATTATCTTTAACCCTTTGGCGCCGGCGGCCATATTAGTGATATTTTTAATATACCTATTATTCCGTACACAAATAATTTTTGCAAAAATAAAGTTGACAAAATAAATTTCGAACGTGTTTTACATGTGAATCGGATGATGTTTTGGAATTTTTTAACCCCATGTGTGCGCTGGGTGCCTAAAAAGAGAACGGGAAAATTTGCAAATTTTTAAATTGCGATTAAATCTTGACAGAGCTATTCAATCATTGTCTCACAGTCTCTCTTGAAAAAATGCCGCTTTTTCAAAAAAAGCCATTCATATGTAAATCTTTTGCTTTGTTCACATAGAAAAAAAAAATTGATATGGTATAACGGGCACGCCTGGTAACCCTTGCCCAATTTACCTATATTTTTAGCATCAAAAACTTCTGTTCACGGAAACTCACGATCCAATAAGCAGAATTAATTGAAATTTACAAAATATATTGGTCTTAAATAGGACCAAATCTGATAGAAGTGATTTTGAAATGCGGGCGATTCTGTGCCAGTGGTGCCATCTTGAAAAATCACTAAAAAAGATAACTGCTTTTAGCCCTATAAATTCTGATTGAATCGTTCGATTTTAACGAAATTCACACAATAGCTGGACCTTAGTTCATTTGGTAGCAATTTGGTTGAAAAATTCGGTTGGAACTGCCAGCTATGATAATTTTGGTGTCTTAAATTTGAAAAAATAAAAATTTGGAAGTGAAAACATTCAAACCATCGAATACCCTAAAAAATGTCCGTTTGTTACAATAAAACCAATCTGTATACAAATCTTATGCTTTATCTACACGTTCAAAGTAAAACTTTGGAAATTTCATGTCGGACAAGAACGGTAACCCTTTCCCAGTTAACCTATATTTTTAAGATCAAAAACTTCTGTTCACGGGAACTCACGAACCAATAATCAGATACAACTGAAATTTACAGAATGCATTGGACTTAAGTAGGACCAAATTTGTTGAATTGTGATTGCGATTTTGAATTGTGGGCAACTCGGTGCCATCATGAAAAATTACAAAGAAAAAACTGCTTTTTGCCCTATGAAATGTCAATAAGCTACCGGATTTGCATGCAATTCACACAGCAGCTGAACCTATTTCTAATCTCTGTTTGGTGGAAATTTGGTTGAAAAATTTGATTGGTGCTGCCAGCTATGGTAATTTTTGTGTCTTTGGTTTTGAAAATTCGCTCAGGAAAATAACACTTTTTGCCCTATAACTTCCAGTGCAGTCATGAAATCAATACAACTAATGGAACCTATTATAAACACTACTTAGGCCAAATTTGGTTGAAAAGCCTCGATAGGGCTGCCAGCTATTGTTGGTTTTGTGTTTGTTTGCAATATCTTTATTAAGCGGTTTTATCGTAGAATTTTCATATGGTAATGATATTGTAGTGACAATAAACAGCAAATATTAAGTTTTCGATTATTTGAAAAAACTCGCTGCAGGTAACCCTAAATTTCTTTATACTCCTATAACTTCGATTGTAATATAACAACGTGAAGCAGATGTGATATATTCTAGGCTTTGATACTGGCAGAAGGTTGGCAGCACGAGTCGGTTGTGCTACTTTTGTATCAATAAATGCTTACAGTTAGTATTCATACCGGAAACATTTACAATGAAAATAAATAATCAATGTTTCAATTCCCAAAGCTCTGCAAATTTTTCGGATTGCAGCCCCAAACACCAACTTCAGTTACAGCGCTGCAGGCACTGAGCATTTTCTTCATTGATGTTATATGAGATGCTGCTTTCAAAATTTTGTGAAATAAGCAACTGATAACGAAAATAATTAACCCGTGTTTTGCTCTCATAAACGTTGAAATTCATGCCAGTGGTAATATCTGAAACCTTCCACCATATGAGTTATAATGCATTATTGAGACCAAAGTAAAACGTGGCGTTTGAAACAGTTTGGCCGCAATAAGCAGCTCATGTGGTGCAATATGCACTCAAAACCTGCACAGTTCTTCGAACATTAGTGTTTCTAGCGGTTCAGGTGCGCTAGAGTTTTTTCCCTATTACTTCCGGTCCAGTGTAGAAATCAAAACGAAGTTCATGCAGTAAATGGACCTTAATGTAAACCAAATGTCGTAGGAATTTCGTACAAAAATCATGAAAGGGCTGCCAGCTATAACCATTTTTGTAATTTTTTGGAATTTCTTTACTGAGCGATTATGTCATTAGATTTGCAAATGGAAATGATCCTGCAATGAAAATTAACAACAAATATTAACACTTTAAAAATTTGGAAAGTTTTGAGGGTGGTAACCCTAAAATTCTTTTGCACCCGTATAACTTCCAGCGCAGTGATTCAATCGAAACGAAATTTGCTGGTTCGGTAAAACTTAACGTGAAGCAGATTTGGTAAGTATTTTGCTTTGCTGCTGACACAGGCTAACCAGCATTAGCTATTTCCGTAAATATTGCACCAACAGATGCTTCAAATTACGTATTCATATTGAAAGCATTTGCAATAAAAATAAGGAATCAATTTTTAAATTTTCCGAGTTTTGAACATTTTTCGGATGGCAGCCTCAAACAACGTTTAACCGCTGAAACTTTCGATGAAATCCTGCGATGAAAACTAAATTGAAAGGATAAGTTGATTTGAGTATGAGCTTCTTATGGTAAACTTATTGCTGCTTCGTTGGGAAAGTGTTGCCAGCACTGAACATTTTCATCATTTGTGTTATAGTTGAGTTTTGTCGCTTTGGATAAGGAATGGTTGATATGATTCTACAAAACAGTGTATTACGTCTTTCCACACTTTTTTGTCAATCAAAGACAATTTCTTCGAAAATTAGTTTTCTAGCGGTTCTGATGCGCTAGACTTTTTTTTTGTGTTTGAAATTGAATCATAATCAATGTCAAACGCCTTTTTTCACTTTTTGGACTTTTATTTACTCTTTTGTTTTTATTTATACCAAGTACAAAATTTTAAATTTATTTCCACTTAGATTAAGCCAGAAGTTACGTATTTATTTAAACATTACGTGACATTTACGACAAAGTAATTACTAAATACTTAGAGGTAGATCACATCAATTGACTGATTAGGAAGTTACAATAGTATCTTCTATACTAAAATTGAATCTTCGGTTTCAATCTGCATTTATGGCCAATCCACCACTCTCGAATATCCTTATAGTATACAACTTTCTCGCGCTCCGCAGGGTTGTTAAGTTTCATACATAAATTACAAAATGGCGTATAATCCACAAACTTGTAATACTTTTTCCACCAAAAGTATTTTTTGTACTCGTCAGGATTCTGCTCTAAAAACTGCAGATGCTTAGCTAAGTCTTCGGCCGTTGCGAAATCTTCAGCATTTATGTAGGAAAAGGGTGGAGCGAATCTACTGTAATCGGCACCACCATACACGACAGGAATAACGTTTCGATCGAAGGTTTGGAAGAACTTTTCCGTTACATAGTCGGTACAAAGAGAATTCTCAAATGATAAATAAAACTTGTACTCGTAATCCAGTTTTTTGTTGCACTCCTCTGAATTGCGAGGACACCTGAAAAATATGGAAAAATATTACTATTAGTGTGCACTGAGGTAATAGTCAATATATTGTTTACATACAAATACACGCCCACCACAAACGAATTAGAAATATCAACGAAGTTCGAGAAACAACAAGGTTTCGAGGGCTGCCTCGAATTTTCGAGAAATTATAGAAAAAATATGCTTCGAAAAAATAGTATCTCGGCAATCAAGGTCAATCACTTACGCTAGCCACAACTTGAGACGCAGATCCGTGACATGAGTGACCCAGGGTGAGTCGGCCACAGATATAATGCCGGGTTTACATTCTCGCCGAGGAATGGCAAAAATAGACGAGGTCTGTGTGTAAATGGTCTCCTTGTCTATTCTCGGCTGTTTTTTTCATGGCAAGCACGCGTGTGTAAATGGTTTGCTCGTCGGCTCTTGTTTGTTTTATGAAGGGATAATGATCATTTTATTGCTGTGCCTGAGTGTTTATGACCGTCTCGTCCTAGCTCGAAGCCGCTGGAAGCGAAGTCGGTTTTATGCATCGAGTCAAAGGGATTCGAGAGGGTAGCATGTGCTCATTCACATTTTCGAATTTTTCGCCGGGACTTCAAACATGTCTTTGCGTGTCCCAGATTGAAATAACTCAACGCACACCAGGCAGATTCAATAGTCACAACCTGTATCTCAGCCATCGTTCACTGAACTGAACAAAACAGCTCACAACTGTCGAAAGATGCAATATCCTAAGTAAACAATTCACCCTATGAAAGATGCATGGTGCATGGTGCGTGTTGCATGGTGCAATATCCTAAATAAACAATTCACCCTATGTCTTGCTGAGTCTCGTCCAAAGTCTTGCTGAGTCTTGCTGAGTCTTGTCCACGAGACGCTCGTCCCTATGTATAAATCCGCCATAAGAGAGAATGGATTAGAAATCGCAGCTGATAAATGGTCCGAATTTCGACCTCCTGGTGATTAGTTAGAGAATGTGATACGAATGAGTGAAACAAGCGAAACCGGCGTTAGAGGAGCATCGTTGGCATGGGAAAACATTGAACAATTGTATGAACTTCTTCCGTTTTGCTTTCATTTAATGTATTGTACGCGGACATAATGACGATCACCGCAAAATGGAGCGCAATTTCAATACGCAGTGATAATTTGTGATTAATATGGGAAATGTTTGAATGAGACTCGGGAAATTTCAACATTAAATGGGTGAATAGGAGGTAGCTGGGGCTAAAAATGGAAGCGAAGCATAGAAAACTTACAAAAAATACAGAAGAAGACAACACACCGAAGAAAAACAAACAAACAAAAAACACCTCCGAAAAAAACACTCATAAAAACATATATTGATAAAATCATCTAATGGCTAAGGGGAACACTTAGTCATAAAGTATAGATATCGAGATGCTAATTTACAATACTGTCGTGCTTATCATAAACGCCCTATCTGACTGTTGTAACAATGTAACATTCTCTCTTACATTTGCATACATAATATTGTGTAGTAGTAAGAGCTAGTCTTAAGTCAAGTTTTGAATAAATCAGTTTTAGTTTTAGATCAGAAGTCAACGTGTTATCACTGTTGTTTTTAGTAAAAACACAACACTGACATTTTTTTCAATTTTTAGTTATCACCGGATTTGAATACTATTACATACTTCTACAAAATATGAAAATCCTATCTTATGTGGAAGTGTGTTAAAATCAATAGTGAAAAATTCGCTTCCCATATATGTATCTGCATGCTGCTGAAAAACACAAATCATTGAATATATCCGAAGTTACTAAACTATAGATAGAGCGTTTATACTAAGGACGTCAGAATAAACTTTCAAATTATACTGTTATTGAAAACTAGAATGTTTATTTAAATATTCAAAATTAGAAAAATCAGCTTTATCAATGAAAAAAATTCAAGCGCATCAGAACCCCCAGAAAATTCATTTTCGAAGAAATTGTCTTTGAGAGACCCAAAAATGTGGAAAGACCTAATACACCTTTTTGTAGTATCATTAACCAACGCAACAAAAACGATTTGTCGACAGCATCTTTTAT
Source organism: Nemotelus pantherinus (assembly GCA_963978885.1). Classification (NCBI taxonomy): domain Eukaryota; kingdom Metazoa; phylum Arthropoda; class Insecta; order Diptera; family Stratiomyidae; genus Nemotelus; species Nemotelus pantherinus. The sequence continues at coordinate 73,989,749 of OZ022265.1, read as the reverse complement.
AACATAATAGATGAAAATGTTCAGTATTGGCAACATTTTTTCAACGAAGCAACCCTGTGTTAGCAGCATAGCCAAAAATATACCAAATCTACTTCACGTTAAGTTAAACCCACCTTGTGAATTTCGTTTCGATTGAATGACTGCGCTGGAAGTTATAGGGGTGAATATAATTTTAGAGTCACCACCCTCAAAACTTTTCAAATTTTCGAAACCCCAATTTTGTTGTTAATAATCATTACAGGATCAATCCCATGTGAAAATTTAATGAAAACATCGCTTAGTAAAGAAATGCCAAAAATTACAAAAACGGCCATAGCTGGCAGTCCTTTCATGATTTTCTTACGAAATTCCTACGACATTTGGTTTACAATAAGGTCAATTCAATACATGAATTTCTTTTCCACAGAGGGAAAAAAGCTTTATTTTGCTGAGCAAATTTACAAAATTTAAGTAACAAAACGCAAAAGCGCATCAGAACCGCTAGAAACACTAATGTTCGAGGAACAGTAGAGGATTTGTGCAGATTTTGAGTGTGTATTCTACCACTACTCACTCTTCCTACTTAAAACTAATACACCCTAAGTAATAATAGCTTAGAAAATTTAAACAATGTTTACTTATTTTCATTGCAAATGTTTGCGATGAAAATACTTAATGCAAGCATTTATTGGAACGAAAATAACAAAAAGGCCTAGAGCTAGCAGCCCTTAACTAGCACCGAAGCCAAAAATATGTCGCATGTGCCTTACGTTGAAGTCAACCTGCTCTGCGAATTTCGTATTGATCCGATGACTGCATTGGAAGTTAAAGGGATGCAAAGAAATCTAGGGTTACCATTCGCAAAAGTTTTCAAATTTTCTAGATCTTAAAATCTGGTGTTTACTTTCACTATAAGATCACTACGATTTGAAAATTCTATGCTAAAACCGCTTACTAAAGGTATGCCAAAAAACTACAAAAACAACCATAGCTGGCAACTCTATCATTGTATTGAACTAAAATTTCTACTGAATATTGTCTACAATAAGATTGATTTGCCATATGAATTTCGTTATGATACTGTACTGGAAGCTATAGAGCAAAGAGCTTTATTTTCCTTAACGAATTTTCAAAATTTAAGGCACAAAAATTATCATAGCTGGCAGCTCCAACCGAATTTTGCGACCAAATTTCTACCAAACGTGGTCTAAAGTAAGGTTCAGCTACTGTGTGAATTTCGTCGAACGACTGAATAAGAATTTATAGGGCTAAAAGCAGTTATCTTTTTTAGTGATTTTTCAAGATGGCACCACTGGCACAGAATCGCCCGCATTTCAAAATAACTGCTATCAGACCTGGTCCTATTTAATACATTCTGCAAATTTCAATTAATTCTGCTTATCGGATTGTGAGTTTCCGTGAACAGAATTTTTTAATGCTAAAAATATAGGTAAATTGGGCAAGCGTTACCAGGCGTGCCCGTTGTACCATATCAAATTTTTTACTTTGGCTATATAAACAAAGCATAAGATTTCTATACGAGTGGCTTTTTTTTTTTGAAGAAGCGGCATTTTTTCAAGAGAGACCATGATTTGGAGGTTTTCACTTTCAGTGCCTGCCCTAACTACAGGGTTGCCAACACGCTCATTAAAAGCTACACAAATTTACAACTAAATAATACCAATATGTTCGTAATGATTGAATAGCTCTGTCAAAAGTTATTGCAATTTAAACATTTTTAATTTTCCCGTTCTCTTTTTAAGCACCTAGCGCACACATGGGGTTAAAAAATTCCAAAACATTATCCGATTCGCATTTAAAACACGTTCGAAATTTATTTCGTCAACTTTATTTTTGCCAAAATTATTTGTGTACGGAATAATAGGTGTATTCAAAATATCACTAAAATGGCCGCCGGCACTAAAGGGTTAAACATAATTGACATTTAGTGAGACCTGGACCTATTCTGTATGTACACACATGTATCCTGAAAGTTTCAGCTCAATCGGATGGAGGGTTCACGAGAAATAGTCACTGAATTTTTTTGATTATATATATATATATATATATATATATATATATATATATATATATCTATATATATATTTATATATATATATATATATATATATATATATATATATATATATTTATATACATATATATATATATATATATATATATATATATATATATATATATATATATATATATATATACATATATATATATATATATATATACATACAAAAACAACCATAGCTGGCAACTCTATCATTGTATTGAACTAACATTTCTACTGAATATTGTCTACAATAAGATTAATTTGCCATATGAATTTAGTTATGATACTGTACTGGAAGCTAGAGGGGAAAGAGCTTTGTTTTGCTTAACGAATTTTCAAAATTTAAGGCACAAAAATTATCATAGCTGGCAGCTCCAACCGAATTTCGCGACCAAATTTCTACCAAACGTGGTCTAAAGTAAGGTTCAGCTACTGTGTGAATTTCGTCGAACGACTGAAAAAGAATTTATAGGGCTAAAAGCAGTTATCTTTTTTAGTGATTTTTCAAGATGGCACCACTGGCACAGAATCGCCCGCATTTCAAAATCACTTCTATCAGACCTGGTCCTATTTGAGGCCAATACATTCTGTAAATTTCAATTAATTATGCTTATATATATATATATATATATATATATATATATATATATATATATATATATATATATATATATATATATATATATATATGTATATATAAATATATATATATATATATATATATATATATATATATATATATATATATATATATATATACGGAAAAATGAATTTTTGGCCGAATCGATTTTAATACTAGTGTTCTTCGAATATTAGTAAAAATTACCATAGCTGTCAACTCTATTCCAATTTTTCAACCAAATTTCTACCAAAGGTGGCTTAGAGTAAGATGCACTGTCTGAATCAGGAAGTTATAGGCCAAAAAGCAGTTTTCTTTCGCAGTGAATTTTCCAGATGGCACCACTGCCACAGAGTTGTCTGCATTTCAAAATCACAAACGGTCACAAACGTAGGAAGAGAACCAAGAAAAAAGGACACCTGAGAGACCAAGCCCTGCTAACTTAGACAGAAGAATAACATGGTTCACAGAATCGAAAACCTTAGCAAAGTCTGTTTATAGGACACCTACTTGTTTTTGCTGGTCGGTTGCGGAAGCAACGGTGTTTGTAAAAGACAATAAGTTTGTAACCGTTGACTTACGTTTGCTGAATCCATGCTGTTCACTGGCCAGCAAGGGCTGGATAAAAGGGTACACTCTATTGGAAACAACTCTTTCGAGGAATTTGCTAAAACATGGCAAAAGGCATATGGAGCGGTAATTATGGATGGAAGAAACATCACCAGCTTTGTGGATGAGATATATGTTGACGGATTTCCAAAGGGAGAGATGCTAAGACTGTTGAGATGCTAAGACTAAAAATTATTGACAGAGGAACATACAAAGAAGATGAATTTGGTAAAAAAATTCGAAATGCCGGCAGCAACGATGCTAGCACTTCCGTCGAGAGACAACATTAACGATTGAACTTCCAAAAGATTAGTAAAAAAAAGTAGGAAGGGTACAATCAGGCGTGGGAAAAATGTGGGGGGGGGGGGGGTTTTCTTTGGAACTCCTTTTACAGCGGAAATAAAAAGGTTAGCAGGAAATTAAGTTGGAAAAGAAGGAATACAATTTGTAGGGAGCATCATCCACGCTTAGCCCTCTGAAGAAATTATACAAGTTAGTACCATTTATTTCATTGGACAAAGCGAAATAGTTTGCTTTTTTAAAATTAAACGAAGAGTAGACGCAGATTTGGCTTTAGACGAACGGTTAAGAGCTAATTCCATAAAAAGAAGAGGATGATGAGGATCAGGATGCACATACAGAGACAGAGCAGGACTCAAGCAAAAGGAAGAAGGGTGAAGATTAGTGAGAACAAAATCGAGAATCATTTTGTTAGTATTGAGTACGTTGTTGAATTGGGAAAGTGAGCAAAGAGACATAAAGAAAGAAGTAGCGAGAGAAATATTGCTTGAAGACAATATACTTGAAAAAGTATCATCCCAATTCAGCGACAGTATATTAAAGTCACTACATAAAAGTAAGGAAGCAGAAGTGAAGCGGCTGAGGTAGACGAGAGTTCCGCAAAGAAACGTTCATATACCAGTACGGGGCCACTAAAAGGGATGTAGATTGAGGAAACAACCAGCACTGAGGATGGTGAAGGGGAAATACGGACATTCAACCGGGGCTGAGGGTAATGAAGTCACCGTAGAGCGTTCCGTTCAGAGATTTGTGTATGCCAATTGAAACACCACCTCCTAATGAAAAATCAGACACAGATCGATTCCGATCGCTACGAAAAACAGTGTGAAGGGACAAAACTTCACTGCTATATATATCCTCAGACAACCAGGCAGACAATGTCATCAGACGCGATTACCGAGGAGGTCTTTACATAATTAATCATGGTTCTCAGACCACGAACGTTTTGGTAATAAGTTTTTAGAGGTCAAGATATTCTTAATCCTAAGTTCTGCAGCTCCTTTTTCCTCTCGGACGAAAATTCCTTCGATGAATTCTGGTGAATTCCTTGTCTAGAATACCAGGAGATACCGTAATAAAAGCTCGTTAACACCAGCAGATACCGTAATACGAATGGATGCCACTTCCTAGTTCTGCAAGTTATCCGGCGTCAGTTTTTTGCAGAGAAGGAGTGGTGGCATTTAACCAAGCTTAGCTGCTTAGCGGCTGAAGTGTTGTAGTCAATATGGGAGATGAAGACCTGCAGCGGCGGGTTCAACACTTTAACGTGGGGAAATGCGCCATTAAGCCCAGAAGATCCAACATGCGCACTGGGTCGACTTAGAGGAGGACCATGCGTTGCTATGACGTCGGTACAAGATCCGGAAGTGGAAGGAATATCCGAAAGTAGTAACGGAGAAGTAGGAGGTCGATCGTGAGGTTGGTGCAGTGCCTACTGATCATTGAAGTGTAAAAGGTTGTGTAGCCTGGGCTCGAGATTTGCCTTTACTCCGAGTCATGACTCCTGCAGGAGATTTAGTAGCTTTGGCAGTGTCAATAATTGCGCCAGAATCAATAGAACTGACAGAATTAACAGGCGTACATGTGTCAAGCAATGGTTGGAGGCTTTTCAAAGTTATCTTGACCTTCTCTTCTGAGGCAACAAGTAGTTTAGTCACATCCTCAAGACACTGTTTAAAAGCTAGTCATTTAGTTACATAATGCGCCATAGAAGACGAGCGGCAGCAGCTATAGAACCAATACAGACCAGCAGTATCATTAAGCGCGTCCCCGATACGTCCTGAGAGGCCTACGCAACGACGTGAAATGTTTTGCCGCTGAAACCCGAACAGATAACGTAAGGTCCATTGTCAGATTTAGATAGAGCATGAACATTTTATGGTACGAGATAAATATATGGATGTATACTAAAACTGCATGTACAGAGCTGACGAATTTGGAAAAAATACGAAGAACAATTATCTAATGGCATATGCAACTTTACACTTATCTCAACTAACTGCTACTACTATCCCATAAATTTGTGATTATCTTTATAATTGCAATTTACATTTTGTAGTATTGCAAAAAACAAAAAAAAAAAACATAAAGCAGAAAAAGAATTTAAATTACAAAGCACATATGCTCACCACTTAATTTGAAGATATTAAAAGTATTGCAATTTTCTAGCATCCGTTTGTGTTTGCCTTTCGTTAACACATAGAAACTCCATTTTTTCTTTTCAAAAAGGCTAATAATCGTGAACTTGTATGTTCATAATACGTTCCTATTTAAATTTTACTTGCATATATTAATTGCAATCAGGGGCGGATTTACCGTACTAGCCGCCCTAGACTTGAAAAAAATTGCCGCCCTTGCTCTGCATGTAAAATTACAGTTACAATAAAAAGAACCTGAAAAGATCTATAAGAACCCATAAAGTACCTAAAAACAATACCGAAAGGATCAATAAAGAACCTAAGAAGTCCCTAAAAGAAACTGAAAGAAACTAAACAATACCCAAAAATCTAACAAAAGCCGCCTTAAGGTTGGAAAATATTGCTGCCACTTTCAAAACTTTCCGCCCGCAAAAATGTGCCGTCCTAGGCTCGAGGCTACTCAGCCTAATGGTAAATCCGCCCTTGAATGCAATACTCTTGGTCAAAAAACTTCCAGAAGTAGACTCACCGTTACAAGGTATAGGGCTGTTCCAAAATACCTGCTCCATGCAGCTAATCTGACTCAACTTTAGTATGTTTCACCACTCTCATAAACCAAAAAGCAGGAAAAAGTGTACACATGAAAATAAGATTAACTCACGGAGAATTATTTTTAAAACCGGAAAAATTCAAATGAAAAATTCACGAGCTATTTTAGGCTAAGCCGTTCAAAAATGTTCGTGCTGTGCGCCAAAATAAAAACTTTGCCTATAAGAAACTAAAGCTCACTCCATTTGGCCTGATTCACCGTGAGTTTTGTAAAAAAAAACGTCACCTTTGGTAGGTCTATTCAATTTGGTTGTTCTCAGAAAGTCACCGTAACTCACCCTGCGTCACTTTAAGGACCTGCGTCTCATCTTATGACCAGCCTTAGTATCAGTTGTTATCGAGTGGTATAGCGTTGACTTAGTGAATAGTAATACTGAAACTAGTGAGTAATTCAACGTTAGTGGAGCGTAAAGCTATTTTGGATCTCGACTGCAACAAAGGTCCTGGGCCTGATCTTCTTCCTCCGACCTTCTTGCGCAAGTGTGTAGAGCAGCTTATAGATCCCTTGCATATTTTCTTTAATAGATCACTTTTGTCGGGAATTTTCCCATTCTGTTGGAAGCTTTCATATGTCACACCCATATTCAAAAATGGTGATCGACGCTGTATCCGAAATTATAGGGGCATTGCCATTTTGTCTTCGATTCCGAATCTTTTTGACAATTCTAATCCGATTCCGAATCTTTTTGACAATTCTAATCCGAATCACGAATTCGACAATTCTAATCTCTGACGTTCTATGCAAAATCGAAAAAGGATACCAAATTGACGCAGTCTACACTGACTTCAGTAAGGCGTTTGACAGAGTTGACCATTCTACCTTGATTCTAAAGCTTCAGAAATTCGGTATTGCCGGGTCTTTACTGAGCTGGCTGACTTCCTACCTTCGCGATCGAACACAATGTGTAAAATTTCAAGGATTTTTATCGAAAAACGTTAGTGCTACCTCTGGTGTACCCCAAGGTAGCAATCTTGGCCCACTTCTTTTTAATATATTTATTTCCGACTTATCTGGCGTCCTAGCAGGCATACCTCATTTACTCTATGCAGACGATCTCAAACTTTATCAGACTATTGAATCGAAATCGGATGCCCCCTTTCTCCAATCCAAGCTTGATTCCCTTGATCAGTGGTGCAATATAAACAAGCTCTCTCTCAATATCAATAAATGCCAAGTTATTAGTTTTTCCAGGAAATGCACGGTCACACACAATACGTACTTCCTCGGCAATAATATGCTAACCCGAGTTGATAACATTGCTGACCTCGGTGTTATCTTAGATCAAAAACTCCGCTTCACCTTACACTTTGATGAAATACTTTCTCGTGCGAACAAACAGCTAAGTTTCATCAAAAGACGTGCTAAAGAATTCCGTAGTCTGTGGGTCACAAGATCCCTATACACTTCACTTGTACATCCTATTCTCGAATACGCTTGCATTAGCTGGAATCCCGCTTTTGAAACCCACAGTGACAGACTCGAGTCAAAACAAAAACAATTTTTATTTTTCGCCTTGAGAGAACTATACAACCCTTATGACTTTAATAGCCTACCCCCTTATGAGTTTTAACTGGGTCATTTAAACCTATCGACACTAGCCTCCAGAAGAATGATGATATCGGCCTGCTTCACATTCGACGTCAGTAGAGGCGCTATTAATGTAGAATTCCTGAATAGTAGAATTTCAATAAATATTCCTGTGAGGAACACCAGGTCCAATCGATTCCTAAAAGAATATTCACATTCGACGACATATGCAGCAAATGAGCCAATAAATAGATGCTGCAGAATATTCAACAGCATAAGTTATTTATATTCCCCTACGATTTCCAAATCATCCTTCAAATCCTCTCTTTTGCATGCCATCCATACCCCTAAACCTTAAGCCATAGTTTATATGTCAATGTTTTCATGTTATTTATTGTTATTTATCAATGTATTTGTTACTTTTTTCATTTGTTTGTTACTTATTTAACTTGTTTGGTTTTACTTTTTACTTGACTTTACTTTTCCATTTTATTTTTAATTTGTTATTTTATATCTGATTTTGTACCTTGTTTGGTGAATAAATAAAATAAAATAAAATAAAATAAAAACATTAGAGTTCTGGAAATGCGATTTATTGATAACCGAGCATAATTAAATGATCTGATGATGTCCATAGAAAATAGATCTACCAAAATCTGGTCTGATCTGAAACGCGTCAAAAGTTTGAGTACTAACCCTAAAGAGTAAGCCAGCAGCAAACGATTCAGAATGCTTTTCTGGCGAGCTACATGAAGAAGTTCGATGTTGCAGCCGATCACGTTAGCGGGCGACTTCACTAATAGTTTTGCTAAAACGAGCGGCCGCTGAAGTTTTTTGGACCATCCCGGCGAAGAACTGCTCCAGCCTCACAAATTCTTTGACCATGAGATATGACAAAGATGAAGATTAATTAAGAACGCCCACATAGAAGCCAGGAGAAACATTGCAGTAGTTGACTCGGGACATAGAACGGTTAATACTTTTGTACTTCTCTACAGCAGATCCTTTTCTCTAGGGAATGTGCAATCAAGAACTGAAGTTACATCCAGCTGATAAATGGACGATGAAAGACTTTTTCACTTATACTTTGATTTATTTACGCGCTCAAAGAATGAAAAAACCCTAGCGCATCAGAACCGCTAGAAACACTAATGTTCGAAGAACAGTAGAGGATTTGTGCAGATTTTAAGTGTGTTTTCTACCACTACTTACTTTTCCTACTTAAAACTAATAAAAAAAAGTAAAGTAATCCCACGACAACCCTCGTACGGGTCAATACACCCTAAGTAATAATAGAATCTAAGCTTATTTTAATTTCCGTGACTTCATCGAAATTTACAGCGATAGAAAGGTGTTTGGGGTTGTCATCCGAGAAATGTGCAGATCTTAGAAAATTTAAACATTGTTTACTTATTTTCATTGCAAATGTTCGCGATGAAAATACTTAATGCAAGCATTTATTGGAACCAAAATAACAAAAAAGCCTAGTGCTGGCAGCCCTTTGCTAGAACCGTAGCAAAAACTATGTCACAACTGCCTTACGTTGAAGTTAACCTGCTGTGCGAATTTCGTATTTACCCAATGACTGCATTGGAAGTTATAGGGATGCAAAGAAATTTAGGGTTACCATTCGCAAAAGTTTTCAAATTTTCTAGATCTTAATATTTGTTGTTTATTTTCACTATCAGATCACCACGATTTGAAAATTCTATGATAAAATCGCTTACTAAAGGTAAATATCTTTGGTCACTCAGTAAAAATTATTGGAGCTTGGTTGAGATGTGTTGGTACATCCAACATATACGAGTATTTCTGACCTTGCATTATCAGATTGCGTTTAGCTTCGTTCTTTGCAAGCGTCTTGAATAGTTAAAATTTCAATAATGATGATGATGCCAAATTGCACAAAAAATAGAGAAGGTCATTTATTAAAACGGACAATATATTTCTGAATAAAATTAAAGATTTTTTGAACAAACAGCAATAGCCAAGCCAATAGCTAATTCTTCCTCAGGGGCAACAGAAAACCATTCAGAGCAAATGTTTTGGGTTAGAAGTTCTCGTGAAATTGTTGACCCCAAAACCATCATCACAGTCTCTAGACTGTACCAGAACGAAAATGATTTGAACGTGACACGAAAAATTGAAAACGAGCTTTATAATATCACCATTGATACCAGAGCTATTGGTTTTATTTTGATGAATGGGGCATAAAGTTAAATAGTAGCTGACTGTGTTCAAGAGCCTTTCCAAGTATCGAGGATCACAAACAATCTGCAAGAAGGCGGAAAAAGTCGGTTACTTGTTCGAAACATCTAGAATTGCTCCTAGTCATGCATGGCACTAACTTGGAGAAGACATTCATGAATTCTTGAAATTTAATCCCTATGTCCGACGGGGAATTAAAGTCGTCAAATCCGCGTTTCATCGCATCAGATATCTTGTCGCCAATAAGATGGGCATGGTGACAAAGGCTAAATTCATTTGCTATAAGACACTCATTCGGCCAATCTTGACATGCTGATTTCTATCCTGAATTACCTGTTCCGAATCTGCCATGATAGAGGAAACTTTTTCGAACAGAAAACTTACACTGGCAGGTTTTTCAAACCGGTAACTAAAAAGTTGCCGAGGAGTTCTGTCATATACCAGCACAAGAAAATCTAGCAGTCCAAAATTGTATTATGTATTCTCAAATGGAAAACTGAAATAATATGCCGTGGAGCATCTTTAGGTAAAACTGGACTTGATGCCCCACACAGCTGTTGCATGAATCTCGCCGATAGATGTCGGGCTAATATGTTTGTGTTTTTGTGGTTGTGCGTTTGCTTTTGGGGCTTCTTTTCTTTCTTTTTTTTTCTTTTTCTTAATTGTTTTATCTTCTTTTTTATTTTTTTGTATAATTTTGTCTGTTTTTCTTCATTTTTTCAACCTTTCTACCACCTTTTCGCCCTCTGGTGGCGGGATTTCCCGGGTGTGGGGCATCAAGTCCAGTTTACCCCATCTTTATTTGTGCCACGAATTATAAGTACGATTTTCAAATTTTCAGATTGAGTGATATCACTAATAAATTCAGTTCAAAAATAATATATCGCAACAGAATTGATGAGAAGCTAGACAAAGCATCAATTAAAAGCATTAATAAATGTATACAAATTACCTGAAAGTTCCACAATGCCCGTATATATCGACTTGTACATATTTTTGCAATGCCTTTGCCAAGGTATCTCGGCCAGAGATTGCATTACAATGCGACACAAACCATGCAGCTGTTTTGTTCTTTTTCGAAATGATTGTTTCAAGAGCACGGTCCATCTGGAAATGATCCGGAGGTTTTCTCCAGTTAGGCTGCAATCTAGGGGCAACGATTTGTCCTGTTTGGACGTCCTGAACGTAGCCATATGCCCATAAGAGATCTGAGTCTACACGATATGTCATGGTCAAGTTATAGAAATCGTTTTCATTGGAGAGCTTGTGCTTCGTGTGTGCCGGTGATTCCATTATAGCAAAGACGTACAACTGATGAGCGGCGCGTTTTGCCGGGATCGGTTCGATGAGCGGAAATGACTCTGCGGTGTGAAATAGAACTGCGTCAAAGTCCGTTATATCTTCGAGAGCTTTTCTATCGTTTGTGACAAAACAGTTTGTTACTGGACAGTTGATGGACTCGAAAAATGACTTATTGTTAAGTAGTCCTGGCAAGTACCAGTCTCGCTCGCCGAAAAAATCCGTCCATAGTAAAATCGCTTTGGGTCCGATACTGAACGGTTTGTTAACGTACGTTCGTAGCACTCGATACTGATTTATTTGGGGCAATAATCTTTCGTACACTAACAGAATTACTAAGATGAACAAGGCACCGAGAAGTACTTGACTAAACACTAACATTGGACTGAACCGCTTTACGAGCATTCTCTGACTCTATCACTAATTGTAAGCCGCTAACTGAATTTGAGTCTAGTGTGTTGTACATCATCGACAGATTTCTTATACATCACGCACTATCAGCATTATAATTTTTATCTTTTGATCGATTTATGTCGTTGTAGCGAAAGCTTATCAGCTTCGATTTCGTAAAGGTTATGCACATACGGATAGTCGATAATTTTTACGTAGCGGAATTTAAAGTCAGCACTCAACTTGCTGTCCTGAAATTAAACGAAATTTATATTACGAGATATTATTTAAATTAGGATTGGTATCTAATAGGATTGGAACTTAATAATTAAATTTTCGCACAACAAATGCTTAAATTGGCCAAAAATACGGCTAAAATTCATTTTTTCGTTTTAATCTGATGGCTTAGTATCTTTTTACTTCCGAGCTTTTTTGAAGTTTAAATTTCTTCAAGATTTTAAGCAGTACACACTATGCATTTTAGTTTTGAATTCAAAGTTGATTTTAGGCACCTTTTACAGAATAAAATTCGATAAGATTATGCCGAAACTCTCATATAGTTTATTTATTATATAGTGACTCACTTATCTCACCTTACTAGATAACAAATTCTACCTTTTTCGTATCAAAACCGCAATAAAGACTGATTTTCGAAGAAAAATAGAAGGAATGTGTAGACTTACAAACGCGTCCATTATTATGACCTATTTAACGGATTTGCAATCACTTTTATACAATATCTACATCGGAAGCCACATGGTAGAAAGATTTCCAGGATTAAGGCAGTATTCTGGTCTAGAGGCACGATTTTGAGGTGATTTTCCGGACGCAATAAAAAAAAAACCATTAACATTTTTGGTATATATTTTTTTACCAGTCTTTGATTAACATTTTAAAAGTACAAAAATGTATTCAAAAAATAAAAAAAATAAAAATTGATGTAGATACAGGCCGGCGAAGTGAAGGCTAAAAAAAACTAGTCTCATGGTTGACATGATTCCGACCTTCCTGGTGGTCTGAAACAGAAATTTTTGGTGAATTCTGTAATAAAAAGAATGTGAAATTCGTCTGACGTAGGCGATTTGAAAAAACTTTTTTTTTCACAAAATGGCGTCCATGTAAAAAATTTTTTGCTTCATTTTTTTAACTTTAGAGATTTTTAATAAATAGTAGAAAAAAAATTTGAAAAATCCCTACGTCAGACGATAACCAATAGTGTTAAGAGGGTTTGTGCCAAATTTCACGCAAATCGGTTCATTACAACTAGAGATATCATGTCAACCATATCGGGAAAAGTAGTTCCGAGAAAAACGCGTTTAAAACTTGGAGTCTTGTTTCGGGCAGTTAGTTGGCGTGTCACAAAAATAGCTGTACCTCCAAAAATAATTCGAATTTCCAAAATCCTTTTAAAAGCTTATTCTAAAAGGTCTATACTTTGAAAATATGCAAACGAAAAAAAACCGATTTGATCAAATTTCTAGACCAGAATACCCCCTTAAAAGTTTAAACTACACTGTCTTTATATCTATGGTGAATCTAATTTTGAAGACGGTGCAATATAAAAGTAGAATATTTAAAATTAATTATTTATACACATGGAAAAATAATTCAAAAACCTTGCACGGGTAACTAAATGTAATTAAAATTTATCTTAACTTAGAGCCGAGCTAACTATCATGGATGCTTAGAGAAGGATTCTAAAAGATTATTCGTTTAGATGCTGACATCTTGCTAGAAAATTGGAGACTACTTTTTTTTTCAATGAGTGACCTTACGAGAGAGATATTTGAATATAAGAAGGGCAAAAGTAAAGAAGCCAGCAATTTCGGTTCTATATTTCTGCTTCCTAATTTAGGAAATTTTTATGAGAGAATATGGATAGAAATGATAAAAAAAACCATTGTGAGGTTACACAGGTAATTCCCGAATACCAGTTCGGCTTTAGGCGCAAGTAAAAAATCGATCTTTGAAAGTATTTCAGGAATTTTTTGTTGAACCAAATGATAGAAATAGTAGCTCTATTTTTCGGAAGAATATACTTCAGCCTGAATTTCGGATACAAAAAAAAAAATGTTACTATTTTTTCTCAACTATCAGTTGTTTTTATGTGTAGTATGTGGAAGTTTTTTGTGAGTGTAACATGAAAAAGTGTAGTTTGATTGAACGGGACAATATTGATACTAGATAAGTAGAAACTATTTCGCTAGTGAATTGTTGGTATGATGTAGAACGGTAGTTGTCCTTGAAAATGGTCGAATTGAATTCAGTTCCTTGATCCGCAACTATTGTAACTACAACGTTGGAGCGAAAGTACTAAAGGACGCTGGACGGCTAAGCTGATTGGTCTCATTGAGCCTTGGCTTAACCGGAGCCACGGAGAGGTAATCTTTTACCTTTGTCAATTCTTGACAGGGCACGGTTACTTCAGGAAATACCTGAACAGAATGGGTAAGGTGGTCACACTGTACTGCCGGTACTGTGTGACTGAGCTAGTGTTGAGTAGGACTTGTAAGAGCCAGTACATTTGTCCCGTACAAGAACGAAAATTGTCATGACGCGACAAATTCATGAAATGTACCACTTCAAAATTTTTGTCATGCTACTCCTCACTTTGCGATTTGTAAGATGAGAGACAAACAGCCGATAGTGACGACCAACATGACATGTGAAAGAGAGGCATTATATTGTACGATGCGGGTGCAAGCTAGTACAATGTCCCGTACAAAATACGATGTGTGTACGTTTAATCAGTTTGTACTACTGAGTAGAGACGAGTTGAGACTTTTTAACTCAAATCTTCAATTCAAGCAGTCGTGGCGAGCCGAATGCTAGAGTTCGTTCTATCGCCTCTTTTGTACTATTCGCCTCTTTTGTACTACATCGACTCTTTTGTACTACATCGCGTCATTTGTACTATATCGCCTCTTTGGTACTATCGCCTCTTTGGTACTATCGCCTCTTTTGTACCGCGTTCATAAAAAACGCCTCGCCTCATTTGAAGTGGGACATTGTACTGGCTCAGTACAGAAAAGAGGCGACTCTTACAAACTCTTTTTGAAACCGTGTCCTACTCAACACTAGACTGAGCTCGATGATGCTCAGCACCCATTCTTTATGTGCAGTCGCTTCGTAAGTTTGAGGCGCACCATTGAGTCCACGATTGGCTGAAACGATCGTGGATGCAATGCTGCGAAACGAAGAGAACTGGCGCGTGGTCTCAACATATGTTGAAAAAGTGCTGCGCCTAAAGCGGGAGTAGGGTTGCCTGACCGACCCATGAGCTGTGGTAGTTTCTGAACTCCGTGGTTACCGATGGGTGAGTCAGCACGACCGGGTCGAAGCAGTGTTTAGGCGGGTCCCGACTCGGAACTTCGTGGGCTTGTAGATGGTCCTTTTTTAGTGAGTCAAACCTCACATACCCCGTGGTGATAGGTCACCCGGGGATCTGGTAAGCAGATTTTTTTTTGTCATCTACACTAGGGGGGAAAAAACTATTGTAACTATATTGGCTGGGACGCCGTGTAGGTTTATAAAGTGTCCGAACGATCTAATGATCGCTAGTAGACATGGGTAACGCAGCAAAATTTGAGGCACTGATACACTAATACCGGCGCCATTGCGCTAATACCATTGCGTTATGATACCATGATCAAATTCGCCTATGTGTGATACTCACTGCGTTGGACGCAGTGAGTATCACGTTGGACTCACATAAGGCGCTAGAAGCACTGCGCTGATACCATGGCCACAGCGTAAGAAGTTAGTTCCTAATCAGCGTGTGGACTCCGTTTATGTATACGGACTAAAATTCCAGTCAACTGGCCTGAGATTGTATTGTTGATCAGCCTGGAAAATTGGAAGAAATCGCATGGAACAGTAAGAGGTCCAAGATAAGTTTGACAACTACATACTCAGGCTAGATTTTTCGTTGCTCACATACCCAACGGGAATCGCCGTAATGTATTCTGGCAGAATGCATCAATCAAACAATTCTAGTAATGCAAATTTAATATGCTAGAAAGCTATTTTCCAGCAATTATACGATATACTCGTATACATGACTTGGAGCATGGAGAATGCTGCAAGGGAGAAAGCTTATATGCTATAAGTCCATGACTGGCCAATACACATCACTCGCAGAAATAAGGGGAAAAGAACTTGCGAGCATACATCGGCTATGAGTAGTGGGCTATATAAAGCAGAAAGATGAAAATTTCGGAGCACTTATAAAATGCATGAAAAACAAGAGCATCAATTCCCCCTAGTAGCAAAGAGCATGCGCTATTGGAGTTTCCAATGAGCGTCACAATCACTCAGCATGTAAAAACCACAGATGCAGAGATACGATCGGCCGCCGGCCACAGCTTTAATTCGTATTCACTGTAGATGACGCAAATGCGAGAATACGATGTCCTACTTTCCAAAAAGCTCTTATACATAAAGCTATAAAGCTAAAAGCATAAGTTTCCCCTTGTATAAATTTTCCCAGCCTAGAACATGCAATGTTAAAGAGAAAACAACATGCAATGGTCCGGTAATGTTTCCACGCATTACGCGAAATGCTTACCAAATACATCCGTAAGCATTATTTTTCCCGTTGGGTACGGCTCACTCTCGCAAAAAATACCAACACACTCTCAGGTTGCTTTGACAGATAATCCATTGCGTAAATGGAGGCGCAATTTCAAGGTCACAGTGTTTTTTCTGTAAAATGGAAGGAGTTCACCCTCTTATCATTCTATACACTTTGCCATGGCGCAACTCCTTTCTTAAAAAAAAACTTCTTTGACCTTGAAATTGCGCCTCCATTTACGCAATGCATTATGTGTCAAAGCAACCTGAGAGTGCGTTGGTATTTTTGGGGGAGGAAGCTGAATGGGAGCGACGAAAAATCTAGCCTGAGTATGTAGCTGTCGAAGCTCATCTTGCATCTCTTTCGGTTCCATGCGATTTCTCCCAACTTTCCAGGTTGGTCAACAATGCAATCTCAGGCCGGTTCACTGGATTTTTGGTCCGTATACATATACGGAATTGACACGCTGGTGAGGAACCCAACGGGAAAAATAATGCTTACGAAAAATTCGGTAAGCATTTCGCGTAATGCGTGGAAGCATTACCGGACCATTACATGTTGTTTCTTTTTAACATTGCATGTCCTAGGCTGGGAAGATTTATACAAGGGAAAACTCATGCTTTTAGCTCTATAGCTTTATGCATAAGAGCTTTTTGGAAAGTTAGACATCGTATTCTCGCATTTATACGCATAAATACGAATTAAAGCTTTGGCCGGCGGCCGATCGTATCTCTGCATGTGTGGTTTTTGCATGCTGAGTGATTGTGACGCTCATTGGAAATTCCAATAGCGCATGCTCTTTGCTACTAGGGGGAATTGGTACTCTTGTTTTTCATGCATTTTACTTACCTGCTCCGAAATTTTCATTTTTCCGCTTTATATAGCAGACTACCCATAACCGATGTATGCTCGCAAGTTCTTTTTCCCTTGTTTCTGCGAGTGATGTTCATTGGCCAGTCTTGGACTTATAACATATGAGCTTTCTCCCTTGCAGCATTCCCCATGCTCAAAGTCATGTATACGAGTATATCTTATAATTGCTGGAAAATAGCTTTGGAAATAGGAAATTCGCATTACTAGCATTGTTTGATTGATGCATTACGCCAGAATACATTACCGCGATTCCCGTTGGGAACTAACTTCTTAAGGCCGGTGTCTATATGTTGCATCTTTGCGTATTGTTTCAACTTTGCGTATCTTTGGATAAAACAAACGTAGCTTTGCTGCGTATCAAAATATGATACAAAAAAACGCAACGAACTCGATCGATCATTTAGCGGTTTCTTACCGTCGCATCAAAGAGATGATACGATACAAAGTGGTGTCATAAATGGACACGTTGCGTTGCACACTATAGATTGGTGAATAAAAGCGTTGCAGCTGCGTATCGAGCTTTTGGCAACGCACCGTACTGATGCTACATGAAAAACGGAGTAGTGAATGGTACGCCCCAGGGGTACGATACGCAAGAAATGCAACAAGTGGATACTTACCTTTACGCTGTGACCATGATCGCATTCGCTTTTCATAATGTTTACTTTACAGTTCTTGCTCGAAGTTAGTGTGGCCAGATATTTGCGAGAAAATATAGCCCAATTTCAAATTTACATAGTCCAACATAGCCAAGATTTCTTATTTGTAGCCCAAAACCCGCCACACCAGATTTATAACTAAATTAATTCATTTAAGCTGATTAAACTATAATATTTAAATCCGTAAAGTTCGTACGAAGTAACATAAATGCTTTAATTGTAGCACAGAAGTCATTTGAAACAGTAACATTTTGTAAAAAAAAAAAACTATTATTTACAACTTATTTGAAAAGGGAAAGTAGGAAAATGTGAATAAATTACAAGAACTGGGTGAACATTTTAGAAAAGTCCTTGAAAAAATAAGTGTAGAAGGGCACTAATTTTATTAAGGACTTTCTTAGAATGTTCACATAGAAAATAAAAGCTTGCAAAAACAAGTTAAAAATTTGGGTGGCACAAACATTTCATTAGTATAAGAAATAGTCTTAATGGCTAGAAAGGCTGAATATTTTATTTAAAATGTAAATATTTTATCCGATTTCATAAATTCAAAACTATGAACGCAATTTTTGAAATAAATTATTTCTTCGATTAGACGATCAGCTGTAAACATTACGTTTGGACGTTCAAATACTTTCAAAAGGAGATATACGTCAAACAATTTCACTTGTGGGTGTCCAAGCGACGTTTCACGAAAAAATTGAGGTGTACTTTGAAATAAAATAAATAATTTTTAAACATTGATTTTTGAATCATCACGATTCCGCTTTCGACCCTCAGATTTCGAGGGAACCCACATTTCTAATAACACTTTTGTAATTGTCAGTGGAGACACTTTATTCCAAGCAGATCGTAATTACCAGAGAGCTTCAAATATAGAAACTAATTTTATTGGGTCTGAAGTATTTTTCAGTGCTCACAATAAAACTCACATAAAACTAAATTACTAAACTTATATGAGGTTCATCATATAAGTTTAGTAATTTAGTTTTATGTTTAGTATAACTCTGATCTTAGGAATGTAAATAAAAGTGCAAATAGGTGGAAAAAATTGTAGCTTAATGTCTTCCAAATTATCAATGCTATCACATCTAGCTTCATCAAAAAAGATGGTGATGTTTCAGTTTTTTGTTTGCATTTCAATATCAAGTGTTCGTCCATTCTTCAAAAATAGCACCCGTCATCTAAGATTTTGTGTTAGCTCGTCAAGTTGCGCCCAAACTTCGCTTAATGTCCATTCTTCCCAACGATTTTGGTCTTTCTTTCTTTCCTATGCAGCTTCCATTGCAACTGTCACGCGTTTCTTGCAAGGTTTTCCATATGTACACTTTTACTAATGCTCGAAGAACATTAGTATAAAAATCGATTTGGCCTAAAATTCATATTTCCAAATATATATATATATATATATATATATATATATATATATATATATATATATATATATATATATATATATATATATATATATATATATATATATATATATAATATATAATATATATAATATATATAATATATATATATATAATATAAAATATATATAATATATATATATATATATATATATATATATATACATATATATATATATATGTATATATACATATACATATATATATATATATATATATATATATATATATATATATATATATATATATATATATATATATATACATATATCATCAAAAAAATTCAGTGACTATTTCTCGGGAACGCGCCATCCGATTTAGCTGAAACTTTCAGGATGCATTGGTGTATGTGCAGAATAGGTCCAAGTCTCTCGCTATTTTAGTGATTTTTTTAATATATCTATTATTCCGTCCACAAATAATTTTTGCAAAAATTAAGGTAGTGGAATAAATTTCGAACGTGTTTTAAATGTGAATCGGATGTTTGGGAATTTTTTAACCCCATGTGTGCGCTAGGTGCATAAAAAGAGAACGGGAAAATTTGAAAATTTTTAAATTGCGATTACTTTTGACAGAGCTATTAAATCATTTCGAAACTTTCAGTGCGTATTGGTATTAGTTAGTTGTAAACTTGTGTAGTTTTTAATGAGTATGTTGGCAACCTTGTAGCTAGGGCAGTCGCTGAAAGTGGAAAATTTCAAATCATGGAGTCTCCTGAAAAAAAGTTGCTTCTTGGAGAAAGAGCCACTCGTATATAAATCTTAGGCTTTGTCTACATAACCAAGGCAAAAAATTTGAAATTTTACAACGGGCACGCCTGGTAACCCTATCCTATATTTTACCTATATTTTTAGCATCAAAAACTTCTGCTTACGGAAACTCACGATCCGATAATCAGGATTAATTGAAATTTACGGAATATAGTATATTGGTCTTAAGTAGGACCAAATCTGATAGAAGTGATTTTGAAATGCGGGCAATTTGAAATTTTCATTTTGAAAAATAACTAAAAGAACTGTTGTTGGTCCTATAAATTCTGATTCAATCATTCGATTTTAACGAAATTTACACAGTAGCTGAACCATTTTGGTTGAAAAATTGCTATGGTAATTTTCGTGTCTTAAATTTTGAAAATTTCTGAGGAAAATAAAGCTCGTTGCCCTATAGCTTCCAGTACAGTCATGGAATCAAAACGAAATTCAAATGGCAAATTAAACTTATTATAGGCAATATTCAGTAGAAGTTTAATTTCAAAGCAATGATAGGGTTGCCAGCTATGGTTGTTTTTATATATTTTTGGCATACCTTTGGTAAGCGATTTTAGCATAGAATTTTCAAATCGTAGTGATCTGATAGTGAAAATAAACACCAAATATTCAAATCTAGAAAATTTGAAAACTTTTGCGAATGGTAACCCTAAATTTTTTTGCATCCCAATAACTTCCAATGCAGTCATCGGATCAATACAAAATTCATAGAGCAGGTTGACTTCAACGTGATGCAGATGCGACATATTTTTTGCTTCGGTGCTATCAAAGGGCTGCCAGCACTAGGCCTTTTTGTTATTTTCGTTCCAATAAATGCTTGCATTAAGTATTTTCTTCGCAAACATTTGCAATGAAAATAAGTAAACAATGTTTAAATTTTCTAAGATCTGCACATTTTTCGGATGGCAGCCCCAAACACCTTTCTATCGCTGTAATTTTCGATGAAGTCATCTACTGTTCTTCGAACATTAGTGTTTCTAGCGGTTCTGGTGCGCTAGGATTTTTCTATTTAAGACGTAGTGATTTTTGAGGTGCTGCTCTAAAAAATACTCCTGTCTCATCAAGATTATAGATATTTGAATTTGAATTTTCTTGGCCTTGGACAGATATGTTTCTGGAAAACTCATTTTTGCCCAATTTTTCATGCTCGTCTTAAAACCGTTTTTGGTCCAATTAAGAAGTACTACTAAGCAAATTTTTGTACAGCGCATCTGGTTCCCGGTCCAATTCTAAAGGTTGCCCGATTACAGAGTGTTTTTTTTTTTCAAGAAATAGTATGTGCGGTGATGTTATAGCTCAATTGTTCAGGTGGTTCGATCATACAGTAGTAGGTTTTACTGTATAGCCCAAATATAGTTTTTCATAAAAATAGATAGCCCAAAAACCGCCAACCCGCGAAATGAAAAAGCCCAATTGGCGGTAAATAGCCCAATCTGGCCACACTGCTTGAAATACACATGCAGCCTGTAAAACTCAAGCGGCTTGAGTCGAAACAATCTATGGGTAGGAATGAGTTGGAATGTTATTGATTTTCCGTTTGAGAATAACTCTCATGCCAACATTTGAATGCATTTCAGTTTCAGTTGCACCGCGCCGTAATATAGTGCCAAGCCAATTGATGTTGATATTGCAAAGCAGCTGTGTTAACGCCATTGATACCGAAGTGCGTTACTGCGCTACTGATACCGAGAATAGGTAATCAGCGCAGTGGTATCATGGGCAGTGCTTCAACGCAATTGCGTGGCGCAGCGCTGCGTTACCCATGTCTAATCGCTAGGCCACAGCGTAAGAAGTTAGTTCCTAACCAGCGTCAAAGTGTATAGAATGATAAGTGGGTGAACTCCTTCCATTTTCCAGAAAAATAACTTTGACCTTGAAATTGCGTCTCCATTTACGCAATGCATTATCTGTCAAAGCAACCTGAGAGTGTGCTGGTATTTTTTGCGAGAGTTGGCTGTATAGAGCAACGAAAAATCTAGCCCGAGTATGTAGTTGTCGAATCTTATCTTGCACCTCTTTCTGTTCCATGCGATTTCTTCCAATTTTCCAGGCTGATCAACAATACAATCTCAGGCCGGCTCACTGGATTTTTGGACCGTATACATATACGGAGTCTGCACGCTGGTAAGAAACTAACTTCTTACGCTGTGCCAGCGTCTTAACTCCATATTTGTATACGGACCAAAAATCCAGTGAGCCGGCCTAAGATTGTATTGTTGATCAGCTAGGAAAGTTGGGAGAAATCGCATGGAACAGAAAGAGATACAAGATAAGATTCGACAACTACATACTCAGGATGGATTTTTCGTTGCTCACATATGGCTCACTACTCGCTCACTGCTCGCAAAAATACCAACACACTTTCAGGTTGCTTTAAAGATAATGCATTGCGTAAATAGAGGCGCAATTTCAACGTCAAAGTCTTTTTTTTAGAAAATGAAAGGATTTCATTCACTTATTTTTCTCTACACTTTGGCTAGGCTAGTACGGGCTTCAAGGTTATATGCTGCGGCGAGTTTAGAAAATTTAGCAACTATTGGGCCTTTCCACACTTGTATTCTTGCTGCACTTTTCAAACGGGTTTGACAACAATCACCATTTCCACACTTGGTGTGCATCAGCAAAGGAAGCGTTCATATACCGATTATGCATATGAATGTGTGCGTGTTGTTGTTTTCTCATTTCGACTTGAGTGTTTCATGAAAAATTTCTGACCCGTGAACTATGTTTATAGTTGTGGTAGAGAGTTGTCGCTCGATCAATCAGTTTCAAACGTGATGCTAAGTTCACTCCACATACATCACTTTTTGTAGAGAATTCCCCTTGAATCTTCTGTCTCTTGCCCAGAAAACCGGTTTGAGGAGTGCATCAAGAATACAATACTCAATGATGATATCGTCCTGTTTATCACTTTGAGTCATTTTTCTCTAGAATTTCCATACACTGAATTAATTTAAACTATTTTGACAGAGAGAAATATTTTGAGTAAGTGCTTTGAACAATTCCGAAAATTTTGTCTGTTGCATAAATAGCTGTTAACCTGTTGGGAGGGAGATATCTTTAAAAAAAAACTCAGTAACACTGGTCTCATTAAAATCCTGCATCTTCTGAAAGGCATTTCAACCATTATTTGGGGTCTCCCGTTGGTCCTTTCAAGCACTAGCTGTAGGGAAAATCGATTCAAAGGCTTTTCAGATATCGGGATTTCCGTGCCTAATTTTTTTAGAGGAGAATACACTGTTGTAACTTTGTGTTGAGCCGTTTTCGTTAAAGTTGTTAAAGTTGGTTTCGATGTTTCTTTTCCTAAATAAAGATCCGGTGGTAAACAAATTCTATTTAGCACATCAGCATTATTGTTTAGTTTTCCTTTCTTGTGTACAATGTGGTAGTCATATTTTTCCAGTTTAAACTACCAACTAATAAGTCGAGAGTTCGGATCTTTTAAGCTTATCATCCAAGTTAGAGGATTATGATCTGTTAGAATTTTAAATTTTCACCAAAAAGACATGGGCAGAAATACTTCGTGGTCCAAATGAGCCCTAAGAGCTCTTACTCAATTGTCGAGTTGTTTATTTTTGAATCAAAGAGTGGTTTTACTTGCGAAGCAAACTGGCTTATTGCTTTCTATATGGCCCTGCGAAAGTACTGCGCCCAAAGCAAAATTACTCACGTGCGTTGTTAATGTGAACGGATTTTCGAAATCTGGGTGTTGAAGAATAGGATCATTCATAAGAATATCTTTACAAGTATCAAACGCTTGTATCATCTGAGGATTGTGAGCAGCGTCGGATTATAGGGGGGGCTATAGCCCCGGACCTCAGATCATGAGAGGCCTCGTTGCCTCACCCACACTAATGAATATTTATTTTATTATATATATATTATATTTAAAAATCTATACATTATCAAATCGTTTATTATAAAGATAATTACTTAATACAATATTCAATGCTTATATCTACTTATATGAAAATTATCCTCACCGAGTATTTATCACTTAAACACACACATGAAATCAACTTTAAGATCTATTTGTCGATATTGACTAGTCAAAAAAAAAAAATAAAGTAAGAATACATGGAAACTCCGAGTGGAGGAGCTAAGTCTGGCGCGAGGTGTGCGGCGTATTTATTTCTCGCGATTCGCGGAAAACCGAGTAAACATGAGTGGACGCGCAGTGCAGTGCGACTGTTTTCACACGAATGTTTCGTGGACTATATTTATAACAGTTCGATCTCTGACTGCAATACGTGAACATCGGCGTGCGAAAATGTCTAAGAGGTTTGAAAG
Organism: Nemotelus pantherinus; assembly: GCA_963978885.1. Taxonomy (NCBI): domain Eukaryota; kingdom Metazoa; phylum Arthropoda; class Insecta; order Diptera; family Stratiomyidae; genus Nemotelus; species Nemotelus pantherinus. The sequence goes on along the minus strand of OZ022265.1, from coordinate 73,965,428 downwards.
TGGTGCACAAAAAAGGAAAAAATTAAAGGAAATAGAAAATTTTAAAAGCAAATTACCAAAGTTGACAAATTATTTTTCCGTCAATTCAAGTAGTGAGCTTAGTAGCTCTGAAGTGTTGCAAGAGAATGTGCAGGAAAATGTCGTTGAGACCTCTAGTAGTGCAAATGAAATTTCTAGAAAATGCGAAGTTTTGTCTAGCGTAGAAAACGTAATCGAGCATCTCAGCAGTGAAAGTATTATTCGCAGTGATAAAGCAAATGATGTCAATGAATCCGATGATTTACTCGACATAAAAGTTATTACGGATCATTTTAGTGTGATAGACGTTAATAAGACTGCATCAACAGGTACTTTGATATTTTTTTATAGAGATATAGATTCACTGATAATATTTTATACGTACCTATCATTTATTCAGAAGTATATATATATATATATATATATATATATATATATATATATATATATATATATATATATATATATATATATATATATATATATATATATATATATATATATATATATATATATATATATATATATATATATATATAGGTACATTAAAGAATGTCTATAATTTTTAGGGATTATTCACAGTGATCCAGCGTTATGGCCATCGAAATTAAATGAAAATAAAATAGATAGAGATAGATATCTAAACAAAGGCCATTTATATTTTCAAAATAAAAATTCCTCTTTTGAAGCATCAAAGCGAACGTATGTAAAACAAAATAGATATTTTTCAAACAAGTATTTTCAAAGAGTAGTGAGTAATGGTGAAAAGTATGAACGAAATTGGCTAATGTATTCGGAATCAAGTGGTAACGTATTTTGTTTCGCATGCAAATTATTGTCAATCGATCGAGAAAACGTTTTCGTTAAAGACGGATTTTCTAATTGGAAAAATAACGGAAATTTTGTAGGCATAATAGAGTTATTATCTGAATTCGATCCGATTTTAAAAAGTCATATAGATAATTACGCAAATAAAGGTCGAGGGACGGTTTCATATTTATCAAAAACGATCTGCGAGGAGTTTATTGAATTAATGGCAAAAAAAATTTCACAGCATATTGTAATCGAAATAAAAAAGGCTAAATACTGGGGTCTTGTGGTTGACTCTACGCCAGACATTTCTCAGGGAGATCAATTGTCTGTTATATTTCGTTATTATTTGAACGGGCACGTACACGAACGATATTTATGTTTCTTAGACATAAAAAGTCATACAGGAAAGTCGTTGGAAGAAGATATTTTGAACTTATTACAGATACATGACATAAATATAGCCGACTGCCGTGCGCAGACTTACGACAACGCTAGCAATATGTCCGGAAAGTATTCAGGTTTACAGGCTCGATTAAGAGAAAAAAATAAATTAGCTTTTTACGTTCCGTGTGTCGGCCATTCGCTCAACTTGGTTGGTGAATGTAGTGTAGATGCATGCATTAATTCCAGAAATTATTTTGGCCTTTTACAAAGACTTTATACATTCTTCAGTGCGTCCACTCATCGATGGAATGTTTTAACAGAACATAATGCTAAACTTAAAAATTTATCTGTTACTAGATGGTCAAAAAGAGTAAATGCTTCAAAAGATTTAATAGAGAATTTTAATGGTATTTATGAGTCCTTGTCGAAAATAATAGCCGACGTAGAACAAAAATCTGACACACGCCATGAAGCTTTATCTTTACAAAAAAGCATGATTAAATTAGAAAATGTTTTTATGGCTGTGCTTTGGCATCGAATTCTTAATCGATTTGACAATGTTAGTACATTCCTACAAAAGGTTGAAATAGACTTAATTACAGCTAACCAGATGTTATTATCATTAATCGATTTCGTAAAGCAATTAAGAGAAGAATTCACGGAAATGGAAAATAAATCAAAAGCTCTTAGTTCTTTTGTCGAACAAGAGTATGCTCAGATTCACAAGAGAAAAATAAAACAAAAATTATCTGATGGCCAAGTCGAAGATGAGATTTTGAGTGGAAATGAAAAATTCCGAGTTGAAACCTTTTACGTTATACTTGATAAAATTACAATGGAATTAGTTAAACGAAGCGAAGCTTATAGTTATGTGACTAAATTATTTGATTTTCTTTCTAAATTATTAATTCTAAGAATCGATGAAATAAAACAAAGTGCAAAAAAGCTTGTGGATACTTATAGTCAAGATTTGGAAAGTAGATTGGTTGACGAACTGGAACAATTTATTCCATTGCTAAGATTACAACCTAATAATTTCTTTTCAAATCAAAAGGATGATACGCTTAAGAATTACGCACTTAACCCTTTACTTGTTTTAAATTGGCTGACTGAATCTAATTTAATTAATGTTTTTCCAAATGTTTATATAGCCTACAGATTATTCATAACCATCCCTATAGTCAATTGTGAAGCCGAAAGGTCGTTTTCCGTTTTAAAACGAATTAAAAATATGTATCGGTCGACTATGCTTAACGATTGATTATCTTCTCTAACAAGATTAGCAATAAACAACGATTTATTAAGATCGTTAGATTTCAATGATGTAATAAAAGAGTTTGCTGAAGCTAAGTCGAGAAAAAAATTTATTTTATAGTTAAAAATTGATATTATCTTTCTTTTCACTGATTTGTCGTCGCTTGTTGGATAGGTTCAAAATAGCCCGCTGATGCTAGCCCATAGATGGCATATTTATCGTGAAAGATCGGGATTGAATGCACACAAATTCCAGTTTTTTGACGCAAATATTCTAATGGAATTTTTACTTTTACGGTTTTTTTTGGAATGTAATTGTTTTCTTTTTTACAGTTATTTTTTCGCCTCACTAAAAATTTGGGTTTTTGATTATAACGTGAACTGCGATTGGCGTGCGCGAATTCTGAATTGCTGTTCAAATAAATTATTAATAGTATATAGTAATAAAGTATTTTGAATTGTTGCTCAAACCAAGAATTATTAATAAAGAATATTACGAATATCACAAGTGTATGTACATAGTAAAAGTGTATATATATAGAAGTGGTACAGGGAAATCTGAAGATTTCTGTACTCGGTCTTAAGTATAAGAACAGATTAAAATAAAAATCAATTCATTCAATAATTTTGTTATTTATTTGGTAGTAAAAAATTTCCTTAAATGGGCCTCATGATGAAAAATAGCCCCGGGCCTCCTGATACCTTAATCCGGCGCTGATTGTGAGTGATCATTTCACCTTTCTTTAGGCACTCCGTCAATGGTTTAGTGAATTTTGCAAAATCCTTCACGAACTTCCGAAATAGCCGAAGAGTCCGAGAAAAGATTTTTCTTCTTAGGGTGTCGTTGGAAGAGGAAACTCCCGAATAGGCCCTATTTTGTCGGGGTTGGGCTTTACTCCCTCGGTGGTGAAACTATAGATACTGTAGCTCCTGCCATACAAGCCAATTCTAGAATGTTGACAAGGAGCTTATCTGCTCAAAAGGGTATCAGTAGACAGTTACTGTATACAGTTCTGTATAAAGATTTATATTTGATTCCTTATAAAATTAAACCAACAAGCAAACTAAAGGCAGCAAACTTGCCGGTTCGATCTGAATTTCGCCAGAAGAGGACGAAAGCATCTTGAAGTGACTTTTATATCTGACGAGGATCATTTTGATCTAAGTGGCAATATGAGCAATATGAGTGACTCTATTACACAGATATTCCATGAGACGGAACTGTATCTACTTCGAGCCATAGTTTGGTGTGTAGTTTTATCAAGTTGCGTCGTCGAGCCTAACTTTTTCAAATAAAGCAGTCTTACAGTTACGATCAATCGAAATTACATATTACTTAAAGTTGGTGAAAAAGTTGTTCTCTCCAGAACTACGCCAATCCTTTTCAACTCTCTGTGGTTTCAAAAAAATGGTGCAACTTCTCACATAACTCCGACGGTTCTGACAGAATTGGAGCGAAAACGCCATAATAAAGTGATTTCTAGAAACTCCACATTCCGTTGATCCACAAGCTCCCCTGACCTTAATCTACCTAATTTATTCTTGTAGGGTTATTGCAAACAGGAAGTGTACAAAACAAAACCAACAAATTTGACGCGATAATTGACGCGGTTTCCTTTGAAACTCTCCGGGCAGTAATGAATAACTTTTTTATAAGACGTCGTAGAAGTATCACCGAGCGTGGGGTCATTTAAATTTAATTATTTTAAAAACCCAATGAAAAAATTTGACAGAAATGTATTATTTTTCAAATGTATAAAGAAAAAATAAATTTTCTAAAATCAACAAAAAGTAATTTCAGCTTCTTCATGTAGCAATTTTCATCAGCCACCCTGAATATAATCAATAATTTCGAGAGTAATCGCTGTGCCTTCAATATAGCGACTATGTGTACGGCTCTGTTGTTCTTGTTGCACAAGAGGATCTTTCGACAGATTTTAGATCAACAAAAAGAACTGTACGAGTGGCATCGTCAATGTTACGTCATTGGTAAAATCACGTGCAGTAGGCTGGAGGCTTAGCTCGTATGATTCAGGAAGATCTAGCCCGAAAAGCCAACGGGGCAAATATTATTGGAAAGAATCACTAAAGCAGGCGTTGTTTTTACTAGAACAGTTCACATCAGGACCAGAAAAACGGAAACGTTTACTAGAGCAGAACTAAATTGTGAAACCGGTTGTTACGAGTTGATGCAGATCAAATTCAATGGTAGATTTTATGTTGAACTGATAAAGTTAACAGGTTATATAAGTACATACATATATTTCATTTTCACATTATGCCGCAGTCATTCGCAACCTTGTAGAAATCCATACAGAATATCTTGTAATACTATGTAGCTTTGAAATCAAAGTAACAAATGGTCCCAATAGTAAACGGATGTTGAATCGGCGTTCAAGCGAAATGCTTAGAATTTTGATCAAGATTCATTCGAAAATATTCAAACACCAAATCGTTTATTTGAGAATGGATACGTATTTAGCTGATAGATTTCGAGATGACTTTCAATGCTGGCATATTAATTGAACTGGCCTTTTATCAGTCAGAGCCTGTCTGTATTATCGAAATATTGATGATATGCACTAAGCTCTAAACATCGGCACAGTGACACTTGTCAAACAGTACAACACTCAGGGCCGGTTCTTCTATATGTGCATATGGTGCTCTGAATCCAGGCGGCACCATAAGACAAGTACAAAAGGCGGCAGAATAGAATATTTAATTCAAGAATAAAATATCTTGCTCTAAAATATCTACCATATAACCTTTATCTATATGTAAAATAAGTTGCAGATAATAAATTTTCAGTTTATTCATTTTTCGCTTACGGTAACACCTTGAGTGTGTGTGATTATTTACTTTAAAACCATCCATCCTTTATATGATTAGCTGACGCAATTCTAGAATTCATCAAATTCATGCATAGAAATTTGTGCTTTACTAGAAAAAAATATGCTACTAGATTCGCATCATGTATTGCATGTTTAAACACCAAAATGTCTCATGCATATACGTATACAAGTTATCTAGTTTGCTACCAGATGGAATAAAAAAAACAATCGTTGGTAGATTGAACCGTCTATTACGAGCTTTCAATTACAACTGACCAAACTTAATATCTACCTCAAACATGTTGATTTTTGTAAAGTAATCAATATGTGCGACTTTACAATTTAGCAATAATCAAATCACCGATTTCAATGTGGATATAACTAGGTCGAAAGGTAATGATCGCGAAAACAAATGTGTGCATATTTGTGATCAATTGGGAAACACTCAATAATTGTATTTAAGCATATGTTTGCATAATTGCGCGCGCGACTAATAATTTAATTGGGTCAATTTGCGTAAATGCTGAGCAGACGAGAATATGTTTAAATGCAGTAAAGCTGCGGTCAACTATTGAAAATAATGATTTGTGTAAGTACATGAAAATGTTAGAATTTATATATAGTGATAAGAGAATTGTGATAACTTACATACCGAGAGTGTGAATGAACCCGTTTTGACTTTGAGGTGGGGTGCTTATCTCTCATCCCCAGCAAGTTCATTTGGTGCACTTTCAAATCGAGCACCGATGCCGCCTAAGGCAATTCGCACACGGGTCGTTGAGCTATCGTCGTGGATGCGATATTTCTACGCTTGGTCGTCACAGCCTAGGTAAATCAATTGGTGATCGCTAACGGAGCGTTAGCCAATCGTGAAGAGTGAGAAGCGTAGTTGTTTCATTTTGAGTGCGTTTCAAGCGTTGTGCATTGCAGGCCTCAAGCTGAATGACTAGTCGTTTTTGCAAGTGCGATGGATGACGGCAACGTACAATTCGGTGGGGGAGGTGGGAAAAGGCCCCGAATTGTATGATTTTACGAATCACACTGACGTTTTCTTGACGACCCGTGTGCGGACATGAAACGAGGATGACGACAATCGTGTTCTCGCAAGCTTCACAAGTGTCAAACGCATCTCTTACGCATCGCATGGCTAACGACCCGTGTGTGGAGTGCCTAAGGCGCCGTATCAATCGTACCTTATGCGTCAGAAGAGATCAAAGCATAATTGCGTGTAACAAAAGGAAATGGGTATGGAGCACTTGTGCGCCTTGACTGATCACCGTAGATGAATTCGAAGGAGAAAATAAAAAATAAAAATATTATTTTTTATTGCCGGAGGAGAAAAATTGAGACTGATTCATTTAGAGACATTGTATATGGTTAGAGATTAGAGTTGTCACGTGGATTTGTCATTTCTTGTGTGTAATGAAAATTTGAGTTTGGAAATTAGATTTTAATGAAGTGAAAACACATTTTCATTTTATGGGTAAACAGTAATCAACGTATGTTTTCGTACAAATTAAAATGTAACGGAAACTTAGCACAAACGTGTATTATAGAAAGCTGGAAAGTGTCAATAATTTTCTCCTGGATTGGCTTGTTGATTTAATTTCTTATTAGAGAGCTCCGGATAAAAATATGGGACCCATATTTCTCTCCCTTTACATGATCACAAAGCTGTAAAAACAAAGAACCCGTGAACATTATTGTAACTGCACTAAAAAACAAAATCGTTGAATACATCAAAATAAGCAAATATGGAACTATAGTCAATTTGACACCAGACAAAAACAAGTTCTGCCCAACCTTTGGTAATCATATTCGCACACTTTAAAAAGGAATACATAATAACAAAAAGCATTTTATAGGATTTTTAGAAGCAAAGTATACGATCGTAAAAAGACACAATTTTAGATGAATTGATGAACAATGGGCTATAAATTGCAAATCTATGACAAAGGCTCCAATATGGAGCGCAGGTCACAATATAGCGTGCTAAATTTAATAAACACCTCCAATTTGGCTGTCAACGATGCAGCGAACTGTGTTTTTTGTTTCTTAGATACAATAGATGTTTTTGACCTTGTCAAACAGCTTTATGTATTTTTGCAGTTCTATGAATAGTTGGCGCATAATCCACACGAATGCTGAGAGCTTAAGCCCTTATATGATACAAGATGATGCAAAACCTATATTGATACATACGAAGCGTTAGGAGCTTTAGAGGAAAAAGAAGATTTCACTATTAAACATATTGTAGTGTTTAGGAAGAAAATTGCTAAAATTCAAGTTTATTGTTAGTTTAATAGTATAGTATAGTAATTTAGATAAAATCAATATTGCGATCAGATTCATTTAAAGCCACTCCCTATACCTAACCACCACTAAAAATATTTCAAAGCCAACTTTAAATTTTTTGTGGAATATTGTAGCAATTCAGGATTTGAAAGTACACTTGTCACTGCCAGAAAATCGCATTAAATTAAGAAATATCATGTTGGCCAAGTAACCAAAACTACTTGTATTTGATTGAAACTCAATAATGCCATCACAATGAGCTCACCAAACAGTTTGTTTTCGAGCGAGATGAGTTCGGGGATAAATATTTTTCTAGTCATCCCCCACCTTGGCAAACCTGACCAAAACAGCAATTTGAAGGACCTACAGTAGTGCTTCTTGTAGTATATTTGCAGATCCTTTGTTGAGGGCGGCAAATTCCTCATATGCACCAGGCGCTAAACACATTAGGGCCGGGCCTGACAACACTATCACGTGCACTATTTACTTTCGCAATAAATGAATAAATTTCAAGAAATTCGCATTTGTCCACTGAAAACTAGCAATATATCCGATCCACATGTCCTTAACTTTGTAAAAAGTTGAAAAACATTTTACTTACAAAGCTGCATAGTTCCCAGTTCGAATTAATCCTTATTATAATGAACTCAATGACACTTCACACTTGAAAAAGTTGACCGATAGAAAAGCACTAGAACACAAAATATCTTGAAAAAGGAATCATCGAATTCCTGTTGTCTCTTTAAGTTAGGGCTGAAACGTGCAACTAAAAGCCGAGCTATAAATACATCAATAAACCAAATTATCGTTAGAGCTAACGAAAGTTGATTGATTACTGATGATTGTATGTCGGGTTGATAGAAGGCTGTACAACGAGGAAATCGCTGTATTTAAATGAAGTCAGTGACTTGGTGGTTCAAGCTCTAGCAATAAACGAACGAGAATTTGGGCGCTAGCGGAGTATACACACTTTCTTTCGTTGGTACGCACCCTTACGGGGCAGACAGACAGACAGTTACACGGCAGAGTACTGTGGTGTGATCGATGATAGATAATGTTAATACCTATTTGTAAGAGAGGTGCTAATGGTGTTTATAACAATGCTATCTAATAGGTTTTCAACATTTGAACTTTATACATTGTTTTCTCATGTGGAAAGCAAACAACTTCATGCTCGTAAATATGTGAGATCAATTGAATGTTAAATTTTGGGTATGCCTGTTTGCCAACCATTATGCATAGTTGGTAAAAAGCAGTTTTTACACAATAGCATAAATTGCTGAAATACATACTTCCTACATGGGCAAGTCAATAAAACGCTTTTGGTTTTCTTTCAATTAAATATTTTGATGGTTTTTTTCTCGAAACGATTTAAAAATTAATTACAATTGGTATGGTTAAATCTAAAGCCCCCTCGGAACTTGGTGTCGGCGATGAGGCGAGACAATATATAAATACGTTAAATTGTTGTGAGACAGGTGTCGGGTTGCTTCGGACCGTGTGACTGGTGGTAAGTCCTCTCCTCTTAATATCTGAATGCCCTCATCTAAAAAGTGGAACTTTCAAGATGCTATTTTCATATTTCCAGCTGGGATAAGCCGAAATTTTTTCCTAAACATTTCCCAGTGTAGCGCTGCATTCAAGGGTAAAGGTCATGATATTGCGGCGGGATGTTTTTAATATTTCCGCGACGCTAATATGGTAAATAATCCAGGAGCTGTTTTGTTTTTACTGATTTTCGAAGAAAATTAGTATTAGAATCATGTTGCGCATATTACTTATAATATATGTCACATATATATATATATATATATATATATATATATATATATATATATATACAGCCATACATACATACATATATATATACATATATATATATATATATATATATATATATATATATAGATATGTACATATATATACATATATATACATATCTATATATATATATATATACATATATATATATATATATATATGTACATATATATATATATATATATATATATATATATATATATATATATATATATATGTATATATATATATATATATATATATATATATATATATATATATATATATATATATATATATATATATATATATATATATATATACAGATACATATGAAACTCTAAAGAAAACCAAAAAAACCAAGTCCCTGCATTATTGAACTAATTATTATTATTGTAACACGATGTTCGCGCTGAGTATTGAATTTCTATACAGCCTAGACATAAACATAATCTATGCGTTATACTGGCACCATTAAAATGAACACATAAGTAAAAACTTGAAAATAATGCAAAAATTATTGAAAAAATGCACAGTTTACAAAACATTTATGTTGAGTTCCGTACCCAAAGGCCCAGTTTATTTTTTAAAGATATTCACGTTAGTCGCAGTAATCACATCTTCTGATTAGTGGTTCCTGACGTCAAGCACTCTATTCGAAATTAAAGATTGCCTTATCCTGGTTCTGAGCGGGTTTTTCTTTTTTTTTACCAGCGGCCACGTAAACGAAAGTCATCGTTGAGAATGAAAATGTGTGACAAATCGATTGATTTGTTGATTACTCTGTACGTTACAATCTACTATGAAGGGTAGTTAAGTTAGTAGCGGAAAGATGTTCCCTATAAAAAGATCTGTTTCTGTCAATTGTCATCCGCGTACTAAGGCGTTGATCACTGTCAAGCCGCGTTTAATGAAAGATTGAATTTTCAATGGAAAATAGGACTCTTTTATTACCCCTTAATGAGTTTGTTAAGATGCTTGATAATAGGCTGTTGTGAAAAGATTTGATATTGGAATGTAACAAATTAAAAGAATATATCTATATTTATAAAATTAAAAAAATATGTATTCATATATAACTAAATATATAAATATACGTATCAGTGGCGTGGCGTTCATGGAAGCAAGGGAAGCATTGCTTCCCTTACATTTGGCTGACATAGATTTTAAATTGTTTTTTTTTTCGAAATCTTGAAATAATCGCGTATTAGCATTTATAAAAAAAAAATTTCTCAAATCAAATTGTGAACATCTCACACAGTTGATCTGGTAACGCCACAGAATGAAAATAATGAAAGCACAACAACGGCTTGGAAGCAACGTAAAAATTGCATCTACAACCATTTATTTGACCCCATATAGACTAGACTGTGACGTCATTAAAAAAAATGTCTTCATATGATCTGTTTGGAAGCAATGAAAATGTTGCTTCCTAGGGGAAATTATCTTCTCAAGAGAGAGACTCAGAGCGGAGCTGCGAACGCATGACTATTGGTGGAACATATTCCTGCGTTTCCCTCACTAGTAGCAGGGTAAATTGTTATTGCTATCATTTTACTTTGCTTGTACAGATTTTTGTGAATAAAGAATACTTGCTGTGAGCGAGTTTGAATTACTATATGTGAAGAGCGTTGCCAGAGGCTATGGATTCAATAAGTTGTTATTTTATGTATTTTATTTATGATTTATATTATGACATTATTTTTTTGTATGTTCAATTGGCGAAGACTTTTAGTCACTTATAGCTTATAGGATTTGGTAGTAATAGGTGAAATTGGATTGAATGTGTAAAATTGCTATGTAAAATTGCATGATACTTTTAATTGATATTTGAAATAGTGAAAGATTGAAATGGGTGAATGTGTTCACTTGTTCTGTGGGGCAAAATTTTAGAATTCGTCAACTTATTTAAATTTTATTTCATTTGATCTCGGTAATTTGCTGAAAAATTGGACATCACCAACCAGGACCGATCAAAACCGAAAATTGTCTATAACAAAGAGGTATACCTACTCGACAGTTTGATCGCAAAATTAATAAATGAAAAACTCGGAACGGATTATCAGTTGTAATATTAAACAAAAATAATTTTGCTAGTCATGTGTGCTATTTTCAAGCGTTTCAGACATTTGGCGAAATATTGGATTTTGTAATTTAAATAATGTTAAAGCTGTGAACAGGCATGGCAGAAATAGCATTGATCGTTTCAATTCAGTCCTTTTACTTTCAAAGTTTGATTCCGGGGGTTTGAAGAATTGCTGAGTAGTCAATATAAATATTCAGTGATATTGCTCACAGTTAGGAGAAATTGAGAAACAATGAAGATTCTAATAAACATTGTGTGTCATTTAGGATGTCAAGAAGAAGCATTACATAGTCATAACGAAAATGTGTATTATTGCAATAGGGGTGAATCACATAAAGACAATAAATCTTTTGACAGTGCATAATCAATAATTGCCAGGTGACTTGGACCAAGCAAGTGTTTCTTCCGGAGCATCAAATTATATTCAAAACGATCTCGTAAGTTGATTTAAAAAAAAAAATATTGAAAGATATTTGTAATGAAATTTAGAAAAGCAAATTCATAGCAATAATATTAGAAAAAACAACCGATATATCATATCGATCACAACTTTCAACAACCTTTGGTTATATTACTTCTTCCGGTGCAGTTAAAGAAACTTTCATAAATCTCACAGATGTTTCTGATAACCAAACTGCCTCCCGTTCATTTAACTTTGTTTTGCATACTGTCCGAAAGTTTAAAGTCTCGAGGAGCCTCTGTAATATCTTCCAAAATAACTAGGTTGCAAACATGTACAAAAAAAATGCATAAACACGGAAAAAATATTCATTTCTTCGAACATCGACTAAATTTGATTTTATCTAAATCGTTAAATAGTAATAAATAGTAATAGTAATCCCAATCTACTACTAGTTTTTCAACAAAGACAATGAGTTTATGTGCTTTCTATTTATTCGTCAAAAAGTGCTTCCAAAATTAGCTCCAAAACGTTGGACTTTTAATGGTCGGTTATTTTTTAAAAAAAATTCTATAATAAGGAGCAATTACAATAGCTCGTAGAATATATAACTGAAAATGATAGTGCTAATTGAGACGGAGAGATCGTTAATAGTGAGAGTGGGCTTTTTATTTTACTTAAAGATTCTTAGTTGATTTTGTTGTTTAATGTTTTTTCTAAAAAAAACCCGAATAGTATCGATATATTTCAGTCCTAACAAAGTAATATACTGTATCATATTCAGATCTAATAAAATCTTTAAGAAACAGTTTCACGGAAATAGGGAACGAATTATGGTCGATTTGCAAAACAGCACAACGACGTAAAACAGCAAGGTGCATAATTGACAACAATGAGAATGTTGTACCATTCTTTACAAGTGCTTATTTCGAAATATTTGGTAGCCTAATCGTTAAAATAAACTCAAGGTTTCATATTTTTAAACCTTTTCAATTCTTCGAAGTTTGGCCACTTTCAAAAATATTATATTTCTAGTTCTGGGAATGTTATTACTTTACTGATAAATATTGATATGGTTTCTTATTGTGTGAAGGACTGTGAATTTTTTTTTTTTCATAAGAATACAGAATGTCTACTCTCACGTCCCCGTTAGTAATTCCTGGGTGCTTTTATAGAGTGGTTCTTTTACACGTAACGAATTCGCGGAAAGCGTAATCAACCATGGACATCAACCAATTGCTTCCCTTCGGTAAATTGTCACGCCACGCCACTGATACGTATATATATATATATATATATATATATATATATATATATATATATATATATATATATATATATATGTATATATATATATATACATAAATATATATATATATATATATATATATATATATATATATATATAAATATATATATATATATATATATATAAATATATATATATATATATATATATATATATATATATATATATATATATATATATAATATCGATGGATGGAAGCCGAATAATTATCTACCATTTTATATATAATAATGATGTCTGTCATGCTGGTGTTTGTCATACTTACTAATTTCTATTTTATTCTCGTCACACTAACAGACGGGTTAAAAACTCGTTATTCAAAAAATGATAAGCACATGTATATCAACAAATTAAAGAGCAGTTTTTATAGGGTCTCGTATAATATACATGAAACTATTTGCTTTAATATAAATAATGTTTTTAAAAGAGAAACATAAAAAAACGTCGGGCTGAGCTTGCAGAACGACAAATGGAAAAAATTGAAAGCAGATATTTTGCATCCATTAAATTAAAAAATATCTTGGAAATAAATCGGTTGAAATGTAAAAATTCACGAAAAAATACCAACCCATAACATAAGAGTTTGCAGACAATTCCTCATTTACTATACTTTCAAACTGTTTTGCGATGTTTACAATTTACAATTGCAATATTTTTAAGTGTTAGCGTATAAGCCTTAGGCAAACATATTCAAAATAGCACCCACGATAAATAGTTTTATGTTCATTTTTTTATTTACTGATTCCTGTTTTTTATGAATTATTATTAATTAGAAAGAGGAAAAATAATTTTATGCAGAACATGTATCATAAATGAGTTTAACGCAAGGCAGGAACTTATTTCTAAAGCTAACATTTGACAAATTTTAGTTTTTAGATACCCAGTTAAGTTTTATTTTCATATTCACATCTCAAATATATAATATTCACGTGCTGCTTTTTATGTGAGCAATACAACTATTGAAAGTAATGTTCACATGAAAAAAGCACAACGGCAATATTGAATGAATCGATCTCTCTTTAATTCCCGAACCATTCGTAAGCCGATCCATCACGGCTTATTTTTCACCTGTTAAAGCGAGACGATGCTAGCATTTCAGCAAGGAACGAACAGAGATAGACACAAGGCAATACACATTTGGTCAAAGTCTCAAGTGGCTCGCGAATAAGAATCTGCAAGCCGGAAAATTTCGGCTTATGAATGGGAATTTTCGCGTTCTCGTTTCATGCAGAAGATGGTTTGATCTTTATTCAATTGAAATTTTATGTACATTTTAAGATGCATATATGTTTTGAGGTCGATATTTTCAAAAGGGAAGCCGGAAGGAATCGGGTTGTATGGACGCTTTGCCACTGATTTATATGTATGTATATATATAAAACAAAGTCGAGTTAGTTACACCATTTATAACTCAAGAATGGCTGGACCGATTTTTATGATGTTTGATTTGTTGGATATATCTCGGCTCCGAATAGCAGAATAGCTATTGGAACATCGGGAAAATTCAAAGGCAAAAAAGTGAAGAAAATTCATTTTTTCAAACATTTTGTATGAGAAAAAAAATTTCAATCAATATATTGTACAACGCCATTGAGGTAGCTGTGCAGACGTGCGCCGTGATTTTCCACTGTTATTTACTATTTCGCGAGCCAAAAGATGTAAACTGTCACCACGAAGCCGTAATGCAATTAGACTTCGGAATATTGCGAATCAAACCACTCAAGACGAACAAACAATCGCACGAGAAGAGTGCCGCGTTAGTACCCAGCGGGAAAATAAATCCGTAAACATACTCTTCGTAGGCATTCCGTATAATAGATGGAAGCATTACAGAGCCATAGTCTGTTTATTTATTTTTAGGATTGCATGTCCTAGGCTGGCAAGCTATATAAAAGGGGAACTTTGAGCTTTCAGCTTTATAGCGTTATAAGAAGAACTTTTTGGAAAGCACGACATTGTTTTTTTGCATTCCTGTCATCTATAGGGAATGCGTATTGAAGTTTGTACCGGCGGCCGATCATACCTCTGCATAACCGGGAATTGTAGCTAATGATGGCAGAATGATTGCGACGCTCATTGGAAATGCCATCAATGTATTCTCGTATTACACGGTACTAGAGGGACTTTGTGCTGCTGCTTTGACCTGCATGACTTTAAATGAATAGTATCCTATGCATTTAAATTACCTGTGATGATTTGAAATGCTCTGAAAATTTCATCTTTCCGTTTTATATCGCATGTATTACCCAAGCCGATGTATGCGCGAAAGTTCTTTTCCTCTAATTTTTTCGGGTAATCTCCATAGGTATATGATGGACGTTTTGAAAAACAGCTTTCAATCGCTACATCTGCATTGCTGATAATGTTTGCTTCATACACTGAAAAAACACATGGCGCCAGGCGCCATAATTTATAGACTTCTGGCGCCATGTACATAGTCGATTTAGGGATAGTGATAAAATATAGCGCCACACGCCATAATACATGGCCAAAAGTACATAGGAGCAGACGCTATGCTTATAGCCCCCCACGCCATGTACTATAGTCCTCCACGCCATGTGCCATAGTCCTCGACGCCATGTACTATAGTCCTCCACGCCTTACACTATAGTTTTTCACGCCATGTACTATAGTCCTCCACGCCAAGTATATGGCTTTGAGGGCTATATTACATGACATGGAGGACTATAGTATATGGCGTGGAGGACTATAGTATATGGCGTGGAGGACTATAGTATATGGCGTGGAGGGCTATAATAATAGCGTCTGCTCCTATGTACTATGGCATGTGGCGCTATATTTTATCACAAATCGACTGAAATCGACTATGTACATGGCGCCAGAAATCTGTAAACTATGGCGTCTGGCGCTATATGTTTTTTCAGTGCACCAAATATAAATTCCACCAAATATAAATTCGAGTCAACATACTCACTATTGAATGCTCCTGCACCAGTGTGAAAATTCACCGGTCGAAGTATCGAAAATATCGCAGCCAGTACTTCAGTTCAAAATGAGTCAATTATGTAGACACAAGCTCTAATGTCACTTGCTGACATTTATACGTTCCCTCACACAGCATGCGAGTTATAATTGGAGTGCCATGAGCCATATTACATGGCTCATGGCACTATGTAATATAGCGTGTGGGGCCATAATTTCTGTGCCATGTAATTATGGCGCTGGGAGTCATACTGCATAGCTCAGGGCACTATGTACATAGCGTGTGGGACCATAAATGCTGCGCCATGTTACATAGGACCACGCGCTATGTAGATTCTGACATTATGGCGCTGGGAGCCATATTGCATAGCTCAGAGTACTATGTACATAGCGTATGGCGCCATGTGGATTTTTTTCAGTGTGCATGCTGCTAGAATGCATTACAGCGATTCACGTTGGGTGGATCACAAACTCAAGAGCAAAAAGCGACAGTACGTCATTCAACGGAACAAAATTTTTACTTTAACTTATTTCAAGCAAGTAATATACTAAATATTATGTCTACGAATTAAGAAAACTCCATCTACAACGGGAACATGTTTTCACATGTTTCAACATCACCCAGGCTTCAATATTCGACGAAAAAATGGATAGTTTTTATGATTTCTATCAATATTTGCTTTACATAAATGAGAGGTCGGTAGCTTAGCTCGCTAACGCGCCAGTCCGAAGCAGCGATCTACTGCTCGCGGGTTCGAATTTTGCCGGGTTCATGGTTGTATTTGTTCGTATTCAGTTGTCTTAACAGTCAGCGACTGGGCTTAATACCAGCGCTCTATTGATTAAATGTCACATTATAGCTTTAAGTGGTGAGTGGGCATAAATAACACTAGTGCTTCAGAAAATAAGAAAAAAATGTGGCACTTAAAAAAAGAATAATGGAATAATTGATATCGGCTTTGATATCGGCTTCTCCCATATGTGCGTCCTTACCGCCATACCTAAGCATTAGCCCCTGAGCTTTCGGCATTGTCAAAAAAAAAAAAAAAATTATTTACTGCAAGTTCAATATTTATCTGAGGTCAAACCATATTGCTTTGGCACATGAAAATATTTTTACTAATATTCGAAGAACATTAGTATTAAAATCGATTTGGGCAAAAATTCATATTTCTATCCATATATATATTTCCATATATATATATATATATATATATATATATATATATATATATATATATATATATATATATATATATATATATATATATATATATATATATATCTATGTATACATATATATATATATATATATATATATATATATATATATATATATATATATATATATATATATATATATATACATATATATATATCATCAAAAAAATTTCAGTGACTATTTCTCAGAAACGCGCCATCCAATTCAGCTGAAACTTTCAGGACACATTGATGTATATGCAGAATAGGTCCAGGTCTAACTAAATGTCAATTATCTTTAACCCTTTGGCGCCGGCGGCCATTTTAGTGATATTTTTAGTGTACCTATTGTTCCGTCCACCAATAATTTTTGCAAAAATTAAGGTAACAGAATGAATTTCAAACGTGTTTTAAATGTGAATCGGATAGTGTTTTGGAATTTTTTAACCCAATGTGTGCGCTAGGTGCCTTAAAAGAGAACGGCAAAAATTAAAAATTTTTAAATTGCGATAACTTTTGATAGCGCTATTCAATCATTATGAAACTTCCAGAACATATTGGTATTGTTTAGTTGTAAATTGATGTAGCTTTTAATGAGCATGTTGGCATTCCTGTAGCTAGGGCAGGCGGTAAAAGTGAAAAAATGTCGTTTCTTGGAAAAAAGCCACTCATATATAAATTTTATGCTTTGTCTGCACAGCCATAGTAAAAAATTTGAAATTTTACTACGGGCACGCCTATTAACCCTTTCCCAACTAACCTATATTTTTAGCATCAAAAACTTCTGTTCACGGAAACTCACAATCCGATAATCAGAATTAATTGAAATTTACAGAGTGTATTGGTCTTAAGTAGGACCAGCTCTGATAGAAGTGATTTTGAGATGCGGGCAATTTTGTACCAGTGGTGCCATTTTGAAAAATCGCTAAGAAAAATAACTGCTTTTGGCCCTACAAATTCTGATTCAATTATTCAATTTTGACGAAATTCACACAGTAGCTGAACTTTAAGCCACGTTTGGTAGAAATTTGGTTGAAAAATTCGGTTGGAGCTGCCAGCTATGGTAATTTTGGTGTCTTAAATTTGGAAAATTCCCGAGGAAAATAAAGCAATTTGCCCTATAGCTTCCAGCACAGTCATTGAATCACAACGAAATTCAAATGGGAAATCAAACTTATTGTAGGCGATGTTCAGTAGAAACTTAATTTCAAAACAATGATAGGGTTGCCAGCTATGGTTGTTTTTGTATTTTTTTGGCATACCTTTAGTAGGTGATTTTATCATAGAATTTTCAAATTGTAGTGATTTGATAGTGAAAATATACACCAAATATTAGGATCTAGAAAATTTGAAAAATTTTGCGAATGGTAACCCTAAATTTCTTTGCATCCCTATAGCTTCCAATGCAGTCATTACGAAATTCAATACGAAATCAATACGAATTCAATACGAAGTCAATACGAAATTGACTTCAACGTAAGGCAGATGCGACATATTTTTTGCTACGGTGCTAGCAAAGGGCTCCCAGAACTAGGCCTTTTTGTTACTTTCGTTCCAATAAATGCTTCCAATAAGTATTTTCATCGCAAACATTTGCAATGAAAATAAGTAAGCAATGTTTAAATTTTCTAAGATCTGCTCATTTCTCGAATGACAGCCCCAAACACCTTTCTATCGCTGTAAATTTTAATGAATTCACCGAAGTTAATATAAGCTTAGATTCTATTATTACTTAGGGTTTATTAGTTTTCAGTAGGAAAAGTAAGTAGTGGTAGAATACACACTCAAAATCTGCACAAATCCACTACTGTTCTTCGAACATTAGTGTTTCTAGCGGCTCTGATGCGGTAGGTTTTTTTTTTAACTTATTTTTACTTTTTTCACTCTCTTCAAAGTAAGCCGCGCTTTTGATATGAAGAGAGGGAGAGTTTTTGCGTGTGAACGACATTGGATGTTCTCAAGTGGTCCCCCATCTAAGAAGTAACCGCACCCAACACTGTTTAACTTCGGTGATCGTATGAGAACCGATTGATGCCAGATTTATGGCAACATTTCCTTGAAACTATACTAAATTTTACTCAGGCCAAGTTCAAAATCAGTTCTTTGAAATGATTAAATTGCTTTCTTTCGATTGAGTAAATATTTCTTTGGTGCAGAATTCTCACCAATTTTCTTTGATGTGTTCATTTTTCCTCAAAAAATTGAAGTATTTTTTTGAGTGTACAGGTCATCAACGTGATAATCTTCGCCGCCCAAGAAGAAATGCTTTTTTATATTACAAGTTGCTCTAATGAAGGTAATCGACCCGAGTGCAATCCACCCAGCAAATATTTCTACAGAAAGTAGTGCAACAATGTTGAGCGAATCATTTCGATTCGCTTCAATAAAGCAAATGCCTAGCTGCCATGTGAAATACATTGATTTCAATGTAATTAAAATAATTTTCATTTTGATTTTTGTACATTTATTGAGTTTAATTCATTTTGATCTTAATAACAATCCGAATTTAATTCAGCTTATAAGTTAAAACAACATTTATTGAACCTGAGGCAGTACGAAGTTCGCCGGGTCAGCTGGTATTATCTTAGTAAATTTTTCAACTTTGGTAATTTGAACGAATACAGGAGGTGTTTTGTGCATATAATAAAATGAAAATCAAATTAAATTGATTGAATTTGATTGTTTTCCTTTAGATGGCTCCTAAAACTTGGCAAATAAGTGACCGACCATTGGAAAGTTACGGACAAGCTGCACGGATTAATGACTCGGTATCATTTGAAGGTCATCTTGCACCATCACCATTCTAGCTTGGGAACTTTGTGTCTGGAGGGTCAAGGAAGGCATATCATACTGTTTTATTACATAACTGCAAATCAAATGCATTGTATGTATATACATACTTCGAAAATACTTGCTAGTATTTTTGGAACAGGTATTTAGAACAGATATTTTTCTATACTCGTACTAGTTAAATCTAGTAAGTGAGAATCCTAGTACGACCCAACTTTAATTTTAATCATTAACATTTTGCATTCAAAGGATAGACATTTTGTTGCACATGAAACACTGATATCATAAACAAAAATTTACTTCATAAAAGAGGCCTTCATCATTCGTCATTCGTTATTGCCATAAGGATCAAGATATATTATGACAAAACAACAAAATAAAACTATATTATTTCTTTTTTATATATTATCTATTTTTCCTATATTTTCCCTTAATGATTTCATATAGATGAGGCTTTGTGATAGTGAAAATACATTAGTGTAAGGAATAGGTCGTAAAAATCCATTTTCCTTAGAAGGAACGATAAAATGTAAGCTAAGAATATACTTAAATAGTGTACTTGAATAGTTTAGGGAAAACCTACTAATTTTGAACTTAGATTAATGAGCAGCTGGATAAGTGCCCTCAGCGAACCGATTAATTAGTTGAGTGGAAGCATTTGATTAGTGCAGAATCACGAGAGTTCATACTCGTATATACCTAGTTTAGTGAGCTGTGGATTAACAAGAACTAGCTTTAAAAGGTGTTTAAACCTTTTTGACGATTAATAGTATCCAAAACTAAACATAACATAGATGACGATATTTATAGCTGTAGAGGCGAATTTGAACTGACGAAATTTCGAGGCAATTTCGAAAATATTATGAAAGAAATATGCGAATGTGATAGTGGTCAACACACTTGTAGTGAAGATAGTGTTGAAAATATTGATGTGAGAAGCCACAAATTTACAGCGTTGGATAATGACACTGATGCCCAAGTTGTAGAAGACGACGCTAGTTCTGATTGGGAAGATATGACAGAATCTGAGAGTTTATCAAACATATCAACTTTTACATCTTGCGAGAGAGCAACGGGACTACATGTTGTCGAAAATGTGGTGAAACCACTTCGTTTGCTCAAACTAATTTTCATCGATAGGTTGAAACAAATTATTATGCTCGCTTTAAACTGGCTAAGAAGGAATTATCACAATATTCAACAAACATAGAGAACAGTAGACGCGGAAGAATTTTCAGCATTCATAGCTATTGTAATTTAATATGGAGATGAAAGCCAGTTGGCAGAGCTGGGACTATTTATTTATTAATTTCCAAATAAACATAAAAAATTAAACTGTAGACTAGATAAAAATAAAAAAAATAGTCTAATACAAATTAAATTATCTAACGTGTGAAAGGATACTTTTCATTGAACTCTTAAGGGAAGTTTACACAGGAGTCTATATTGGTTTTTTGGAAGGTGGGAGTGAAGTGAAAGAGGGCGGGTACGTTTATTTGTATTTCCACTTCACTACAGCTTTCTTAAAACTCGGCTTGCACGCATGGATTTGTGTTTTAACTCCTCTTTAAATACAGATAACATTCGGGGAAAAGCACCAGGAATAAGATAATTGGGCTGAAGAGACAAGCGTAAAAGTGGTGTCAAGAAATATGTTTTTGTAGCCAAAAAGAAACATTCAAATTCAATGAGTTTCTATTAGAGTGGCTTGAGTCTATAATAGAGTTAGGTCGTTCTAGGATTCTCACATACTAGGCATAACTAGTACGAGTACAGAAGCATACCTGTTCCAAATATATGTTCCAATCGTACTAGCTATAATTTTGAAAAGTATCTGGGCATTTTACGTGAAGCAGACAACGAAAAAAAGTTGAAGCTCTGGATTTCGTTCATATTGTGCATAATGGTACTTCTAGAGGATGTGAAATTGGATACACAATTTTTTTTTTCCTATGAGTTTTAGTTGCCGAGTTATGGGCTTCTGAACATTTCACGAAATTGATGAAAGGTTTTTGGAAGCCGATTCTGAGATTAAAAAATAAAATCTAACAAAATTTTAACATACTGATTGGTATGGAAAATTAACTGTTCTTTTTATTTTATAATTATATTTGACAAAAGTATTTTACTAGAGCTAAACAAATTTTTATATTTCTTGATCTAACTTAATATGAAAACATTAAAGTAGGACAATGGCATGTATTTCTTTCTTGAAGATAGGTTGAATGAATCATGTTAGTATCTTATGAGCTTCAAATAAATTAAAAGCTTAACATTTACTTATTCTTTTTTCAAAGCAAATATTTGTCGAATTTTATTTTTTTAATTTGATTGCTCTCAATTAAACAAGTTCAGACTTGTTTTATAAGTATCACAGTTAATCTTAATACAATTATTCTTTCACGCCTCACATTTTGCTCAGTAAATGTACAACAAATGGCTTACACTCAATTTAAGTTTTCCTATAACTCCCGAATCACCGAACTAAAGTATCAGAAATGCTATTATTATGTGCACAGAAGTCTCTTGTAATCGCTGAAGTTGCTAAGATATGGCCAACTATGCTTGTTGCCAACAATATGACTTTTTTTCGACCAATCTCTACTAACTCTCAAGTATAAAATACTCTCAAGTACGCTATTATGAAATACTCGCGATTATGAAAGTATGAAATACTAGCTAGTATGTAATATTAGTATGAAAGTACTAGCTAGTACAAAATACGAGAACATACTTAATATTATAATACCATTACGTCGCTGTTTGATAGAAATGAATCGAATGGGGGAAATTCTTGAAAATTCTTCACAAAACTACTCTTACCTAGTATTTTTGAATTTAGGCACTTGCAATTCCGAAAAAACACCTGTTCCATATGCCTGATCAAGTATATACGCCTCATCTTTAGTTTACACTATAATGAAAAGCTGAATTCTGGGCTCAGCTAATATATAGCCGATATTAAGTTTAAATAGGAGGCACTCGTTGAGAAATACGTTTCGTGACTCGAGGAAAGACATTTGGAGGCTAAAGACGAGCATATTGCAACCGCAATAAGAAATACTGAACTTATATAATAACGAATAATTAGTGCAGCTCAGACTCTACTGTATCAATTAAATATTTCTCTATAGTGACGACACCAAATTTGGCAAATACATATATTTTAGAGCACTACGGATGAAGGACAAAAACAAATATAAAGAGGAAGAAAAAGGGTGAGAAATAGCAAGAACTAATCGTAACAACACAAGAGCGATCACAAATGTAGGACGAGAACCAAAAAAAAAAAAAAAAAAAAATTGACAGTCCTTGGGGACTGACCGATTGAAGTTATACTTCTTTGGCTTTAGTTATGAAGAAATTATTTTTTAATTTTCCAAACCCATCTTATATTTCGTAATGAAATTCCATTATCAAATAAAGATGTTATAATAACTTTCCAATTTATTAAAAGATTACCCTAAAATAACAAATTCAAACCGGTTTTTCAAATTTTTAAATATTCAGATACAATAATGCAAGCCTATTAACAATAATTTTGCAATAATGTGAGATATATATATCTGCACTATTGGAACCCAAAGATTACCCTAAAATAACAAATTGAAACCAGTTTTGCAAAATTTTTAACCTTTTGACACGATAACACAAACCTAACTATAGTTTTGCAATGAGATACATTATACCTATGTATGAACATTGTAAATCAGCGTAACACAGCAGAATTATAGGTAAACATGTAAAGGCAGAATTACAACGTGAGCAGACAGCAGTCCAAAGTTGTAAGCATACTTGTCAATGCAGTGTAATTCTTCGCACAAATGTTAATAATCTTTTCTTATTAAATTTTTTCCGGACAATTTATTTTTAGGTCAAAATATTGAACCAGATACTACAAGAGATTTTAACAATTTTTTTTAAAATTCTTTTACTACGCAGTTATGCCATTACACTGAAGAACGTAAACACGTGCTTTTCAAATTTAATAAATGGTTAAATATTAAATAGGTGAAAAATACTCATTTTTTGTGCTGTTTTATTTTACATTACACAAATATTATACTAAATAAGACGCAAGAGTATACACCATAGACACCAGTTTCTGAAGCTGAATATCAACAGCTTTATACTAGTACTATACTAGTACTATAGTAGTAATATCAACAGCTTTATACTATTAGTCACTGTACGTATGCGTGAGACACAAACATGAATAAAGAGAGCGAGTGAATCAGCTCACATCTTCTTTCTCTTTCTTAAGCATTGTAATATATAATATATAAGAGCGTTTCACAAACATCTGACGGATACGAGCGATTCCATCCCAAGCCTAGTCGCCCCTCTTCTCTCTCCGTCTTCTTTCTCTTTCAGAGCGTTTCAAAGAAAAATCTGACGGATCAGAGCGATTTTCACCCATGCTTATTAATACCTACCCAACGAGCCAAAAGAAGTATATAGTAACTCCAAAAGGTAATCGAAAACACCAAGCCCAACCCAGCTAGCATTGAGAGAAGAATATCACGATTCTCTGCATCGAAAGCTTTGGCAAAGTTTGTATAAATGACATCCAGTTGCTTTTGCTGTTTGATTGCTTTTGCGAAAAAAAATTTGCTTACGAGATCCTCGGGTGACCCATCACCACGGGGTATGTGAGGTTTGACTTACTAAAAAAGACCATCTACAAGTCCACGGAGTTCCGAGTCGGGACCGGCCTAACCACTGCTTCAATCCGGTTGTGTTGACTCACCTATTGGTAACCACGGACTTCAGAAACTACCACAGCTCATGGGCCAGGTAGGCAACACTCCTTCCGTTTTATGTGCAGCACTTTCTTAACGTATGTTGAGACTGCGTGCCAGTTCTCCTCGTTTCGCAGCATTGCATCGTTGTCAGGTAGATTGTGGACTAAATAGCCACGTCTATAACGTGGTGGATTAGGGTTAGTCAGTCCATGTTGTATACGCGTACCGGATTGATTGACGAAATTTTACTGGATCAGATCGACTTGGGCGTTAAAAGTCCCGGATCGAGTGATTGAGGATTGAAAAATTCGAAGCCCACTTGAGCTCTATTTATATATGTGACGTTCCAATGCGATATATTTCACTTTAGTAGAACTAACTGAATTTTATTCGGTTAATCCACGTCAATCCAGTCGCACCAAAAATCCACTTTGAAGTTTCATTTCAATCCGTTCCAAGCCAAGTCAGTCCAAGTCGGTCCAGCTAATATACGAGGCTAATGGCGCGCCTCAAACTTACGAAGCGACTGATCATAAAGAATGTGTGCTCAGCATCATCGAGCTCAGTTACATAGTACGGGCAGTATGGTGTGACCACCTTACCTACTCTGTTCAGGTATTTCCTGAAGTAACCGTGCCCTGTCAAGAATTGACAAAGGTAAAAGTTTACCTCTCTGTGGCTCCGGTTAAGCCAAAGCGCAATAAGATCAATTAGCTTAGCCGTCCAGCGTCTTTTATCACTTTCACTCCAACGTTGTTGCCTAAGTTGGAAGGTTAACATACGCGCGTGCACCAAACCCTCAGATATGTCCATTTCTGAGCGAAAGAGGTATACCCTTCATTGCATTTTCGCGCTAGCAGATCGATCGAGATTACTCCCGATCCAAACATCACAGCCTCTTCCGAGACCGTGCGGCAGCTACAGGCAATTCGCAGGGCACCCCTGCGCTGGACAGTGGCAATGCGCTTTCGGAGCTTCTTAGTTCAAAGCGAATCTCCCCAAATTTCGGCTCCATATAACAAGATGGAACTGGTCGTCATCATCAGCAGCCTCCATCTTATCGCACTGGGTCCGCCAACGTAGACCATTAATCTACTCAACGAAGTGGTGGCTACTAAAGCCATGTCACATGCCCTGCGGATATGATCCCACTACGTCAGCCTGGTATCCAGGGTCATTCCCAGATACCTAACCGACTTGCTGGTCTGGACCCGGAGGAAGCCAAACAGTTGATATCCTCCGCTTCGTCGGCAATCCTATCCACCATCCTCATGACTTGGTTAAATCTAAATTGAGCAAAATCGGCAGATCTAGAAGTGATTACAGCTGCGACGTCATCAAGTTAACCTACTAGGAACACATCCGCAGAGATTTGCATGCGGAGCAGATCATCGTACATGATGTTTCAGAAGTCAGGCCCTAAAATCGACCCCCGTGCCACTCCTTAGGTGACAGTCCTCCTTCTGACTTCGTGCTCAGTGTCGTATAGCAACCATCGATTCTTGAGGCAGTCCCGCATTATGACTAGCAAGTAGCCAGCTATACGCAACCTCCACTCAAAGGGCCGGAGAATGTCCATCCACCTCGCCGAGTTGAAGACATTTTGTACGTCAAGCGTTACCAGCAGGACGACCGGTCTGGCTTGATGCCATGCTTCTTCTGTTGTTGCTAAAGCCCCAACAAAGTCTAAGATGGCGTCGATTGATAGGGTAAAAAGCTTTATTTTGCTGATCGAATTTTCAAGAATCAAGATCCGAAAATTTTCACATCTGGCAGCTCCAACCTGATTTTTCAACCATATTTTTTACAAAACGTGGCTCAATAAAAAATCCAATTATTGTGTGAATTTCGTTAAAATTTGGAGACTTGATCAGAATTTATAGGGCAAAAAGCAGTTTCCTTACTACGTAGTTTTTTAAGATGGTATCACTGCGATAGGGCTACCTACATTTCAAAATCATTTCTGCCAGACTTTGTCCCATTTAAGGCCAAAATATTCTGTAAAGTTCAAATGGATCTGGTTATCGGGTCGTGAGTTAACGTGAACATAAGTTTTAGATGCTAAAATTGGGAACTGGTTTGTTTTCGTCCAATATGGAATTAAAAAGTTTTACTTTTGATGTGTAGCATTTATGAAATGCTTTTTTCTAAAAAAAAAAAAACAAAATTTTTTCAGGAGGGTCAATGATTTGAAGGTTTTTGCATTCAGTGCTTGTTCCAGCATGTTCGTAATAAACTACATACGTCTACAACTTGATAACATCAACTGTGTAAAAAGCTATCGCAATTCAACATTTTCTTGATCTTTTTTGAAACACCTAGTGTCCACATATACAGTTAAAAATTTTGAAAACGTTATCATATTCATATTTGAAACACGTCCGAAATTCAGTTCACAAATTTAGTATGTTTAAAAGTCATTTGTTGATAGAATTATAGGGCAGTTAAAATATTACTAAAACGACGCCAAAGAGTTAAAGCTAACTAGCATTTGGTGCAAGTATTAATAAAAACCATAGACTATAAAGGAATCGTTAGAAACACCAATTTCGGAAGAAAAGTGGAGGAAATGAGTAGATTTTGAATTATTGATAAATTTTAACCTTTGTGCATCATGTCAAGCTGAAATTTTTGAAATTCCGAGTTGCACAAGAACGGCAACCGATCACCAAATTACCTCTATTTTCAGCACTCAAAAGTTCTATTCACGATAACTAACGCCCGGATTATCCGATCATAACGAAATTTATAGGACATAATAGTATTAGCCAGGACCAGGTCTGATAGAAGTGACTTTGAAATGCGGGCAACCCTGTGGCAGTGGTACTATCTTGAAAAATCACTGAGAAAAAAACAGCTTTTTGGCCTAGAACTTCCGATTCAGCTATCACATTTAAACAAAATTCGCACAATATTTGGATCTTACTTTAGATAACATTTGGTGAAAATTTGTCTGAAAAATTAGGATAGAATTGCCAGCTATGGTGATTTTTGTCTCTTGAATCTTGCAAATTTGCTCAGCAAAATAAAGCTTTTTTCCCTATAACTTCCGGTTCAGTCATGAAATCAAAACGAAGTTCATGCATTAAATGGACCTTTTGTACAACAATCATGAAAGAGCTGCCAGCGATGACTATTTTTGTAATTTTTTGGAATTTCTTTACTGAACGATTATGTCATTAGATTTGCAAATGGGAATGATCCTGCAATGAAAATTAACAACAAATATCAACGCTTTAAAAATTTGAAAAGTTTTGAAGGTGGTAACCCTAAATTTTTTTTTCACCCTTATAACTTCTTGCGCAGTGATTCAATCGAAACGAAATTTACTGGTTGGGTTTAACTTAACGTGAAGCAGATTTGGTATATATTTTGCTTTACTGCTGACACAGGGTAACCAGCTTTAGCCATTTTCGTAAATATTGCACCAATAGATGCTTCAAATTACATGCTCATATGCAAAGCATTTGCAATAAAAATAAGAAACCAATTTTTAAATTTTCCGAGTTTTGAACATTTTTCGTATGGCAGCCTCAAACAACGTTTAACCGATAAAACTTTCGATGAAATCCTCCTATGAGAACGAAATTCAAAGGATAAGTTGATTGGAGTATGAGCTTGTTAAGGCAAACTTATTGCTGCTTCGTTGGGAAAGTGTTGCCAGCACTGAACATTTTCATCATTTCTGTTATAGTTGAGTTTTGTTGCTTTGGATAAGATATGATTCTACAAAAAAGTGTATTACGTCTTCCACATTGTCATTCAAAGACAATTTCTTCGAAAATTAGTTTTTTAGCGGTTCTGATCCGCTAGACTTTTTTTTCATTATAGAATGAGTATAATCTCCTCGTACAAAAATGATCACAATTTCAGGGCTGAAAAATGATAACACTTTGTTAGCTTAACATTTGCTTTACGTCAAGGTTAATGTGAATTTCATTTTTTTCAGAAGTAAAAGTAAAATTATAAATTAAATTAGTAAAAGTATCTGGTGCTTGGAAGCTTTCGCTAGCACCAACTCACTCTGCGAATATCGTTTTGAGGACTGCGTTGGAAGCTATAGGGGTCAAAAAGTTTAGACCATTAACGCTTGCTAATACCACCTGCCTTTTGAAATTATAATATTTTTTGTTTACAGTCATTGTTTATATATTCATTAATAGTAGCATATCGTAGTAAAAAAAAATTACAAAAATTACCATAACTAGCAGCCTTATCCTTATTTTTCAACCGGTATTCTACCAAATTTTGCTTACGTTTATGCTTAGTAGGGAAGTATTTGTACTTTATTTTAGTGCTTGACTTTTTTATATGTAGGCATGTCGAAAGACACCTATAGTTTTCAAATAAATCTATTTACTTAACATTTATTTTTCAGCAAATAGCTATTCTGATACAAATATTACACAGAAGTTTGTTACATTCGCAAAGTGGCACCTTCTTAAAAAAAAAAAAAAACAAATTATTTATCACATAATTCAAGCTGCTTGCGAACCTTTCCAAATAAGATGGTTTGGGTGGCCACATTCAGCAGCACTGCTCTCATCTCGATAGCTCAAAGAGCCTCTGCTCAACATCTGATTGATGTATTGGGTACGTATTTGGTACTTATAACAGAGACGAAACTGTCAAATCATCATATGGTTAACTTCAAGGATTCAAAATCGTACTAGACAACCAAAATAGTGGTACTGCTTTATTGGTTAGGACAATGCCTCCTAGAAGTACGGGCCGTCATGCTACGAAATCGATTTAGCTATGACGTCAGTTATTTGGGGAGTTTTGACATTTCCACGAGGCATTGCCGATGTACACGGAGATTTCACTTGCGGTTTTTAAGCTAAAATATCATTAAAACGTTAATTTTTTATGCGTGGACGCGTAGTTATAGTAAGATTTAGTCATAACTTTCATTTTGTACCAATTAATTGTATCGACAGTAAATCGACACGAAACATCACATAACCTAACACCAACCGATAAACATTTCGTCGCGAATTTTTCCAATTATACCGCACGCGCCGCATTAATTTGTGTTTTAGCTGTTCACTAGCACTGTTCCGCGTATCTCACTTGGTTTTCACTTCGATCAGTTTAACACAACCTGTACAATTAGCATTTTCCCGCGGACGCCCCATAAGACTACGTGTGTTTTTCGCGACATTGTTCCCGCAAACTCTGACGTCATCATTCTGCATTACGGCCCGTACTTCTAGGAGGCATTGGTTAGGAGTAGTTTAGACATGAAACCTCTAGTAGTGCCCGGTCAGAAATGCTGTTCCTTCGCTGCTGCTGTGTAGCTGAAAGCTTAGACCATAAACGCATTTTAATTGCTTCTCTATATGTTCGATGCAGTTCATCAAAAGCAAATCTTTTACATATTTTCGGAGCATTAGTTCGCTAGTTTCTCAATTTAAAAACTCGCTTATCGGTGGCGACTTGAATTCGAGACACCCTGTGTGGGTAGATCCCGTTGTAAATGGAAATGGTAGGGTGTTGCTTGATTGGCTACATCAAAGCAGTCATCCTATTCCATTGTAAGTTGTTGCTCCAAACTCGCCGACCAGACCAAAAAGTAGCTAAGTAATAGATTTTTTCACCCGTGAGACGATCTGCTCAGCAGTATTGATCCCCGACACTGCTGGACTCAAGCCGGTATGTCTGATCACTTTACTATGAGGCTTAAAATTCAGTTCCGCTCTTATATCAGCCTCATGAAGAAATCCCTAAGGACTGAAATGTCTTTTAAAAACAGCGATTGGGGTACTTTTCAATGCAACGTCGATATATTGGTAAGGAATCTTGATGCGTGTGTGTGACGGAAAATTTGTCAAACCGTCAAGTCGATAGCTTGTTAGATTGCGTCAACGACATCATAAGTTTTACTGTTGACCAAAATTCCAATGATGAATATCAGAGTCACAGACTTCCGCTGGATATTGTTAAGCACATGAAGGTGAGGCATATTTGGCATTGCAGATTGATGCGGATTTTTCATAGACTTGGGAGGGATCACCCACTATACATGATATTTCTTTCGAACATCAACTGCTGAGATGGTTGGTAAATTTTGCCATTCGCCCAGGCCCCGACATGTACCAGAAAATTAATCGGATTTCCACTAAAAATATCAATCGGGGGATAGCGGTAATGACTGGCAATGTTTCTGTGTGCAGCCCTGATCGGCAAACCGAATTGTTCGCGCAAACATTTCAATCGCTATTAAATGCTGTTCCGCCCAACTTCTTTGCTTCTAATAGTTAAATAGTACACGAGGAAAAGTCAAATCATTCCTAAACAGTCACAACGAGCCGCTGGTCACATTTTCATCCGAAAATCCATCAGATGACCCGCAACTCACAAGTAACCAATTTCATTTTGATAATAATGAGTACTTGGTGTTTTTTCTGCGCGGTATAAAAAGTAAAAAGTCATCTGGGTATGATGAGATGTCTAGCTTTATTGTCAAACATCTTCCAATCTCTATGCTCAGATTACTTTTCGTAATTTTCAATAATGCCTTTAAAAACGGCTACTTTCCCGACACATGGAAAGTTGATAGGATTTTACTCATTCACAGAAAAAGCAAAAAAATGAGGCCAGAAATTTCCGCCCGATCTCTCTGGTTCTTAATTTTGGGAAGATTTTTGAGAAGATTTGGTTGGAAATCATTCCCAGCTACTGCGAATGTGCTAACGTTATACCAGACTATCATTTTGGCTTTAGGCGCAAGCATGGGACGCAGCACGCTATGTGTAACTTGATCAGATTGTGTTGTACCTGAATGAGCGAAACACTCCAACGGTTGTTTGTGCCTTTGATAAGCTGATCAAGTTGGGATTTCTGGAAGTTGTAACACGGCACGCCGCAAGCTTCCTTAGCAGCAGACAGTTTTATGTAAGCGTCAATGGAGTGACTTTACCTAGGGAACCTGTGACATCAGGAATGTCACCAGGTTCTGTCACTGGACCTGTTTTATAAACTGTTTTCACTGCTCACCTCCTTTTTCCAGTTGGCTATCCTCAAGTTAAAGTTCTTTAATATGCAGATGATACGCTCTTATTTGCGTCGAGCAAAAATCCGCTCAAAGCTGTGAAGAGCCTTGCAGATTACTTGGTCATCTTAGATTTGGTCATCTTAGCTGTCTGTGTTCAGGAGCCCTTCCAAGTAACGGGGATCACAAACTAACTGCAACGAGGCCAAAAAAGTGACTGTCTTTTCTTTTTTATTCCCAGTTCTGCATTACGTTACCTTGGAGTAGACATG